>BSBK01005125.1:2500-114277 GCA_027943335.1 Chamaecyparis obtusa | reverse complement strand
TAATAAAAGCTCCGCCTATTTCTGTGGCATGATTAGTTAGCTCTGTTAGAAGTTTTCTCTTTAAATAAATCCCCACTCCTGCGTGAGAACGAGGGTGTTATCAGTTTAGTTACAATATAGTTTCATTCTATTGTTTATTGGTTTTCATATATCTCTATACTCAGTTATTCAAATAATGAGCAAATGAAGTATTGAGATTTAAATTTGTGTAATTGAGTGTTTGGGTACTCATCCAAGGGGGGCCACTTGGTGAGTAGTCCATAGTTAGTTAGATTCATTCTAGTTAAGTTCACTTTCCTGCATTTTTGTTATTTCAGTATTAGTGTTGAATTGTTTTTGCAACCAAAGCCACAGGTTAGCTATCGCTTCCTGCAACCAAAGTGGCAGAGCATCTAAAGCATTATAGCTTAGTTTGCAAATCTTCATATTTTCTAGCATCTTCACTTCTACAATTTCCATTCCAGTATTTGCTTTTATGTAGCTATAGTTTAGTTTCCTTTCAAGTATTACTTCCTACAGCCATAAATAGTTTCCTTCTAGCATTTGTTTCCTACAACAACTGTAGAATGTGTGCTGAGTAGTACTTGGTGCATATTGTGGTGTGTGAAAATTGTACCTGATCTGTAGACACAACACTCAGTAAAACATTAGAGGTTAGCTAAAATCAAAATCGTGCAAAATTGAAAGCTATCTAACCAAGCGATTTACTGCCTTCTAATAGGTGCGAGATAATGTTCTCAGATTGTAATCGAGATCAGTGACCTAGACGACACCTAAATGAAAGATTTGAATGCAAAAGATGGATATGAAATTGAATGTATTAATCTATTTTTTTGGATTTTATGATGCAATAAGAATGAAAACTTGATATGAATCTTAATCTATATGAAAACTGATATGCTATGCTAATCTAACAATGATATGAAATATGAATGCAAAAATAAGATTGATCTCACAAAGATGTCGATTCGCAAGAGCTTTGATTCTTCAATTCCAATTCTCCAGCGTGATTGTGCAAAAAAATGAGATGATTTGTGAAGAGCTAAAGCCTTAATTTATAGAAATCCAGGGCTTTGGAGGTGCATGGGAAAAGCCATAAATCACTCAAATTAACTCATCTTGATTTTTGAGTTATCTAATCATGAAAGATAGTTAATTCTCAAAATCATGCAAAATCATGCAAAGACAACTTTTTAACTCAAATTAGAGTTTAGATCAGCTTTTTGAACTCCAAAAGGACGCTGAGTTCCAAAAAGTCAATAACTTGCATTGATTTTCTGATTTGGAGTTTAACTGTTTCTTTTGAATATGCATAATAATTAAGAATTAAATAAATAAATAAAGTGATTTATCCTCAACTCAACTGATTTTTGAAATAAAATAATTAATATATGGGTTAATTAACTATTTTACCAAACTTTTATTAAAAATTATATTATTAAATAATGACAACATGCTTTAATTAATTAAATAAGAATTTAATCAATTAAAGATAGGAATTTTGATTTATTGTCAAAATTAAATAATACAATTAATAATAGATAGAATTAAATTTAATTAAATAATTAAGTGGCAAATATTAAATCTAATTAATTAAATATGAAAATATTTAATTAATCAAACTTTAGGATAAATGTGATTTATTGCCAAATAATCATTAAATTAAAGATAATTATGATAATTAGGAATATTACTAGGAATATTCTCCGATGTAGAATTTAAAATAATCAATTATGATTCGATGATGTTTAGATGTGCCTTAGATTAGGACTTTGATGTCGATTTCATTCGAATTGTTGATATAGAAGGTTAATGAACATACAACCCATTTTTGGGGTATTACATTTTGCCCCTCTTTGAATTACTGTGCGAAGCACAGTGGTTCAAAGATAGTCTGTGTTTGATAGAGATATGAAACTGATGTTTGAAATTGATAATTGATATGAGACAGAAGCTGATTGATATTGATTTGATATGAAGATAATAGGTCCTGAATGACCAAAGATAATGTTCACTGTAACAGCAAATGAACCTATGATTGCGAAAAAGTGTCAAAATGCCTGATTCAAACCTTAGGATTGCAAAGAAGTGAGTGACCCATTCTAGACTCGATTGTCTTAGCAGAACTAGCAGGTATCACATCCAAACCCTTCAGTTGCCGAAGAACCAAGGAAAGAACACTATGATCTGATGGTTGCAAAAACTGATACAGTTACAAGATTAAGAGAATACCAGATTGATATGGATCGATGAATCTGATATGCCCCAAGTGATGATAGATTTGCCCCGAGCGATGAGGACTTTTGATGAATCAGCGACTAGACGTGATTGTTGTCTTTAATCACTGATGAAAGATATTGATAGATTTGATCGATAGAATTTGATTTACAGACTTTGAATGATGTGCAATACCATGCCCCCTTCGGGATTAAAATTGAAATCTGACAAGAAAAGTCAGCGTTATAGTTTAGAAGCATGTTAATTGATTTGAGAAGTGTGGTGAAACACGTCTGAGAACGCATTCTGCATCGTTTGGAGGTCCTGGAGACCGAATTTGACTAGGTTTGACCATGAGTTTGACCATGGTTGACCAAGTTGCAATTTTGATAGTTTGATGAAAGCTAATCAGTTAAGTTGAATACTGGATTTCTACTATGATTAAAGGTTGATTATGCAAGTAGTTAATAATATGAATGATCTCAGATTTGAATTTTGATCCCGAAAAAGGATTCTACTTGCTGTTTCATTGGAGGAACCTTTATGTGAGATTTAGCTCTTGTTAGATTTGAAGAGACAAGTGGAGAATTGTTTAAGCATTGAAGTTCGTTTAATCATTGTGAGATCATGCAAAGATGCAAAATGCAATGAGACATGCAAAATGAAATGAGACATGCAAAATGAAATGCAACCTAAGACCGAGGACCTAGTCACTGATCATATGTCGATTTGTTATCATCATTGAACTTTTAGGTAACCGGATAAATCAATACAATGCCCACTAGCTACGAAACCATAGACATATGAATATTGATTTTATTTTCGGAATGTCGGAGTAGATATAAGCACCAAGGCACAAACGCCAGGATGACCTGAATATCATGTCCATTTTGATATAGCAATTTGTATAAGCATCAAAACATAAACGTCGTGATGACCTGAGTACGCCTTGCGTTGCAAACACATCAAACAATCAAAAGATCATTCTAAATCCAGTGTGAATTACCCGTAGTGACCCTTTATCGTTCACCTCCTTAGGCAAGATCGCGTTTCATAGTAGGAGAAAGAATTTACTTCAAAAAGATAATAATTAGATCAAACGTCCTTGAATTTTTTTTGGGTATCAATGGTCGAGGTACGCATGGCCATCCAATTCGAGATAGAGGCTCTTACAGTCGGACACCATTTCAATCTAGAATTTCCAAAGTTGTTAGATTTTCACATACAAGCAGAAGACAAAGAAAAGATTATGCCCCCAGTCATCACTCTCTAAATCCTATAAAAGACATCATCAAAGAGCTCGAAGGGACACAATATGCAAAAATCTCAATGCGAATCAGCAAGCATACAAGGAGATAAAAGCATGAAAAGCACAAATTGTTTTCAGTTTTCAGTTTGATGTTGATTGCGTTGTTGTAGATGCAAAATCCTTTCTAGAGACAAGATTGACTGACTGACTCACTCACATGAAGCTTTAAAGGACTCTGGCTAGATATAACACGTCTAAGATACATGAGAGACCATAGGATATGACATTGATTTCCCCCAAGTGTTAAACATTGATAGGATACAGACGCTCAAGCTGATTGGTGTACAGACCGACTTATTGAAAATGGGAAATGCAGAAATAAATCGAGAGATATGTACAAACTAAAGCAAGACTGAAAGCTGGGAAAGACCAAGATTGCGCTGATAGATGGAGCATTGTGGAACAAGTGGCACCTGTTTGCCAGGTTTTCACCATCTTGGTAGAGATTCTATTTTTGCTACCAAGGCGCCTGTTTCCAGGTTTTCACCAAGGCACTTTTCTTTTTTTCATCTTTTTTTGTATTTTTCAATTTTTCAATTTTTTTGTACTTTTGATATTTTTTGATTTTTTTGTGAATCATCAAGGCGCCTATTGCTAGGTTTTCACCAAGATGTTCATTTTTTTTAGGACTTTTTCCGATTTTTAAGATTTTTTCAGGACATTTTACCATAGACTGAATACCTTAGGCATAGAATTTCTTCAGATGGAGAACGTTGATTGGTTCTCAGAGTTGTTCTCCTTCAGTCGTTGAGATTTGATAGGCACCAGAGCCAAAAGTAGCAGTGATTACAAAGGGACCCAGCCAGTTGGGTTCGAACTTCCCCTTGCGTTCTCGATGGGATTGATTTTTAGGATTTTCTCTCAACACTAGATCACCAACCTGAAATTCTCTATGTCTGACTTTCTTGTTGTAGCCTCTAGACATTCTTTTCTGATACACTCTGAGATGATCATACGCTACTTGTCTGCACTCATCTAGTAATTCAAGTTCTTGTAACCTAGACACTCTGTAGTCTTCATCAGTGACAAGTCCATGCATTCTGATTCTGAGTGATGGGATTTCAACCTCAATAGGCAGTACCGCTTCAGACCCATAAACTAAAGCGAAAGGTGTAGCCCCTGTAGGCATTCTGATACTAGTTCTATAGGCCCAGAGAGCTGGATTGATCATGAGATGCCAGTCTCTTCCTATTTTATTCACTGTTCTGTGTAAGATT
The DNA here is from genome assembly GCA_027943335.1 of Chamaecyparis obtusa. Taxonomy (NCBI): domain Eukaryota; kingdom Viridiplantae; phylum Streptophyta; class Pinopsida; order Cupressales; family Cupressaceae; genus Chamaecyparis; species Chamaecyparis obtusa. Next base: position 109,534 of record BSBK01005125.1, on the reverse strand, counting down.
TTCAAGAGATTTTTGTTTGAAGCTTCAGCTTGTCCATTCCCTTGAGGATAGTAGATAGAAGACCAATGTTGAGTAATCTTGAACTTAGCACATAAGTCATCTAGGTCCTTATTTTTGAATTGTCCCCCGTTATCTATGATTATAGAGTGAGGGATCCCATATCTTCAAATGATGTAGTTCAGGATGAACATAGAGATCTGTTTCCCCGTTGCTTGTGTTAGAGGAACTGCTTCTACCCATTTTGTAAAATAATCTGTAGCTGTGATTATATGGGTATGTCCATTAGAAGAGTGCGGATGGATAGTACCTATGAGATCAAATGCCCATTATTGAAAAGGCCATTGTGTAGTAAAGGGAATCAGATCTCTCCCTGGAGCATGAATCAAGTTGCCATGTACTTGACACTGTTGACAGTTTTTAGCAAATTTAATAGCTTCTTTTTCCATTTCAGGCCAATAGTACCCAGCCCTAATAAGTTTTTGAGCTAACGTTAAACCGTTCGAGTGTGACCCACATATACCCTTGTGGACTTCCTCTAATGCATGTTGAGACTCTTCCCGTTCTAAACATCTAAGCAGTGTACCATCTAGACCTCATTTGTACAGATCATTACCAATGATGACATATCGGGATGCGGATCAGATAAGGTTTCATTTCTCAAATCGGTTAAAGGAGTCAGGGATGATTTGGTCGTGGAGATAGGAGAACAAATTTTTGTAGCGAGATGAGTCATAACCTACAATAGTGCAGATCATGCAGGTTTCAGGGGAGTCATATGCAGGATAGGATAGGGCTTCCACCAGGAACTCGTAGCGTAGTTCATGTTCGGGCTGCTGTAAGAGAGTAGATAATGTCACCATTGCATCGGCAACCTTATTCTCCGTTCTGGGTATTTGCTCAAATGTAATAGAGATGAAGTATTTCTTTAAATCATCTACCATTCTCTTGTAAGGAATGAGCTTTTCATCTTTGGTTTGGTACACATCATTGACTTGGTGGATAACCAGTTGTGAGTCCCCATGGATGCGCATCTTTGTAACTCTCCACTGTATTGCCATTTTCATACCATTGAGAAGTGCCTCATATTCAGCAATATTGTTTGTGCAAGGAAACTTTAATTTGAATGCTTTGGGTATCGAGTATCCTTGAGGAGTGATGAACAATATGCCTGCTCCAAATCCATTCTATGTGTAAGAGCCATCAAAGAATAACCGCCATGCTCTAGAAGAGAGGTGCGTGATAGAGGAATCGGAAAATTCCATTTGCATGGGTGTATCATCAAACAGTGGTGCTTCAGCTAATTGATCAGCAATGACCTATCCTTTGATAGCTTTTCTTTCAACATATTCAATGTCAAATTCGCTCAAGAGCATGACCCATTTAGCTAGTCTACCTGTGAGGGCAACTTTACTTAGGAGATATTTCAGTGGATCAATTTTAGCTACCAAATGAGTAGTATGAGCTAACATGTAGTGTCTCAGTTTTTGTGATGCAAAGATCACAGCGAGACAAGCTTTCTCAATCATAGAATAGTTCTTTTCATACGCCACCAATGTTTTGCTGATATAGTAGATGGCTCTTTCTTTCTTGTTCTCATCATGCTATGCTAGCAATGCCCCCAGTGATGTATCTGTTGCGGAGACATATAATATTAATGGCTTCCCATGAATAGGAGGCATCAATATGGGTGGATTTGATAGATACTTCTTGATATGTTTAAAGTTGTTCTCGCATTCTTCATTCCATGCAAATGTCACACCTTTATGTAATGTTTTTGTAAAAGGCTGTGATATGTCCGCTAGCTGTGATATGAATCTTCTGATAGATTGAACTCTGCCATGCAATGTCCTCATTTGACTGATATTTGTGGGAGGTTGCATCTCTATTATAGCCTTGACCTTAGCTGGATTAACTTCAATGCCTTTCTTGGAGATGATGTATCCTAGGAGCTTTCCAGAAGTGACTCCAAAAGCACACTTTTTAGGATTTAGTCGAAGACTAAATTTTTCCATTCTGTCAAGGATCATGCTCAAGTCTGTTAGATGTTCAGTTCTAATCATGGATTTTGCCAAGGTATCATCCACATAATCCTCCATTGTTCTATGCATCATATCATGAAAAATAGATGTCATTGCTCTTTGATATGTAGCTCCAGCATTTTTGAGTCCGAATGGCATAACATTCCAACAGAAAGTTCCCCACGCACATGTGAAAGCTATTTTCTCTTGATCTTCTGGAGCAATTTTGATTTGGTTGTATCCAGAAAAGCCATCCATTAAGGAATACATTTCATAGCCCGTAGTCATGTCCACTATCATATCAATGTTAGGCAGTGGAAAATCATCCTTAGGGCATGCTCTGTTCACATCTCTAAAGTCCGTGCACACTCTGATTGAACCATCTGGTTTGGAAATAGGTACAATGTTGGAAATCCACTCAGCATAGTCTATGACACGGATGAATCCAGCTTTTAGGAGTTTTTCTAGTTCTGCTTTGACTAAGAGTGCAACATGAGGATGCATCTTTCTCAATTTTTGTTTGATTGGTTTTACTCCGGGAGCAATGGATAGATGGTGCATAATGAGATTGGGATCCAATCCTGGCATATCTGAATATTTCCATGCAAAGTTGATCTTTTTCTCTGATAAGAAGGTAGTGAAGTTCTGTTTCTCTTCGTCTGATAGAGATTGTGCTACATGTACCAATTGTGGTTCCGCTGTTGTACCCAAATTGATGGATTGAGTTGGCTCAATCAGAACTAGAGATCTATCATGTAAATGACTTGGAAGGACATCAAATATCTCATCCTTAGGCACCTTAGAGAGGTTTTCACCTTCAGATACGTCTTTTCTTTTTACTTTTGTCGGTTCTGAGACTGCCACAAAGTGGTTTTCACCCTCAGAACTCTTTTTCTTTTTCTTTTTACTCTTGTTTTTCTGACTAAGATATTTGATGTCCGACTCGGTCATGCTGACGCTCGATTCACTGATGGAAGTACTCATAGGCTCAACTACATTGAGGTAGCAGGCAAGGGCATAGTCATTTGGGAAGGTATACATACCATGGTTTGGGTTTGTGGAAGTTTGGTCGATAAGATCAGGGCGTTGGATAGTCAAAGCGGGAAAGGCTTGGGATATGGTGTTCACGGATATGGATATGTCATCATTGGTCCTAACCTGATGCTCAAGTTCAAAGGTGATATTATAGCTCAAAATGTTCAATTCGTGAATAGGCTCAACATCATCATGGGAGTCCTCTTCAGCCATAGGTGGATCAGACACGTTAAGTTCATTGTTTCGCTCTAGACCTACATTGGGTTGAGATACATATTGGTGAATAACATCAATATATTTCTCTGTTATAAGCTCATCTTCTTCTAGAATGGCACCCCATTCATAGTCATCTGACTCAGCTTCTGATTCAGGATCTCTAGGAAATCTTAGAAAATGTGTGAAATCAGGATGAATACCCCAAGAAGGATTACCCTCAGTCTCTGACTTGAATTCATATTCATGGGAATCAGTGTCAGAATAACTACCCCCTTCTTCTTGATCAGTTTGATTGCCTTCGAGATTAGCTAGTTCTTGTGGTGCAACCATCTCTTGTGCTACAGTAGGTTCTTGTGTTTCTACTACATTAATTCTTTTGATAGGATCATCTTTATCATCAAAAAGATCTTTGATCTCTTTAGGCAATTTTTCATAGGGGATAAGCTCAGAGCTATCTGAATCATCATCAGAGGGTTCTGTTTCTTCTTTCTTAAGAAGGGGTTCTCTTGGTGCAATTTGTTCTATGACATGAGAACAACCACCTCTGAGATGATAGGGTTTCTTCTTAAACCCTATGCCACCAGTATCTTTTTTGTCTCTACCAATATGTGAAATGGGTGTCACAAGACCCTTTCCTCTGATTCCTAGAGGTCCTTGACTGGAATATCCCATCTTGGCTATCAATTTGTTTCCTGGACCATATGAATTAGAAGGGATTGCAGGTGCTATAGATTCACTAGGTTGAACAATTTTAGATTCAGAATCCCCTTTATATAGCCATTCCAGCACAGCTTCATCCTCTTCAAATTCTTATTTGGATACTTGCTCCACCACAAAATGTCTTTTGTATGCTTCCATAGGTTCCTTAGGTTCTGATTTAGATTGCTTCAAGGATTGCCCATACGACTTAGGTGAGATTGGGAGAGATGTCAGAGACAAGACTGGCTCTATAGTGTATTCTCCCATCCCATTGTCTTTGATATTGATCTCTTTAGCAATGTCATCCATCTTAGATGTGGAAGCAACATTTAGCTGCTTGATGGAAGATTCTCTGTTATTGGGAACAAGCTTATCGGCACTTTCCTTCAATGTATTGCAAGTTGTACTCAGATCTACTGGGATAGTAACCTCCACTCCTTCATAGGGAAATTTCAAGTATTGATGGTACGTAGAAGGAATAGCTTGCATTTCATGTATCCAGGGTCTCCCTAGAAGGATATTGTAAGCTAATGGTAGATCAAGCACCTGACATGTGGTATCTTTGATGATCGGACCCACTCGGATGCGAAAGACAATAGTGCCTTTAGAAGCTCTTTCTTATTCATCATAGGCTTTTATGGTGATCTTCTTTCGAGGATCAATTGCCATCTCTGAGAATCCCAATTGTGTGATTAAGTTGTAAGAACAAATGTTGAGGCCTGCGCCCCCATCTATCAACACACGTTTGACTCGACAGTTCTGGATCAAGACTTCTATGTGCAAGGGTTGATTATGTGGGTGACTTAGGGAGTTTTCATCCTCTTCTGAAAAGGAGATATATTGCGGAGATGTTAGATGACCAACCATAGTCTAGAACCTGTCTAGATCTAGATCATCAGGAACATTAGAGCCGAGCAAAGCTTTGTCTAGGATATCTCTGTGAGCTGGAGATATTCGAAGTAACTCAAACATGGAGATTTTGGCATTGGTATGCTGGAGTTTTTGGATGATGCTGTAAGATGTAGGTCTTGTATCCTTTGGATTGGAAGATTTCGAGGCAACCCTCTATCTAGAAGCAGATGTGAGATTGAAAGATATCTTAGGGACATTAGATGAACTTGGTGTTTGTCCTTTCAGATGAGTCTGAGCTTGTGATCTGGTAACCGCATTAGCTGAGGAATGATTTCTATCCCTTCGTACAATTGTGATGACATTGCAGCTCTCAGAGATACATGGTTCGACCATATTGATGACAGCATCGTTTCCAGGGTAGGCATAGTTGACTTTTGCCCCCATGTTAGGCTGGGAAGTGGAAACTCCTTTGCCATGTTGTGGAAACAGTTCTGTAAATGCTGTGTGATCATTATTGCTGGTAGGATTATCGATCATGATATCCCCTTGATCTATCAAGTCTTGAATGGTATGCCTCAAGTGAAAGCATCCATTAGTTTTGTGGCCTTTAGTCCGATGGAAAGCACATAATTCATTATCTTTCCACCAATATGGTTTTGGATCTGGATCAGGTTTTCAGATTGGTGGTAAAGAGATCATGTTATCAGCTATCAGGGTTCTCAGGGTAGATTCCAAAGATTCTCCCAGGGGAGTAAACTTTCATTTATTATCCCATTGTTTGAATGGCTTCTTTGGAGATGGTTCAACAGATTTTTACTCTGAAGCTTCAATGGCTTTGGTGGCAAGGGTGAGATTGTAGGCTGATGCCTTTGATGGGGCATGGATAGTGTCAACAACACCATCAGAGATGATACCTTTGTTTCTATTCCAGCTCTTGTTTTTATCTTTTGAGCTAGATCCAGATTCAGACTTGTCCTTTTGAAGTGTGATTTCTCCTTTCTTGACAAGTACTTTCTCAATCTTGATTGCATTATCCACCATTTTATCAAAAGATACATGATCTTGCATTTGTAATGGATAGTTGAGCTCTGGAACAAGGTTATTGATAAAGATTTCAAGTTTCTCCATTTCGAGAATTGGTCTAGCATATAGAGAAAACTTCTTTCGCCACCTCTTGAGAAAAGTTAGGAATGATTCCCCTGGATATTGCTTGAGGTTACAGATATCGATCATGGTAATCAGATGTTGAATATTGTAGGAATATTGTTGATAAAACAATTTAATCAATTCCTCAAAAGTTTTGATCGTAGAAGGTAATCTTGAAAACCACTGAATGGATGCTCCGCCCAAGGATCTAGGAAAAAGATGCATTAGATAAGTCGGTTCATGCATGAATTCCATGGATTACGTATAGAACTCTCTGACATGATCTTGAGGATCAGAGTGTCCGTCATATTTGTCATTCTTTGGTATCTCCACTCTTTTTGGGAATGGAGGCATATACAAGTCTTTGTCAAAAGGGAAAGGACAAAGGGCCTCCATGGAGAATTCCTTGGGTTCCTTCTCTTTCTCAATTTTATTCATTTTGACCTGCATAGCGTGCAGCTAGTTCATTATGGCCGTCATCAGAGTTTCTTCCTCATGCGTGATGATATCTTCGACATTGAAGTGAGGAGGAAGTTTAGCTCCTTCCTGGGCTAATTGCAAAAAGTATGCCTCTCTATCCATTTTCAAGAAATGCCTCATCATTCTTTTGAATTCATCATCATTCTGACACCGATGGATTTCAGAGGGTGTAGGGTCTTGGTCGGCATTATGTTGAGAATGGTGTCCCTGGGATCCTCCTCCTAGAGAACCGTGGTTTGTCCCTGCTTGAGACATGGTAGGAGTTTTTGGGCTCCCTGGAATAGATTGAGGAGGAGTTTGCTGATTACCTCTGTGAGTTGATAGAGGAGGTATGTAACCAGTTTTCAATCGAAAGTTACCAAGACCGTCATCTTCGTAGATACCTGACTTGATGAGTTGTTCAAGAGGTGGACCCGGGGTATTGGTCAAAAGTAAGTTCTGAGATGTTTCTTCTGATTTCTTGTGTGAAGAAGCTCTAGTCTCCACCATTAACTTTGAATGAAACAGAAGAAAAGGACAAAGACACTGAAGAACAATTTGATTCGAGAAAATCGGATGATGCAACCTTGTCAAGATTATGATAGTTTTGAAGATCTGATGAGATGTGGGTGAAGGAAACTGTGCCCTGGATGTATGGGATAGATCGCCCAAAAGATAGCGGACACGAGTTCTCAACACTTAGTCTGTTGTTGAAGATTGATTGAAGATTGATAGTTATGACAAGGTTTTGACACGAGATAAAAAGGACTCAAATTGATCAAACAGAAGACTAGATCGGATTCAAAAGATCAAACTCAGAAAATGGTAGAATGCTCAATAGCTACTGCTCTATTCCTGACACAATGATATTTTTGACAGATTCTGGAACTAGGCTGGAAACATTGGATACCTCGCAAATTGACAATTTCTGACAACTCTCTCAAATTTTCCCAAATGACACTCTACAGACTCGTACAACACTAGGTAGTCTATGAAACGACAGTTGCGAAACTCGTACGACAGTTGGGTAGCAATGAAATGACAGTTTACAAAACTCGTACGACAGTTGCTAACAGGTTTTTGGCTTCTTGAATTTTGCTGGTTTGAAAACTCGTACGACACTGGGTTCTCAATCATAAGACATATGGGCGATACTGAAATGACATTTGACAAAAAGTCGTACGACTTTTGACTCCAGAAAGAACTTTACATCAATTTTTGCAAAATTTAAGGTTTTCAGTTCTGGATTGTTTGCAAATTGTCTTGTCCAGATTTTGAAGGTTATACCAGATTTGATCATTTTTAAGAGCCAAGTAGTTAAACAAGCACGCAGAACAGCAAGCAAGTGATTCCAAGCACGTCTGAAAATAATGAACAAGGGCAAAAGCAACCTTGCGCATGAACAATCAAGTGACCAAATTATGCTAATCCCTGAGAGTACTAATTGTGTATGTTCTGAAAAGTTTTGCAATAACACACATATACCTGAAAGTGAAAAATTGGCCTCTCTAGGGTTTTTAGTAATGGTTTGACTCTGCAACTTTTATGATTCAAAGGGGTGAACTCCAATCCTGGCACACCAGGGTTTTGACACAGTCCGAGAACTTAATCTTCAAGAGCTGCTAGGGAGATCTGACAACCCAACAATGAACCATACCCGTGGAGATTTCTTCCACAAGGACATTTATATAGCGGCTGTCACTACCACGGCGAAAATGGCTATTACCGCTTGAGGTTCCGTCAACGCACTTTGCCCTGTGAAGGGATTGTCTGCTACGGTTAACCCTCTCTAAAGGTGACTCACAGATTTATACCACAAGGGGACTTGGCTCCAGATTCAAGGTTTTGACACCTCTTCACTTTTAACCCAAACAAAGCAAGCAGATTAATCCGACACGCTAAGACAAAGTTTTGTTCCACCAAGGTCTGTGATATCAACTCCACGTGATCTATCAACCTCTCCGGGGAGAGAATGTATCAATCAATAAGAGAAGACACACTAACCAATTTTGGTTCACCAAAGCTCGTGATATCAACCCCACGCGATCTATCAACCTCTCCGGAGAGAGAATGTGTCGATCAATAAGAGAAGACTCACTAACCAAGTTGAATGTGAAACGCACTAAGTATCCTCCCTACCTACAAGGATTCTATCGTCAAGAAAGATTTCGCTAGGAATCCAATCTCTCAAGAATCACGAATAGTGTTCATAGGGCCTAATTACTATGTGAGCACAGATATATGTTCCGAAAGTAAATCTACCAAAAGCATCCAAAAAGTAGAAAGAGTAACACTTAACACTTAAAGATAATATGAGACGAGTCCACAAAGTGGAACACTTAACACCTCACACAAGCTAAAAATGAGTCCACAACTTAGAAAACAAGTGGAGTTCCTAAAAGCACAAAAGGGTTGCCAAGTGGAACATTTAACACTTCTGTCCTGTTGACCCCTCCCCTTTATGGCGCTGAGATTGCAACCACGGGGTAGAAATGAGGGGCCGGTGGATTAGCGAGTCCAATAACCCAAGATAGCAATCAAGATCAATCACAAGCATTCTAAGACTACTTAATGAATTCTTATGGGATTACAACCTAGTATCAAATTATGTAAGTGTGTAGAATAAAAGCATGAGAAGACGCACACAAGCTAGACACATGAGAGATTTATTTTAAGCCCAAATCAAAATGTTATTAGATGAAGGAGAATACCTGGTGATCCTCGCAACGCGCTTAGTAGATCTTACCTGATTTTTAGCAATTCTTGCACTTTTCCCAATCAAAACCAGCAGAGAGCAATAAAAAATAGAGAATTTCAATTGTCAAAATTAGCAGTTAGCCGACATATAAAAATCAAATCTGATACTCTGCTGTGAAAAATGAAATGACAGTCAAAAACTGGTACGAAAACTCGTACGACAGTGGGTATGCTCTCAGACGATAGTCCAGAAACTCGTACGACACTGGGTATCCTACCATACGACAGTTGAGCTCCCAAACGACAGTGGGTTTGTGATGAAACGAGCCTCGATCCGATAGACTATCGTACGACAGTGGGTCCAGTATCATACGACAGTGGGTATGCTCTCATATGACATTTGTCAGAAACTCATACGACAGATGTACGGACAAAAATTAAAAATCACAGTTTTGCACAGATCCCAAGGAGAAAAAAGATAGAAATTGATAGAATTGAATTGGAAACCCGTTTCAGGGCCCCACGGTGGGCGCCAGAAATGTGTGTGTGAAAATTGTACCTGATTTGTAGACACAACACTCAGTAAAACATTAGAGGTTAGCTAAAATCAAAATCGTGCAAAATTGAAAGCTATCTAACCAAGCGATTTACTGCCTTCTAATAGGTGCGAGATTAATGTTCTCAGATTGTAATCGAGATCAGTGACCTAGACGACACCTAAATGAAGGATTTGAATGCAAAAGATGGATATGAAATTGAATGTAATTAATCTATTTTTTTGGATTTTATGATGCAATAAGGATGAAAACTTGATATGAATCTTAATCTATATGAAAACTGATATGCTATGCTAATCTAACAATGATATGAAATATGAATGCAAAAATAAGATTGATCTCACAAAGATGTCGATTCGCAAGAACTTTGATTCTTCAATTCCAATTCTCCAGCGTGATTGTGCAAAAAAATGAGATGATTTGTGAAGAGCTAAAGCCTTAATTTATAGAAATCCAGGGCTTTGGAGGTGCATGGGAAAAGCCATAAATCACTCAAATTAACTCATCTTGATTTTTGAGTTATCTAATCATGAAAGATAGTTAATTCTCAAAATCATGCAAAATCATGCAAAAATAGCTTTTTAACTCAAATTAGAGTTTAGATCAGCTTTTTGAACTCCAAAAGGACGTTGAGTTCCAAAAAGTCAATAACTTGCATTGATTTTCTGATTTGGAGTTTAATTGTTTCTTTTGAATATGCATAATAATTAAGAATTAAATAAATAAATAAAGTGATTTATCCTCAACTCAACTAATTTTTGAAATAAAATAATTAATATATGGGTTAATTAACTATTTTACCAAACTTTTATTAAAAATTATATTATTAAATAATGACAACATGCTTTAATTAATTAAATAAGAATTTAATCAATTAAAGATAGGAATTTTGATTTATTGTCAAAATTAAATAATACAATTAATAATAGATAGAATTAAATTTAATTAAACAATTAAGTGGCAAATATTAAATCTAATTAATTAAATATGAAAATATTCAATTAATCAAACTTTAGGATAAATGTGATTTATTGCCAAATAATCATTAAATTAAAGATAATTATGATAATTAGGAATATTACTAGGAATATTCTCCGATGTAGAATTTAAGATAATCAATTATGGTTCGATGATGTTTAGATGTGCCTTAGATTAGGACTTTGATGTCGATTTCATTCGAATTGTTGATATAGAAGGTTAATGAACATATAGCCCATTTTTGGGGTATTACACATATATCTTGCTGGCCCATTTCAAGTAACATGTCTCTGGGTTGACATATTAAATGATTTTTTATAAGGAGGATAAACTGCTCGGTTGGATGTCCAATCCTTGAGTTCTGGATTATGCCTAGTTTTTGAGCCTTTATAAAAAGTGATCATTTTTTGTGTCATTGTCGGGGATGGTGCCAAACCTAGTTCTCACTCAGCCATTCATAGGATTTGCTTTCATTTATGCTTTCATTTCCCATTTTGAGTAGAATAAATTTCATCTTGAGAAGCACAACAATCCACATCACTTCATACTAGTTGCATGCATAATAGAAGAAGAGATGCTCGAGGAAGGTACTTGCCAAATCAATCTGATAACCCATTAGAAGAAGAAGGCCAGTTTGTTGATGATATTATTGAACTTCCTAAAACCACATCATCATCCTCATCTTCTGAAGAAGAACTCATTGGTTTCTTCGAGGAGTGACCTGAAGCAAATATATTTGCTGAAGCTTTCACCAATCTGAGATTCCATTATCCTAAAAATCCTGATGAAGAAGAAAATCCTTTACCTTTGATCATCTATTGACCTCGACCTAGAAATCCACCAAGGATGAAAAATCCTACTACATTTCCTTTTCCCATCTCCGACCAACATGACAATAACAACCTCAAGAACATACCCTCTTCTGCTCTTCCAAAATGCTATGGTCTGGTGACAGAAGACCCAGATACCCAAGTTTCATGGGATGATATCCAAAAGATATGCCTTAAGTACTCCAAAGATGTTGTTAAGAAAGGAAGGAGATATAGGTCCACCTTGGGAAAGTCAAATGGTGTGGGCACTTCTAGGATAGAGATAACGCATCTCTTGTCTGACTTCAAGAAAGACATCATTAACAACATGGCCACACAACTTGACACCATGTAGGCCAAGAAGAAACATGAGGAAGCAGAGGCCATACTGGCTGAATTCTATCCCCGCTATAGAAAGAAGAAGAGAGATTATTGATGCAAACTAGTTGCTAACATGGAGACTACACAAATGCCAACTGATTACAAACCAATTAAACCAGAGGATGAGTAGTTGTTCTTCATTGCCCAGCAACGACCATGGGTGAAAAGACAAGGCATGCCTTAGGACCCTCTTATATTTAGTGGTCCATTTTATAATAATCAATGGCAACCCCCCATGGATTATCAAACTCCTCCCTAGAATAATTTCCAAAATTAATGTCCAAATTACCCCAATCTACAATGGCAAAACCCTCAAGGGAGTTGACAACAACCCCAAGGGGTGTGACAGCCACCATAGGGTAAGTGGAAGCAGAATCTGCAGTGGTGAGGATGTTAGCAATGGCCAAATCATCCATAAGGATTCTTATCACCACCTCTTCAGCCTCCACAACAACAAGCACTTTTGCCACCTCCTACTATCAATAATCCACCTGCCAAGCCTACTCAATTACCTGCATAACCACAACCAAACCCAAATAATAGACCTCCTACACCTCAACAAAATGTGTATGCTATTGACCCAACATAGTACCCAATGCAATATCCTACTTATGCCATCACTCTTGATGATATTCACCTACGGTCTGGTACTACTCTACCTACTCTTGATCCTCTAATTATCATTGAAGTACCATCTGAGGAGCCTAACCAAGCTAATCATTCTCCTACTCTAATAGTCGCTAAGACAACACCTGAAAACAACCAGTAGATCGACCCTCCTTTTCCACAAAGGCTGCAACATAGCAATCCAAAGCCTACCAAAGAAGCAACCTTCAACATCCTTGATCAACTAAAGAACATCGATGTCCCCACCTACGAAAAAGCTATTAAGGAAGCTTGTTTCAAAAATCCTAGCCGCAAGAAAAAGGATCCCCAGACTATCCATGTCTTGTGAAAACTGGCAGACATTATGCTAGGAAAGCTTACCATTCCAAAATATTCTGACTCTGGCAGCCCTATTGTTGAGGTCATTATCAATGGGACAACTATAAAAAATGCCTTGATAGATCTTGGAGCCGCTATAAACATCATGACTAAAGATATCATGCAACAACTTGGTATCACCAACCTCAAAACTACACCTATTGTCTTGCAGCTTGCATACAATTCCACTGTGAAGTATGATGGGATGGTGGAGGACATAGTTGTTGACCTTGAATCCTGGTCTTACCCTGTTGATTTCATGATCCTTTCACCCAAAGCTACACTAGGGGGCTATCCAATTATCCTTGGCCAACCTTGGCTAACAACTGTTGATGCTTACATCGGATGTCTCTCAGGGGATATGACCATATCTGATGGTTAGCACACCAAGACTTTGGCCTTGTATCCACATGCCCAACCTTAGATGTAATTAGCCTTACCAATATGGCTTGATGTAGGAGAAGAAGCCAAAGTAATTAACTTAGTGTCTCAATTAATAATGTTAAAGAGAGATCCTTTCCTGCAGCTTCAGGAAGAGGATAAAGTAATCACCAATATCTTGCATAATCTGTATGTATCAAACTTAGATTCCTTGGACTGTTCCTCCCATAACTACTCCATGCAGCCGTTGAACCCTGATTACCAATTGTCTTCTCCTATAGCCAAATAGCTCTACCACTAGTTGTTTCCCCATGAGATCCAAGTTTCATCATTAATAGATGCTTCTATGATAGAACTGACTAAGCAATTAGAGGTATCTCCTGGTCGCTGCCTGAATATTAATAGCTAGCTTACTCCTCAGCAACAAACATCTTTGATTAAATTTCTAAAGGACCATACTTTAGATTTTACATGGAATTATGCAGACATGAAAGTAGACCCAAAGATGTGTACCCATAGGATATACCCAAAGGAAGACAAACCCCTTGTTAGGCAGTTTCAAATGCATGTTAACCCTGCATTGAGAGAAATAGTCAAGACCGAACTGCAATAATTGCTTAATACTATTTTTATATGTCCTATCTCAGACAACTAGTGGGTTTCTCCATTAGTCATAGTTCCCAAGAAAGGAGGTAAGTGGAGAGTGTGTGTTGACTACAGGGAACTTAACAATGCCACTAAGAAGGATCACTTCCCCCTTCCGTTCATCAACCAAGTCTTAGACTCCTTAGCAGGCAAGAAATATTTTTCGTTCCTAGATGGGTATAGTGGATACAACCAAATCAAGATTCTTCCCGAGGACCAGGAAAAGACAACATTCACCTGCCCATGGGGAACTTTTTCCTATTCAATTTTGCCTTTTGGCCTCTGTAATGCTCCAACAACTTTCCAGAGGGCAATTATCAACATTTTTGTTGATATCTCTCATGATTGTATGGAAATCTATATGGATGACTTTACAATGTATGAAGAAACTTATGAGGAGGCTTTGACAAACCTAGGCAAAGTTCTTACAAGGTGTGAAGAACACAACCTATCTCTGAATAGTGAAAAGTGCTTCATGATGATGCAAGGAGTAGTGTTGGGTCATTGCATATCTGATGTTGGCATCCAAGTGGATCTTGCTAAAATTGAAGTTATTTTGAATCTACCCATGCCAACCAAGTAGAAAGATGTCAGAAGTTTTCTTGTACATGTTGGATACTATAGGTGATTCATTAGGGACTTCAAAAAAATGGTCAGTCTCATATATTCTCTGCTCACCAAGGATTCAAAATTCTTATGGACACCAAGTTGTGATGAAGCCTTCCTGCAGCTGAAGTCTGTCCTGACTTAGGCTCCCATTCTATGGGGTCCTAATTGGGATCTACCATTCCACATTCACACCGATGCCTTAGATCATGCAATAGGAGTTGTTCTTGGACAAAATGAAGGTATGGTAGAGAATGTCATTTATTTTATCAGCAAAAAATTGCAAGGAGCAGAGTTGAACTATACAACCACGGAGAAGGAACTTCTGGCTGTTATTTATGCTCTGAACAAATTTTGTCATTACATCACTAGCTATCAAATATTCATGCATACCGATCATGCAGCCATAAAATATTTGGCTAACAAACCTGCTATCATAAGAAGGTTGGCCCAATGGCTTCTCTTATTACAGGAATTCAATATCACAATAGTAGATAAGCCAAGAAAGTCCAATGTAGTTATCGATTTCCTCTCAAGATTGCAAAATGCAAATGAACCTCATGTAATCGATGACAACTTTTTTGATGACCACCTATTCTCCATTTCAGCTAAGGCCCCCTGGTATGCTGACATTGCTAACTATTTAGTTTCTTAAAAGTACCTCCATATTTCTCCTCAAAAGAAAAGAGGTTGCTAATAGAAAAGACTTTCAACTTTTCATGGATTATTGATTGTTTGTTCTATACTGACCCTGATGAAATATTGAGGAGATGTGTTAGGGAGTGATGAGTCTAATTATTCCCTCAATTTTGTTATGATCTTTATATTTTTTTTATACTTTGACAAACATTTCCAAGACATTTTATGACTTATACTTATGTGAACCTATGCCAAGTACAACTAAAGCCACAAAATCTATGGGTAGCTTGAGTGATATGTTTTACTGACTATTATAAATATAATGTAGTACTTCATATAATTATTTCAAGCCGTGTTCTAAAATTTAAGTAGGAGTTGAAAATGTTGACTTGCATATGTGTACCGAATGTTACTAACCTTTCAGGTAAACAAGGAGTGGTATGAAGAGTGGCACATCTGCATTAAAGAAGGAGCGTTAGAAGACCAACCATGGCAGGAGAATCCAGCACGGTTCCAATGGATATGTCACGCTTTGAAGGAGCTGTTGTTCCAGAGAATATAGGGAATCAGTCTTGCTATATTTTCTCAGAACTATTATTCTATTGTCAGTAGTAATTGTATTATGTCGTGGTTGTTTTATCTCCTCCATATTTGGTGAGGTTTAATGAGACTTTTCTATTATGTTTTCAATAAGCGTCAATCCTTGATATAAAGGGATTTTGACTAATTTAGTAGGTAATGAAGAAAGATAGAATTATGTATTTAGTATAGTGGAAGTTGCTCTATTTTGTTCTTCATGAGTTATTCAGTTGTTATGTAACCAGTTAAGAAGGATTTAATGAAAGAGTGAATTTGGATTATTTCTTGTGTTGAGTAGTTAGCAGAAGCCAACCAAGGGGGTCCACTTGGGAGGTGGATTAGATTAATTAAGAATAGATTTGCTTCCTGTTATTTTCCTATTTTCAAATAGAGTTACTATTTTACTCCTGCAACATTGCCACTGTGGTTGTTCCTGCAGCATTTGTAGAGACAGGTATAGTGAATGTTTTGAGTTGTTAGGCAGGCTTAGATTCATTTCATAAGTTTTTTGCAGTAATTCCATTCAATAGTCATGTGTGTTTACTTTCCTGCAACAATAGCATAGATTCCTTTCATGCATTTTATCTTCCTACAACATAGGTGTTATGACTCCTAAAGGAACTTAATACACAAACTGTGATGTCCCATTTCAAGTCTACATCCCTGGGTTGACAATCTAAATGCATTTCATGATGGAGATAGGTAATCCATAGCATAGATATATTACCCTTAAGAGAGACAATGGCATGATTATCTCTACCTATTGTGAGACTATTCATTTTTGGCGCTACTACCGGGGATGGTGTCAAACTAGGAACCTTAATGAGTCATTTATTTTTTAGATTAGTTTCCTTTTTTTAGTCAATACCAAGAAGTTGTGAGCTTGCTTCACAATTCATCAACTTACTTGCATGCATCAAAGAAGGCGAGATGTTCATGGCAGATTTCTTCCAAAAGAACCTGTTAAACTGAAAGAAGAGTTTGAAGAGCTTTAATTACCATTTCTTGATGCCAGTCCTGAGTTTGTTGCATCATCTTCAACAGAAGAAGAAACCCAAGAAACATTTGACTTCTGTCCTTTTGCAAAAATATTAGCCAGTTTCCATAATAATCCCAACCCAGGACCACCTGTTGCTCAGAGCCCTCCAGTCAATAATAATTTCTAGCCACAGTTTCAATATCCAAAACCTCTAGTAATGGTAGCTCCTACATTCCCATTTCCAATTCAAAGTCTTATTAACAATCCTAACCTCAAGAACATACCTTCTTCAACACTTCCAAAGTTCTATGGCCTTGTTACGAAGGATCCTGACACCTTTTTGTTCGAGTTTGACATACTGTGTTGAAGTTTTGACTATAATACTGATATTCATAAGCTTAAGCTATTCCCAGTAACACTGAAGGAGTTAGCCCTCAGATGGTTCATGGGCTTAGGAGTGAATGCAATAGCTAATTGGGATGGAATGAGAGATTTGTTTCTAAGAAAGTATAAGGAATACTGCAAGGGAAGTGATTCAAAAGGAGATGACATCTTCCGTATGTCACAAAGGGAAGATGAGACATTAGAGGACTATATATCACACTTCTTATTTAATTTACAAAAGAACCTACAACATGCATTGCAGGAGGATTCATAAAAGCTGATTTTTCTAAGAGGAGTGAATGAAAACTGTCTTGAAGCTCTGGACCTCATGGTTGGAGGTGATATATCTCAATCCTCCTAGGATGACCTTTAGAAGATTTGTATGAACTATTCTAGAGTAGTGGTCAAGAAAGGAAGGGGATTTCACTCAACGCTAACTAAAGGAAGTGGCTCTGGTATTTCAAAGATGGAGATTTCAAACCTGTTGTTAGACTTCAAGCAAGACATCATCAATGATGTTGCTACACACCTGGACACGATGACCACTAAGAAGAAGCATGTAGACGCAACTGGCTGAATACTGTCCTCATTGCCACAAACAAAAGAAGTATTGTTAGTGCAAATTGGTCGCAAACCTGGAGAATCAACATCTTCCAACTGAATACTTGAAGATAGACATAGAGGGTGAGCAAGTATTCTTTGTTGCTCAACATCGACCATGGGCCATGAGACAAAGTATGCCTTAAGACCCATTACAAATTTCAAATCCTTCTAATAGTCAGTGGTAAAACCAAAATGTCCAAAGTCCTCCACAGTATAATCAACCCACTTAGAATAATGCTTGGCCAAATAATCAACAGAATCAATGGTATCCTCCACAACAACCCCAATGGTCACAATTTCCAAACCAATGGCAACAACCACAAGGAAATTGGTAGCCCACTAACCAGTGGAGAGAACCTTAGCAATGGCCTAATCCAAATCCTGGATATCCACCTCTACCACCTCCAACAAATATGCCTGTAATAATGCCACCACATCCAAACGCAAGTCCTCAAAAGCAGATGCAATTACCTTCTCAACCTCAACCAAATCCCAATAGTCAATAGCCACAACAACAAATGTATGCTACTAATGCTCAACAGTACCCTACCTATGTGCTTGATATAGCTGATATACACCTAAGATTAGGTACTACCTTGCCAGCACCTGAACCAACCCTTATCACTAAAGTGTCAGACCTTCTTGCAATAGCAGTACCGATTCCAGAGAATAATTTGCCAAATACTGTTGCATCAAAAAATGTTTCCAACTTAGTTAATGCTCATACATTAGTTAAACCACCTTTTCCTCAGATGCTCACCATGGACAAGTCCATACCAAAAGAAGACCAACCATTTGATATCATTGACCAGCTTAAGAACATGCATGTCCAAATTTCCCTGTTTCAAGTAATAAAAGATGTTCCAGTTTATGGAAAAGCAATAAAAGAAGCTTGTCTTAAAAAGCCTAGGAGAAAGAAAAAGGATCCTATAATAGTTCATGTTATAGGACAATTGGCTGATATCATGCTAGGAAAATTGGTAATACCAAAATATTTAGATCCAAGGAGTCCAGTTGTGAATATCATCATTAATGGCCAGTCTATCAAAAATGCATTAATAGACTTAGGTGCTGCCATTAATGTAATGACTAAGGATACTATGAATAAACTAAGTATTGAAGGGTTGAGAGCTACTCCAACAATATTGAAATTAGCAAATAGCTCTACTATTACTCCTAATGGAATGATAGAAGACATAATAGTTGCCTTAGATTCTTGGGAGTATCCTACTGATTTCATGACCCTTTCAAACTCAACCTTGTTGGTTACCCTGTTATGACGTCCATGGTTAGCAACAGTTGATGCAAACATAAGTTGTAGATCAGGAAACATGACAATTTCAGATGGGCAAGCCACTAAGAAACTAGCATTGTATCCTCCAGCTCAACCACAATCAGATTTAAGTACACCTATATGGCCAGACTTGGGAGATGGGGAAGAAGAACTAAATTTTGTGGTTCAGCTCATGATATTACATAGGCAATCCTTTCTAAAGCTGCAAGAGGAAGATGAAGTCATTCAGAGCATTCTTAATAATGATTATGTTGTAATCAAAGATGTATCTGAGAGTTCTATGTTAGAGTTAAGCACATATGAAGATAATTTTGAGAATTGTGTATTACCTTTAGAACCCAATATTATCCACCAGTTGCTACCTAGTGAAGTAAACACAAGTCCTATCCCAGAAGTATCCATGCTTGACCTTACAACTATTGTTGAGCTTTCTAAAGGTCATAATCTCCGTGTGAATAATAAGTTGCCTTCACAACAAATGGAGCAGCTAGCCAAACTACTGCAAACACATGAGAAAGCTTTTGCATAGGACTATGGGGACATGAAGGGATTAAGCCCTACACTATGCACTCACGTGATATATATCAATGAAGGAAGCCTACCCCTTCATCAACCTCAAAGAAGGATTAACCTAGTATTAAGGGAGATACTCAAAATTGAATTGCAAAAGCTATTAGATGTTGGCTTTATATATCCTATATCTGATAGTAAATGGGTATCACCTCTGGTTATAGTACCCAAAAAGGGGGTAAATGGAGAATCTGTGTGGATTACAGGGAGTTAAACAAAGCTACCAAGAAATATCACTTCCCATTACCATTCATTGACCAAGTACTTGATACTTTGGCTGGTAAGAAGTATTTTTCCTTTCTTGATGGATATAGTGGATACAATCATATAACTATTGCTCCAGAGGATCAGGACAAGACTACATTCACATGTCCATGGGGGATATATGCATATTCAGTTCTACCTTTTGGGTTGTGTAATGCTCCAGCAATGTTTCAAAGAGCTGTAATTAGTATTTTTGCTGACATATCACATGACTGTATAGAGATATATATGGATGACTTTACAACATTTGGAGTGACATTTGATGAGGCTTTGAAGAATCTTGAAAAGGTACTAATCCAGTGTAAGGAGCATAATCTATCCCTTAATGGTGAGAAATGCTTTATGATGATGCAGGAAGGAGTGGTACTTGGGCATTTCATTTCAGTAGTAGGAATTCAAGTGGACCCAGCTAAAGTTGAGGTAATACTTACACTACCTACTCCTACTAAACAAAAAGATGTAAGATATTTTCTAGGACATGTTGGATACTATAGACACTTTATTTAAAATTTTAGTCAAATTGCTAGTCCTATGTACACATTGCTTACCAAAGAAGATGAATTTAAGTGGACACAAGCATGTGATGAGTCATTCCTGCAGCTAAAGAACCTCCTAACAATTGCACGAGTCCTAAAAGGACCAGATTGGTCTATTCCATTCCACATCCATACAGATGCATCAGATTATGCCATAGGTGTTGTGCTAGTACAAAAGCCTACTAACCTTGAGAATGCAATTTACTATATCAGTAAAAGCCTCCATGGCCCTGAATTGAACTACACAATTACTGAAAAGGAACTCCTAGTTGTAGTTTATGCATTAAACAAATTTCGACACTATGTCACAGGCTATCCCATTTTTGTTCACACTGATCACTCAACAATAAAATATATGATGAACAAACTTGCTATAACAAGAAGATTGGCAAGATGGCTCTTACTATTGCATGAATTTGATATAACAATTGTTGATAAGCCAGGGAAGGCCAATGTAGTTGCTGACTACTTGTCTAGACTATAAAATGTTGATGAAGACACTACTCAGGTTGAAGATACATTTCCAGATGAACACCTATTCTATATAGAAATCAAAAACCCATGGTATGCAGACATAGCCAATTATCTTGCAGCAACTAAGATGCCCCCACAATTTTCTCAGAAAGACAAGAAAAAGCTTGTAGAGAAAAGCTTTCAATTTTCATGGATAGATAACAATCTATTTTACACTGGTCCATATCAGATTATGAGAAGTGAGAGAAGATGAAGTATATGATATACTCCATGCTTGTCATAATGAGCCTTGTGGAGGTCACTTTGCAGCAAAGTGAACAACCCTGAAAATCTTAACAATAGGATATTATTGGCCTCAATTACACAAATATGCAGCCAGTTATACAAAAAAATGTGATAAATGTCAGAGGATGGGTCATCCAATGAAATTAGATGAGATACCACTTAATCCATAAGTAGTAATGACACCCTTTGATAAGTGGGGTATGGACTTCATCAGACCAATTGATCCTCCATCAAATGGAAAATCCTACATATTGGTTTGTATAGATTACTTGACAAAATGGGTCGAAGTGAAAGCTATGCAGAATGCAAGGGATGAAAAAGTAGCAAAATTCTTGTATGAAGAAATTTTTACTAGGTATAGAGTCCCCAGAGAGCTTGTAACGGACCAAGGAGCATAATTCACATCAAACCTAATCATAGAGCTAATGAAGGAGTATAGCATAAGGCATTGGAAGTCTAGTCCTTATCATCCACAAGCAAACATACAGGTAGAGGTGACAAATAGAGAAATAGAGGCCATATTAACAAAGATAGTACATTTGCATCACAAGAATTGGAGTAGTCGATTAACAGAAGTAGTCTTGGCTTACCGTACCACATGGAAGACAAAAATAGGGTTCACACCATTTGAATTGGTGTATGGAAAAGTAGTAATGTTTTCCATAAAATTTGAACACAAAACATTATGCACAACACTTGAGCTAAACATCAATCTTCCTGTAGCACAAACAGAATGTCTCCTCCATCTCAACTCATTGGATGAAATGTGCAAGTCAGCATTGGAAAGAACATAGCTAATCCAGAACCAAAGGAAAAGATGGCATGATTCACATATCAAGAAAAAGTGATTTCAAGTAGGAGATTGGGCTTTATTATATGATTCTAGATTCAAGGAGAACCCAAGAAAGTTGCAAACCAGATGGTTCAGACCCTATGAAATTCAATATGTCTTTGATAATGGAGCAGTTTAGCTGACCACACTTGATCTAGTACAATTTAAGCTGCTAGTCAATAGACACGGCTTGTGCTTGTATCACAAGCCTCAAACCAAAGAAGAATTCTTGAAACAGTTCAACATGCACAATTTAAAACCCTCTCAGGAAATAGTTCCTACAACAAAAGGTAAAAGCCTTCCTCCTGCAGCATCACCATGACATATGTTCACTAGCACTCATAATAAAACTTCATTTAATGAGGTATACTTCTTCATTCACTTTTCTCTTTTCTTCTCACCAACTCATCTCATTCCTATTTCTACCACCCACTCAAATTCCATGTCACCCACAATTTCTAGTTTCAAATGCTTTCAATAAAATGCCATGTCAGCAATCTTATGCGGCCGCTAGAATTGACACTCTCATTAGCTCACATTCATGTACGATAACTAATCACTAGGTACAACTTTCTAACTCCTTACTTTTAGCGCATAGGTTTAATTAATTATATCTAGTACTACATTAAATGTATAATATATGCATTAAGCTAGTTTCTCAACCTCGTGCTAAATTTAACAAGTGAGGACACTTGTTCAACTTTTGTAGGGGGTAGGGGAAGTGTACTAACTTCCAAGTGTCATTCCTAAACTACCCTTGTCATACCCCTGTCACATCAGTGCTGTACTTAGGTTGTGTTCCATTAATTCTTTTAATCCTTCACACATTCCCCGTACTTTCAAATTCCAATTTCTTGAACTTGACATGACTTCAAAAGGATCATAATTAATTTTTGAGGTAACTCGCACTTAAGGTATTGATGTCCTCTAAAATCAATGCCATTATTATAGTTCATGTCAATTAAAACAAAGGTAATGCAAGCGAAAATATTGGTATTTTCAAGAATCACAATTGCATTTCAAAAGAGGGAATTTGCAGAGAAATCAAAAGCTTAGCAGTGTGTTGGAGAGCTGAAAAATTAGAGATTGGGCATTATTAAGATGAGCGAACAATTACAGAGACATGAACCAGTCGTTCATGGTATTTTGCTAGCAGATGTTGAGGTAGTCCATAGGTTCAATGCATGCAGTTGACTTGGCTATTTTCTTCAGCTGACAGAGTTTAATGAGGAGGTTGCTACAGAATTCATGGGTACATTTGAAGAAGGACAAGCAACTGTATGGGGATTGATAGTTGTTGCTACTGAAGAGAGAATTGTAGAAGTTACAGGGTTACCAGTTATGGGAGAACATTATCCAAATGAGCATGACACCAGGTCATCTCGAGCTCAGTTCTCTAGGTCGGGTGATCCTCCGCTTGAAATTACTAAGCAGGGGTGCAACACATTTTCCCTTCCATAGCCATTTCCAGAACTGGCTACACACATCATCAGGTATTTAACTTTTGAAGGAAGATTTTCAAACCTGCATGCTCATCATTTTAAACTACTTAGCTGTATCAAGCATAATCTTCAGGTTAATATTCCCAATTTTCTTTATAATATGCTAAGTATCAGTGCTGAGGAAACTCAAAAGGGAAATGCAAACTCCATTAGTCACGATGCCCTAATCAATCTTTTGGTTGAAAAATCTCTTAGGGATGTTTCCCCCATGTCATGGGAAGGATTTGTCCAATCTAAAACTTTACAACCCCAAGTAAATCTTGTGGCCCAACCTCTAGAAGATGTAGTAGAATCTTCCGGCCTTACTGAAGAAGCAACTGTGAAAGAAAAAGAACCAAAATTACCCCCAGAAAACCAACCTCCTAAACCTACTCCAGAGAGTAATGTAACCACTTCTTCCTCAAGAAAAGGAAAGCAAAAAGTTAGAAAAGAAATCCCTAACTTAGAAGGAGAAATTTCAAACCCTGCAATTCAAATAAATAAAAGAAAATGGTCGAGTCCTGCAGTAACTACTCCTGCAACATCTACTCCTGTAGCACATAAACCAAAAAGGTCTCGCCAACCTAAAACTGTAGTGGTTGAAGAGGCAACTATGCATAGAAGCCCTCGCATGAGAGGACATGTGTCTCCACCTTCTCCTCAACACCTAGATGTTCTAGCACCAAAACCTACTAAAGAGCCCTCTATTGAATATATTCCTAATGACTCCCCTACACATGCAGAACCCCATCATATGGAGGAGCCTCCTAATGAGCAAGAACCTAGTAGTAGCATGCCACATAATGATCAAGGAATGCTTGAGCCAAACCCTAAAGTAATGCAAGAGAGCATTCTTGTGAATGTTCAATCTACTCCTCCTTAGCATCTTATATATTCCAATGTATCCATTATACCTTACCAATAAACGTGGTTCACTGACTTCTTCTAGCATACTACTAAGGAGAAGAAAAAGAAATCTCAAATGCAAGAGTTCCCTTCATCAACAAATCAGTCTATCCTCTTTCATCTATACAACCATTTTATCTTTCAAAAAACATGGTGGAAGCAAGAAAGAAATCAAATGCAAAGGGAGATGTTTGAGAAGGATGAGGAAATTGGATCTCTCAAAGAGTAGCTAAGGAAATAGAAAGAGAAAATGGACATGGCCTTAAAACTAGCTGACCAGGTGATAGCTTGTAGACCACCACCTAGGGTATATGATATTTGCTTAAAGGAGCAATTTCTTTTGTTCCAACTTATGATGACAATGAAGGACATTGATTGTGCACTCAAGTCAGCCCAAGAATTTTATGGTTTGTATCAGAATCTGCCATCATGACAACAAAATCTATCATGTGAGCTTTATTTGCACAATTTTATTATCCCACATGAAATAGAGGGGAATCCTCTGCTCTATATAGGGGACATTCACTAGGGCCTTGATGTCATGGATGCATAATGAGACAAACTATGATAGACAACTAAATACTTATAGGGATCTGGAGAAATCTGAGCCTTTGCCATTAAGGACCGAGTCACATAAGCTTGATGTTCTTTTGAGGGATTGGCTCAATTTGACTTATGGGAGACCAAAGTCAGAAATTAGGGAGAAAGTATTTGCATTGAGGGATAAAGTTTACAGAGATTATCAGACATTGCCCAATTTTACAGCCCAAAGAGCTCTTTTAGGGGTCATAAGTAGGTGGAACAGATTGCCAGAAGCTTTCAGAAAAGCAGAACCACATAGCCCAATTAATTATGAGCAGTTGTCCATAGAGTGACTAATTACATAAAGATGGGATGACAACCCAAAAGGGAATTATGGATGCCTTTATCCTTCTAGCCACCTACACTCTTTTGGCCCCTATACGACATCTGTGCTACTAAGTTGGATCAGTTGGTTGAGGAGCATCAAGAAAATTACTTGGAATGCACAAGGGGGTTCTACTACACTTTCAGAAGTGGAAAGAGGGGAAAGATGACCATTGGTGATTTCAGGACCATAGCCAGGAAATACAATGCTTGAGGACAAGCATTCTGTTAGTAGGGGGTAGATGATGAGTCCAATTATTGCCTCAATTTTGTTATGATCTTTATATTTTTTTGATACTTTGACAAACATTTCCAAGACATTTTATGACTTATACTTATGTGAACCAATGCCAAGTACAGCTAAAGCCACAAAATCTATGGGTATCTTGAGTGATATGTTTTGCTGACTATTATAAATATAATGCAGTACTTCATATAATTATTTCAAGCTATGTTCTAACATTTAAGTAGGAGTTGAAAATGTTGACTTGCATATGTGTACCAAATGTTACTAATCTTTCAGGTAAACACGGAGCGGTATGAAGAGTGGCGCATCTACATTAAAGAAGGAGCGTTAGAAGACCAACCATGGCGGGAGAATCCAATAGGGTTTTGATGGATATGTTGCGCTTTGAAGGAGATGTTGTTCTAGAGAATATAGGGAATCAATCTTGCTATATTTCCTTAGAACTGTTATTCTATTGTCAGCAGTAATTGTATTATGTCATGGTTGTTTTATCTCCATATTTGGCAAGGTTTAATGAGACTTTTCTGTTATGTTTTCAATAAGTGTCAATCCTTGATATAAAGGGATTTTGAATGATTTATTAGGTAATGAAGAAAGATAGAATTATGTATTCAATATAGTGGAAGTTGCTCTATTTTGTTCTTCATGAGTTATTCAGTTGTTATGTAACCAGTTAAGAAGGATTTAATGAAAGAGTGATTTTGGATTATTTCTTGTGTTGAGTAGCTAGTAGAAGCCAACCAAGGGGGACCACTTGGGAGGTGGATTAGATTAAGTAAGAATAGATTTGCTTCCTGTACTTTTCCTATTTTTAAATAGAGTTACTATTTTACTCCTGCAGCATTGCCACTATGGTTGTTCCTACAGTATTTGTAGAGACGGGTATAGTGAATGTTTTGAGTTATTAGGAAGGCTTAGATTCATTTCATAAGTTTTCTGCAGTAATTCCATTCAATAGTCAAGTGTTTTTACTTTCTTGCAGGACTAGTATAGATTCCTTTCATGCAATTTATCTTCTTGCAGCATAGGTGTTATGACTCCTAAAGGAACTTAGTGCACAAACTGTGCTATCCCATTTCAAGTCTACATCCCTGGGTTGACAATCTAAATGCATTTCATGATGGGGATAGGTAATCCGTAGCATATATATATTACCCTTAAGAGAGACAATGACATGATTATCTCTACCTATTGTGAGATTGTTCAGTGAGGATGAGACTTATGACATCCTACATGCTTGTCATGATGAGCCTTATGGAGGGCATTTTGTAGCCAAAAGAATAGTGATGAAAACATTGAACACTGGCTACTACTGGCCAACCCTATATAAGGATGCAATCAACCACACTAGGAAGTGTGATCGATGCCAACGGATGGGTTGACCAACTAAGTCTGATGAAATGTCTCTCTTTCCTCAAGTGGTAGTCACTCCATTTGATAAATGCGGGTTGGATTTTGTCAAGCCCATCAATCCCTCATCTAACAACAATTCATATATCCTAGTATGCACTGACTACGTGACAAAGTGGGTGGAGGTGCAAGCCATGAAGCATGCCTGAGATAGCAAGGTAGCTGAGTTTATATATGAAGAAATCTTTACACGTTATGGTGTACCCAGAGAATTGGTCACTGATCAGGGTGCTCAATTTACCTCAACATTGATCACTGCCCTAGTGAAAGAGTACAATATTCATCATAGAAAATCAAGTCCATATCATCCATAGGTGAATGGTCAGGAAAAAATCACTAACAAGGAGATAGAGGCAATCCTGACCAAAATAGTTTAGACACATAAAAAGGACTGGAGCACTAGGTTACAAGAAGCAATTTGGGCATATAGGACCACATAGAAGACAACAATTGGTTTCATTCCTTTTGAATTGGTTTATGGGAAGAATGTTGTAATACCCATTGAGTTTGAGCATAAAACCTTACGGACAACATTATAGCTCAACATTAATCTTCCTACAGAACAACGCGACAAGATCCTATAGCTTAACCATCTAGATGAAATGAGAAAAGCAACCCTGCAACAAACTGAGATGGTCGAGTTATAATGCAAAAAGTGGCATGATTCATATATCTTGAATAGATGGTTTGTTCCCAGAGACTGGGCTCTTTTGTATGACTCCAGATTTTAGGAGACACGAGGTAAGCTCACTACAAGATGGCTTGGCCCCTATGAAATTAAACATGTTTATGCTAATGGTGTAGTTCATCTATGCACCATTGAACCTATACGTTTCAAGTTATTGGTGAATGGAAACAGACTTCATATGTACCATAAGTTAGAAACAAAGGTTGACTTCCTATGATAGTTTGAGATTTCTCATGTTGCAGCTGAACCTCCTACAGCTAATAAAGATCTTATAGTCGATGAACCTCCTATAGCTAATGGACCTCCTACAATTGAAGATTTTCCTATAGTCAATGGACCTCCTCCAGCTGAAGACTCTCCTACATCCAATCAGAATAATTACTTCCTTTAGTCATCTTTTTGACTCTACATGAATGCAAGCATAATAAAAAATTTGTTTCCCATGAAAATATCTTTTTCTGTAATATAGCAGCCATCACATCATACTCCATCACCTTTTCCTACCATATTCATTCATTCATCACATCATCATTGCACCAATTATTACTTTTTGCTTGGCCCACATCAACCGATCTTTCCAGATTTAGGCATTTAAAGGTTTTTATACTTCCAGGTATGTATTCATTTATTATTTAAAATGCTTTTTTACTTAATTTGACATCATTATTAGTTGCATCGTAATTAATTTAGTGATTCATCCAAGAACTACTGTACTTACAAACCAACAATGTGCGCACACCTGCCCCAATTTTTGTGGGGGGCAGTTCGTTCAGTTGTGTGTTGCAATAAATACCCTTACTTAAATCTGCCATTATTTATTTTTATTTGCAAAGTTGTACTTCACAGTTATTTCAACTAGTTGATTTGACAACCCAATGCATACAAAATTCCCTAATAGCCTTATTTTTAAAATTCAAATTTCCAACTCTAGTCTTTCCAAAATTTTCAAAATACCTCTGCCATTTGTCCAGACTACCAATTAAACAAACTAGAAATCTCAACAGGTTGATCATCCAACCCTAGTTTAGCAGAATATGTGGTAAAAAGACATCAGTATAACAAAGGGCAGAATTGTTGGGAAGGCAGTTAGATTTGAAAGGATTAGGAGTTTTTAAGGTTACATAATTTTTCAACAGGAGAATGGGTGGGCAACCCATATGGCATGAGCCAGAAAATCATACATCCATGTTGCAAGATCAGACTAGCATCTAGGTTTTCAACAGGATAGGCTGGCTTACATATTTTGTGAGGTTATGTGGTTATGATGAGGCCATAGTATTGGAATTTCTGCGGACCTAAAACAATGGGGTTGCCTACGTGAAAGTGTTATGAGTAGAGGCTTTTGAAGCATGAATTGTGGAAGTTTCTAGACTTCCTACCACTGGAGAGGCCTTTCCACATGGGCACGATCCACAAACAACTGGACATGAATTTTCTTTGCCCATAGACATTGGACTAGATACAGTAAACAAGGTGCCAAAAGAACATCTCTTCTAGGTGAGTACCCTTAATTAGAAATTCATATTATAAGGTACATTACCTGTGAGGCACAATTTTATTTCTTGGATGCCATACATTTTAAGCTTTTGAGTTATTTGCAGCATGGGCCTAGTAAATGTACCCAATTTTTTGTATTCCCTATTGAATTTGAGTTCTAAGTCAGGAAGGGGAGGCGGAACGCTATCATCCACCATGGATTGATAAGACTCTTGGTGGAAAGGTCTTTGTGAGATACCTCTCCCATGACCTGGGATGATTTTATCACAACACCTCATGGACAATTACACGGTGAAGGGTCACGACCTGTAATTCAAGAAGAGCAGGGAAATATCCCTGATGAGGCCATTTCTTAAAATGTTTAGTCTACTATTCCAGAAGAGTCTCATGAAAACCTTTATCCTTAGGGAGATAATAAAGAAAATGTGGCATCTGGTAATCCAAACCCTAGCCTAGGGGGTGGTAAAACCAAGGTTCCCACATATTCCAGATTCCAAGGGTAGAGCAGACTGCCTAGAAGAAAGAAAAGGGCAAAGCAAAAATGGTCAAGTATGTTATGGATGACACCTTTGTTCCTCCTACAATTAATGTTCCTCTTGTAGCAACACCTGTCACAAATAAAAGGACCTCACATAAGTGTCATGTAGGACTAGTTGACACCCCACCATGGTGAAGTGTTTGTTTGAACACAAAACAAATAGAAAAGGACTCACCTGCAATGACTAGTTCTACCCCTGATGTTCCTATTGAAGAACCCTTGGAGGAACAACAACAAGCAAACAACCCATTCACAAGGTGTTATGACATGATGGAAGAGGACATTTAAGGGAATGATGCCTTGGTATCAACATCTAAAGAGTTAGCAGTTTATGAAAAAAGAAAAATTTAAGAAAGAAACAGAGAAAGTTCCACCAAGAAACCAAGAAGAGGTAACAATCCAATCCATCTCCATTGACTATTTGCAAAAATACAATATGAAAAGTCAATGTGGGACCTGGAAAGCAACAAACTGAAAAAGGAAATAGGAAGAAAACAACAGGAAATTCAAATTTTGCAAGGGAAATTAGATTTTGCCATAGAACAAATTACTAAACTAATAGAATGCAGACCACCTCCTAGGGTCCATGCCTTGTGTTCAAAATAGCAATTTTTAATGTTTAAATTAATGAGGGTCCTTAGAGACTTAAACACAGACATAATCTCACCCTAGGAATTGGTGGCTGCATATGAAGAGTCACCTGACTATATTAGGAACCTCCTATGTGAGATTTACTTGCATAATTATGTTGTTCCCTCCATTACCAATTGGACCCCTCTGCTATTTGTCAGTGATATTCACCCGTCTACTCTTCTTTCTTGGGCAAGAAATGAAATAAAGTACGGGGAACAACTAAGCAAATACAAGGGAATTGAGAAATCAATCACACTTACCTTGCATCCAAAAAGTGTCTCTCCCTGTAGGTTATACTGTGATTAGATGGAAATAGTCTATGGACTACAAGACTCAACACACACAGAGAGGATCCTAGGCAACCAAGAACAAGTTTTTCCAGAGTTTGAGAGAATCTCATTATCAGAAAGGAACAAGGTAGCAGAAGGAATAAAACAAAGATGGGGCAGGTTAATAATGGCACTAAAGAAGCCAGAGCCTCATAGTCTCATCAATCTTTGAGCTGCAATGCAATGAGTTCAATGGTATATATGCCTAGGGTGACAACTGCGACCTGAGAAATGGTTACCTCTTACCTTCCAACCTCCTCTTCTCTTATGGCCATTATACAGGTGTGTGGACAATGAGGTGGATGAACAGTTAGAGCTAAGTCACCGTATCAAAATGGAGTGAAAAAATAGATTATATTAGCGTGTGTGCAGCTTTATGAGTGGTGAGATTCAGGAAGGGGATCTTTGGGTGCTCCCAAAGATCCGAAATGTCTCTGTGCCTGAGGACCGACACTAGTCTTTGTAGGGGGCAAAATGATAAGGCATATTAATGTCATATTTAGATACCCTAGGATAGCTTCTACTAGGTTCTTTTTCCTTGTTTTATCATATTTTCTCAAAGACTTTATGCTCAATTATGCTATTATGTGGCATTCAGCCAATAGACTTCTGCTATGGTTTTAAACACACTTAATATGCTATACTTGGATGGATATGGTATGTTACTTACCTTGAAATTATGATTATGTCTTTATAAGTAAATTAGTTGTTTGAACATAAATAATGCATGTGTGTTTTGGTATTTATTACCATGAATATCTTTATCCTAATATCTAAGGTGCAGTGCATCAATATAGCAACTGTCATCTTGACAAGGTGAAACGCGCCCATGCATTGGATGCTCGACCTGGTCTTATAATAGACTCCAATGGAGAAATATTAGCGCAACACCAACAAGTGGTTTCTGGGTGATCAAAGTGGCAGCTGTCGAGCAAGGACTAAGACAACGTAATGAATTCTTTGAAGAAATCTAGGAGAGAGTGGGAAATTAGATCTGTTGTCGAAGCAATTCTTTCCTCTTTTCTAGATCTATTCTGTTTCTGATTTTATAACTTTCTTCCTTTCTGTTAGTAGTGTTGTAATAAAAGCTCTGTCTATTTCTGTGGTGTGATTAGTTAGCTGTTAGAAGTTTTCTCTTTAAATAAATCCTCACTCCTGCGTGAGAAGGAGGGCATTATCAATTAGTTGCAAAATAGTTTCATTTTGTTATTTACTAGTTTTCATATATCTTTGTACTCAGTTATTCAATTAATGAGAAAATGAAGTATTGAGATTTAACTTTGTGTAATTGAGTGTTTGGGTACTTATCCAAGGGGGCCCACTTGGTGAGGAATCCATAGTTAGTTAGATTCATTCTAGTTAAGTTCACTTTCCTGCATTTCTATTATTTCAGTATTAGTGTTGAACTGTTCCTATAGCCAAAGCCACAGGTTAGCTATCGCTTCCTGCAGCCAAAGTGGCAAAGCAACTAAAGCATTATAACTTAGTTTGCAAGTCTTCATATTTTGCTAGCATCTTCACTTCTACAATTTTCATTCCAATATATGCTTTTATGTAGCTATAGTTTAGGTTCCTTTCAAGCATTTCCTTCCTGCAACCATAGAATAGTTTCCTTCCAACATTTGTTTCCTGCAGCAACTCCAGAATGTGTGGTTGAGTAGTACTTGGTGCATATATCTTGCTGGCTCATTTCAAGTAACACATCCCTGGGTTGACATATTAAATGATTTTTTATAAGGAGGCTAAACTGCTCGTTCGGATGTCCAATCCTTGAGTTCTAGAATATGCCTAATTTTTGAGCCTTTATAAAAAGTGATTAGTCATGTGATAATCCCAAGCACTATCATGCAACAGTCCCAAGGACTGCCGACGACAGCCTAAGGGTTGTCTTCAACAACTCTTAGAGTTGTCATGGCAAGGGGGGAGGTTGGGTTGGCCCCACCTCCTCCTAATTTTTTTAATTTATTTATGAAATAGTGTTTATTTTTTATTAATTTTATTAAAAAATTACACTAGTAATTAATATTTCTAAAATAGTGAGCATATTATTATTATTTATTTATTTTTAAATAATGAAAAATACAAAGAGAAGAATATATTATATGAACATACATATACACCACACACACACACACACACACATATCGATTTTTAATACAAAAGGTAAATTTTTGATCGAATAAGAAATGAATAAATATTTTCTTTTAAAAAAAAAAAGACAAATTGAAAGCCTCAGATGAACAAATCTTTCTGGGTATTTTCTAAAGTTTTAATTGAAACTTTCTTTCCAACCCTATACCAGATTTGAATTCTCCTAAAAGATTAATTGTAAAAAATTGACCCTAGGGTTTCCAGGTAAGATTTTCTTTCACAAATAATTCAATAATCAATATTCTAATTTCTAACAATTTTATAAATTTGAAACCCTAATTGAATTCAAGAAAATTTAAATCAAGAATTGCATGCATACACACACCCATTTCCTACAACCATTTTTCCAGAATTTCTAACATGGAAAGAACCATAAAACAAATAAATTATTCAGATATGACATGCACAAAGAAGACACTCATTTCAGAAATACAAAAATACAATCACAAGGGCTTCTAAACCCTACCTTAAACACCAATAGATAAATTTGATGAAGACCATAAACGAAGATAATCCAAGCTCTCATAGAAATTTTCCTCCAAAATGAACCCTTCATCTAAAATTCTCCAAACCTGTGTGTTGAGAATAATGGCCAAACTTTAACAATATAGGAAATTGAATTCTACATGCAAAGTTTGGAACTCAACTCCACTCAAAGCCGTGTTTCCATCAATTCCCTAATTCTTCCAATTACAATTTTGAACTCAAGTCTATTTTATATTTTGTTTCTGTTAACCCACTTAACTCAAACTTGACTAATTCTTTTTATTTTATTTATTTCAATTTGATTGTGCAACTTAATTACATTCAAATTAAATTAAATAATAACATTTAGTCTAAACTCATTTTCCACATGTTATTTAATTTTTCAATTAATAAATACCTTTTATTCAAAAAGTTGAATTTATAAATAATTAAATTTAAATTGTTTGTATTTAATTAATTTTCATTAATTAAATACATTTATTTCCACAATAAGACTTTTTAATTAAATCATTAAATTTAATATATGTATTTAATTAATTAAATACTCCCACATTTAAATAGCTAAAAATAACAAGATCTAATTTATTTAAACTAAACAACTAATCTAAATAAATTATCTAATTATAGCAATCATAACCATCAACCAGAAATCAACTAAACTTAAAGAACCATAACCATGCTCAAGGAAAGGACTATAAACTCACGTCACCTGAATGAATTCAGGAAGGATAAAATATTAGAATCTTCTCCACTATTTCAAGACAATTGAATGGCTTAGGTTGGGATTTGGATTTGAATATTATCCCCCCTCTTTTACCATTGAGACTTGTGATAGGGCACGCTCATCGTGACAATTTAGGGAAGTCGATGTCCGGTACTTGCAAACCTGCATAAAAGGCTAGCATGTACATATATATATATATATATATATATATATATATATATATATATATATATATATATATATATATATATATATATATATATATATATATATATATATATATATATATATATATATATATATATATATATATATATATATAACAAGCAATGGTGGGGATCAGGATATCATGTGGATCCCGCAAGTAGGTAACTATGCCTATGTCCCTCAACCATTTCAAACATGTCAAATAGGAAAGTAAAAACATACATGATAACCATACACATGCAAGTATGGGGTAAGTATAACCATAGCCATAAACATCATTTAAAACATGTAAATCATCATCATTAAAATAACTAACATCATCTAACTACATAAATATAATATCCATAATTAGTCAATCATCAAAATCACCATGTAATATCATACATCCAAAATCACATAATAACTGAAATATCAACACACACATAAAGTGGCCTAAAAGAGTTTGGCAATATAAAATTGAAAAGGAAACTATGGGTGGGCACTACATCCACCCCCTCTAGAATTAGGCTTACTCCTGGAAGCCTACAAACAAATAGGGATATAAATCTTGTAATCTCGTTGTGTCCTCCCAAGTCACTGACGACTCATCAATAGGGTCCCATTGAACACTTACCTTCTTCATGGTGTGATCCCTGAGGGTCAGATCTCACTGGTGAAGAATGTGAATGGGCTCCAAAGCCAACTTCCCATCCTCTACCTGCAAATCATTCCAGACAAGTATATGTGCAACATCTAGTATATAATATCTAAGTACTAAAACATGGAAAATATCATGAATGTGAGACTGTTAGGAATAACAATCCACCAACACAGCTGAGAGGGGGGGGGGGGTGAATCAGTTGTGAGACAGATTATTAAACTTTGAACATTGAATAGTAGCAATATTAAATCAAATGATAACATAGTAAATGCCAACACAATAACATGATATTTTATTGTTGAGGAAATCCTGTTAAAGGTAAAACTCCAGAGGGAATTAGCACCCACAAATGATGTACTAAGAGTATTGTATCCCTGTTAAAAGATCTAGCCTAGTTAGGAGCTGATTAAAACATTATAGTACATAGTCCTTGTTAGAGGATAGACCCTATTAGGAGTCAAGGAAAAGAGTAGGCTCACTACCTAGGCTCACTTCCCAATGAAGGTTATGTCCACCTTCAGAACTCACTATTCTCAACACAAGTGTATGAAAGAAAATACACAAACTTTGAACTATCTGATAGCAACTGTATTTTCTTGATTAGTTCCAATGAAGTATATAAATTGTCCTCTCCTCTACATCCAACAGACACAAGCTCACAACTTCCACAATCCTTCTTTACATCACATCCATACTACAACATCTTTTCAAAAGAAAAGATCTTACATATATACCCTATTACAAATAAATGATCAAGTCAGCCAGTTAGGCTTTCCTAATATACAAATAATCATATAACCCCTTGCTAAGATACACACGGTATCTAAAATAAGTATATAATAATTACAATTCAATAATTAAGATCCAATATCTGTAATCCATGCTCGCAATCCATAATACACGCTACAATTCCGAAGTTGGCCCCATATAGGTCTCCTCTAGAACACACACCACAACTGACATCATCATGCATACCATGACTTTCTAAGATCAATGAATATTCCTTAGTGTGTTATACGACATCCCTTAAGCTTGCATACACTGGATCCACATCGCTTGTAAGATATGGTCAAAACAAAGAGACTTATTGTGTCAACTTCCACTATCACAGTCTAGTAACCAGTCTTCACCAAATCTTCTATAACTCAACCAATATGCAATATTACATCATGCGATCTTAGATATAAGATCATAACACCTTCTTGTACACAAAACTATGTTCACACATTTTGAATCATCCGTACGACATCCGTACACTGTAAAAAATAGTATGTTCTTCTCCATAGAAACATATGTTGACATTAGTGACAAAACACAAATGAAAATAATAGTTATTTCAACATCACTCAATCAGGTCACCAATATTGTGTAGTGATTAAACATATTAAATGCATCGGCAACATCCAGAAATCTCCCCCTTTGGCATTGATGACAACATATGGGAAAATCCATCAACCCAAAAGTATTCTCTCAATAACCTCAACAAAATCTCAAACAATGAACTCTTCTCCATAGTATCTCTCCCTATGTAGTAAGGATTTTCTTATAGTCTCTTTCCCCCTTTGAAAACAATGGTAAAGGGTGCCATAAGTCATCAACTGTCTTCATTAATTAGGTGCAGAATCACCCAAATATATTTTGTAGGTCTTCAATGATCACTCCCCCTGTGGAGTAGATCCATACATCAAGTCCAGAAAATGATGGAGCTCTGAATACCTCTGGACTGATGCATCTCTGCATCATTTTAATTCTCACTAGGAGGGGTCTGCACCCCAAGCATACCTTTGAGATACTCAAAGTCATCTTTTGGCAATGGCTTTGTGAAGATGTCTGCTATCTATTCCTTTGTGCTAATGTATTCCAATGTTATTTATTTATCTGCTACCTTGCATCTTAATAAGTGATACTTGATATAAATATGCTTAGTTTTAGAATGCATCATAGGATTCTTTGACATATTCACTATACTGGTGTTATCACAGTGGATAACCATGGATTTAATAAAAGTTATTCTAATATCTTTCAACATTTGTTTTATCCAGATAATTTGAGTGCAATTAATAGCAACAACAACATACTCAAATTCAATAGTATATTGAGCTATACAATCTTTCTTCTTACTTAACCATGAAACCAACCTTTTCCCAAGGAAAAATGCACCTCCACTAGTACTCTTCCTATCATCAATATTTCCTGCCCAATCAACATTCGTATAAGAATGTAATTCAAAGTCATCATTTTTATCATACCATAAGCCATAAGCCATATTCCATTATCCCTTCCAGATATTTAAATATTATTTTTACAACATCCATGTGTGTCTCTTTAGGATCTGCCTGATATCTAGCCACAATTCCAACAATATTAGCAATATCTAGTCTGGAGTGAGTCAGATATTGTAATCCACCAACCATTGATCTATACTTGGTTTGAAAAACACTCTTGGTCTCATCATTATTTTTCAGTTTATGGCCAGTCACCATGGGTGTACCAATAGGTTTATAGTCTTCCATTCCAAACTTTTTCAACATTTCTTTAAGATATTTAGTTTGAGAAATGAAAATGCCATTCTTGCTCTGATTTATTTGCAGTCCAAGAAAGAATTTCATCTCGCCTATCATGGACATCTCAAATTCATTCTCCATTTCTTTATAGAACTCTTTGCACATCTCGTCATTACCTCCAAAAATAATGTCATCAACGAAAACTTCTATTATCACAATTCCATCTTGACTAGTTTTTAACTACAAATTGATGTCAGCATTACCTTTTCTGAATCCAAGGTGAAGTAAGTACTTGTCTAACCTTTCATACCAAGCCCTTGGTGCTTACTTCAGTCCATATAGTGCCTTCTTTAACCTGCATACTATGTCTTCATCTTCTGTTAGAGGAAATCCATCAGGTTTTTCTTTATATACCTCCTCTTCAAGGTCCCCATTCAAAAATTCAAATTTTACATCCATTTGATATACCTTGAAGTCTTTATGTGCAGCACGAGCCAGAAATAATCTCATAGCTTCTATCCTAGCAACAAGAGAAAATGTCTCTTCAAAATGTATGCCTTCTTGTTGTGAATAGCCTTTGCATACCAATATTTCTTTCTTTCTTACAACAATTCCTTCTTCATTCATTTTGTTTTTGAAAACCCACTTTGTCCCTATTACATTTTTGTCTTTAGGTATAGGAACCAATTCCCAAGTGTTGTTTTTATTTATCTAATCTAATTCTTCCTGCATAGCTTTGATCCAAGATTCATCTCTACAAGCTTCATCAGTAGACTTTGGTTTAACTTGAAGAATCAAACAAATTTATTCCCTTGTTTTTTATCTAGTCATTATTCCTTAACTTGCATTACCAGTAATTTGATTTTTAAGATGATCTTTCTTAACATACATCAGAGTCTTAGGAATCTCAGTAGCCTCATTTGTGTCATCATCACAAATCTCATTGTCATAGTCAATTTCATCATGTTCTTCTTCTTCTGTAGTAGTGGCCTCCTTGATCTTTGTATTTTGATTACAATCATACATTCTCTCTTGTATCTGAAACTTTTTATCTATCTTTACATTGTTACTTTCAATCATCTTTCTCAATCTTAGGTTAAAACATTTGTAAGCCTTTATCTTAGTAGAATAACCAAGAAAAATTCCTTCATCACTTCTAGCATCAAATTCTCCTATTTCATCATCTCTTTTGATATATCATTTGCTTCCAAATACTTTGAAATATTTTATAGTAGGAGTATGATTAAACCACAATTCATAAGGACTTTTATTTGTACCTTCTCTAATTTGAATTTTGTTCAATGTGTATACTGCTATCCCAACAACCTCCCTCCAATGTACATGAGATACATTTCCTTCTAGCAACATTGTCCTAGTAGCATCCAATATTGTTATGTTCCTTCTCTATGCTATCCCATTTTGTTGTGGAGGCCTAGGAGAAGATGTATGTCTGTGTATTCCATGCTCTTTGCAATATGAATTGAATAGATCTAAAGTAAATTCTCCACCTCTGTTTGATCTTAAACATTTTATCTTTAAGCTTGATTCATTTTCTACTTTTGCTTTGAATAACTTGAATTTGTCAAATGCTTCTAATTTCTCTTTCAAGTAAGTGATCCACATCATTCTAGAAAAATCATCAAAAAAAGTATAAAGTACCTTTCACCATAGTATGATCTTGTCCTTGTAGGTCCACATAGGTCTGTATGTATCAGATCCAACTTTCCTTTTGATGTATATGATTTACTTTTATAATTGCTTCTATTCTGCTTTCCCATAACACATTCTCTACACAGTGTTAGATGATTTTACAATTTTAGGTAGGTCTCTTACTGCATTAATCAAGCTTCCCTTCACAATATTATCAAAATTGACATGACAAAACCTTATGTGCTACAACCAACCATCATCTATCTTTGCAACAAAATAATAAGCTTCAGATGTGTTTAACTCAAATACATTACCTCTAGTTTTAGTACCAGTTGCAATCAAGTTTCATGTCTTACTTTTGATAAAACATTTCCCATCAATGAGCTTTAATTGATATCTTTTGTCCATTAGCTATCCAGCACTCAACAAGTTATATTTAAGTCCATCAATAAGTGGTACATTATTAGTATTAGTCCTTCCATCAAAAGAAATAGATCCTACTCCTATGATAGGCTTAAGAACATTGTCTCCAAATCTTACAACACCACCATCATACTTATTTAGTTTAACAAACTTTTTTTTATCTCCAATAATATGATGTGAGCAACCGTTGTCTATAACCCATTCAGATTTATTATCAACATGTGATACTAAAGATTTTTCTTCATGTAATGGTCTTTCATCCTTGATAGCAATAAATCCAATCTCCTCATCATCAAAATCATCATTAGAAATACCTTCACTAGCATAATAACATTCCTTTTCTTTTGAATACTTAGGTTTGAGAAACTTAGGTTTGTGTTTAGGAAATATTGTAGGACATCTAGTTGCAAAGTGACCTATCTTATTGCATGAAAAACATTTCAAAGGTAATTTTCCTTCAAATTTACCCTTACCTCTCTTTTCTCTTCTAGTGATTAGGGCAACACGTTCATCTAGCTTTCTTTCTTCTTCTTGTATCTGTTCCCATTCATCAACATATTCACCAAGTTCTTCTTTTATATTATCATTTTTGGTGCTCACAATTCTAGATATTTTCTTTTTTTGTGTAGATGGCTTGAATGTTGTTTCAACTTTAGGTAAAGAATCTCTCATTTCTGCAGCTTCAAAGGTAGTTATCTTTGCAATCAACATTTCTCTGCTAAAGTTTGCAGTCAAAGGTATAATCTCTTCTATAGCCTAAACTCATGTGTCAATGATCTAAGGATCTTTGCAATGACTTTTTCCTCTTCATAAGTGCCTCCAAAATTTATGATTCCAACCACAACCTCTGTAACTCTTTGTACATAAGCCCTAATGTTTTCATCATCTTTAATTTGCAACTTCTCCATTCTTGTTTTCTAGTTCTGTAATTTTTCTTTGTTAGTAAACTTATCTCCTTCATACAATGCTTCTAATCTTACCT
The DNA here is from genome assembly GCA_027943335.1 of Chamaecyparis obtusa. Lineage (NCBI taxonomy): Eukaryota > Viridiplantae > Streptophyta > Pinopsida > Cupressales > Cupressaceae > Chamaecyparis > Chamaecyparis obtusa. The sequence continues at coordinate 69,230 of BSBK01005125.1, read as the reverse complement.
AAATTTTGTGTGCCGAATCTAGATCTTTCACCTCAGTAAATTCTCCTTCAGAGAGTGCGTTGATCAGTGCTTCCCTTGCGATCATGTTATATGAAAATGTCTTCTTTTCATCATCAGTAGCTTTATCCAATTCATCCTTAGCCTTCATGGTTACCTCATTCTTTGTGATCATCTAGTAGTCGATACCCAAACATAGCAAATGGGTTCTCATCTTGTTCTTCCAACTGTCAAAGTTTTAGGATCAAATTTTGGACTATCCTTCTTATAGAATGCCATCTCCAAGATCACGTCAAGCTATTAAGCTTTCTCTCTAAGGACTAGTAGCTCGCAGCTTCCACAATCTAGCTTTATCCAATTCATCCTTAGCCTTCATGGTTACCTCATTCTTTGTGATCATCTAGTAGTCGATACCCAAACATAGCAAATGGGTTCTCATCTTGTTCTTCCAACTGTCAAAGTTTTAGGATCAAATTTTGGACTATCCTTCCTATATAATGCCATCTCCAAGATCACGTCAAGCTGTTAAGCTTTCTCTCTAAGGACTAGTAGCTCGTAGCTTCCACAATCCTCCTTTACATCACATCCATACTACAACATCTTTTCAAAAGAAAAGATCTTACATATATACCCTATTAGAAATAAATTTAGGCTTTCCTAATATATGAATAATCATATAACCCCTTGCTAAGATACACACATTATCTAAAACAATTATACAATAATTACAATTCAATAATTAATATCCAATATTCATAATCCATGCTCACAATCCATAATACACACTACAATTCCCAAGTCAGCCCCAAATAGGTCTCCTCCAAAACACATGCCACAACTGACATCATCACGCATCACATGACTTTATAAGATCAACGAACATTCCTCAGTGTGTTATCTGACATCCCTTAAGATCACATACACTGGATCCACATCGCTTGTAAGATATACTCAAAATACAAAGACTTATTCTGTCAACTTCCACTGTCACAGTCCAGTAACCAATCTTCACCAAATCTTCTATAACTCAACCAATACGCAATATTACATCATGTGATCTTAGATATAAGATCAAAACACCTTCCTATACACACAACTATGTTCACACATTCTGTATCATTCGTACAACATCCATACACTGTAATAACCAGCCTTATCTTCTCATAGAAACATATGTTGACATCAGTGACAAAACATGAATGACAACAGTAGTTATTCCAACATCACTCAATCAGGTCACTGATGTTGTGTAGTGATTAAACATATTAAATGAATCAACAACATCCAACAGAGACAAGATGGGCGACAAAGCAAGATAGTAAGAAACTGGTCCTATCCTCTCAAGAATATCAAAAGGGCCTACAAAATGAGGTGCCAACTTCAAACCCTTTCCATAATGGATCAAATTCTTTTGTGGACACACTCTCAGAAACACCTTAATACTAATAACAAACTGCTTGTCCACTCTGTGAGCATCTGCATATTTCTTCTACCTATCCTACGTTGTGGTCACATGCTCATCGATTCCCTCCACCTATTGCTCCATATATCAAAGCATCTTAGGGCCTAACTGTTGGTCCATTTTCTAATCAATGCAAAATATCCAGAGAAAATGGTCTATTCCTGCAAAAGCCCTTGAAAATTATCATGTCCTGCTACATCTTGTTTTGTTCTATGAAGAAGATATGTAAAGTTTTATGGCTTGCTCCCTAAGCCATGGATTAATCAAGTTGTCATCAAGCTCCAGTCAAGATTGCATGTGCTCAAGTGAAGAAACCAGGGACATATTACAATTTTAAGGTTTGAAAACTAGGTTTTATCTAGGCCAAGGGGTTTTTTTTTAAATGTCTAAATCAAGAAACCCTACCCTTGTTCTATTTCCTCATTACCTTTTCAGGCCACTTAAGTCCCCTTTGTGCTTATGTCTTATTTCCTTGCTCGGGTTGTTAAGCTTCTATTCAACAATCCAGTGACTAAGGTGTTCGCCATATCTCCAAGTTATTGAGCAGTTTGTCATTTTATCTGGTGACCCAACGAATAAAGTGGTCTCATATTCTCCTGATCTTGGTGGCTTTTTTCTAAACATTTAGTGATCCAGCGAGCGGTCTCAGTTTCCTTCAGTCACTGAATCTTTAGATATCATGGTCAAGGCTTGTAACTTTTAGTGTTTAAACTTGGACTATCAATGCAGATTCAGATCAACGGTTGTCTCTAATTCTCCTGATGTAACCCAAGGTGAAGGAAGGATCAAGCAATCACACAAAGTCCTTTTTTCATGTGATCTCCAGATGGCCTGGGTTAAGTCAAAGGTTAGGTCCTGGGTGGTCAAGTCTCTATTCGATGAACACGTGACTGATGGCTTTTTGCATGTTCTCATGATCTAACCCGAGGTCAAGTTTTTATTCATCAACTTGGAGATTTTCTCAGTCACATAATATTGAGATCCAAGGTGAGTTAAGCTCTTAAGATTCAATGATTCAATGAGGACCACAAGATGAGGACATGATCAATGGTCGACTCTTGATCTCGAGATATGACTGGGGTTAAGTGAAAGATCTAGCGACTTGGTGAATGCTTTATTTGCATATTCTCAGGATTAAACCAGGGTCAGGCTAAACATCAGGTGATCATGAAAATGCTTTGGTCGCATGTTCACCAGGTTAAGGATGAGTTAAGACAAAGGACTTGTTGATTGAATCTAGATTATTGATGAGATTGATCAGACGATGATCGCTTGTTCTCTTAATGGAACCTAGGGTCAAAGTAATGTTCAATGGTCACGCGAATACCTTGTTCGTGTGATCTCTAGACCAAACCCTAGTTTAGAAAAATGTTCCAAGATCAAGTGAAAGCCTTTAGTTTCCAGTTTTCCAGATCCAATTTGGTTAAGACTTGTCGCGGGTCAAATAAAAGAAGGTGGGCCCTCGTGCCAGGTGTATATGATGTGTTCTTTTTTGATTTGCCAAGGAATATGATGATGTGGCCAGAATTTTCAAAGGCTCAGTTGACTATTATAAATATTTATGAGGATCATCTGATGTGCTGGGAAGAAACAAGATTGAAGACCATGTTTTAAACTTGATAAACTAACCATTGTCGGTTTACATTTGAATCTTCTAAGCTAGGGTTTGAAGAAAATAGAGATGACTGTATGCCAGAAGAACAAACAAATAATCTAATTTCTTCTTGGGCCATAAATGATGAGTTTTCAGTTGAGAATTGAATGAGTTCCAAGGTGGTTGAGTTGAATATCATCAGATCTTGTTTGCCGCCATGAGCTTGATATTTTGCAGGTGGTTGCTTCTGGATACAACAGTTATGTTTGGACCAAGTTTCCAAAGAATTCACTTTCCTGGTACATAGAGGTAGCTGAGATATTTGTTGTGATGTTACCTACCATAGGGATAATGAGATCATGCCCTAGATTGCAGTTTGACTGCTAGGGTTTCTAGAATGTAAAGGATATCAGATTTGTCTTTGATATTTCCTGATTGAATTAGGATTGCTTCCTTGTCACTTCTATAATAAATTAATTCTTGATCTCATGTTGCAGTAGTTGACAACATTGCCCTAATTATGCCCTAAATGACTTAAAGCTTGTTGCAATCCTTGTTCTTATAAAAGGATTCCCAGGGTCATTTATAAGGAGTTCTTTTTCAGGGTTGAGAAGAAGAATCGTTTGCAAGAGACCAAAGATAGACTCAGTTCTATAGGCTTGCATCTAAGGATTGCTATAAGAGGTATGTAACCTCTCTATTTTATAAAGATCTTAATGAATTTATAGTTTTATTATTCATTTGTGCAGTATTCTATGTTCAGTAACTCACTCCTTTATTAGTTTGGCAACTAATATTAGGATTTCCACAATAGCTCAGAATCTTGTCTCCTCTTTGATGGTTTGTTATTTCCCATTATCTTGTGAGTTGATGACTTCAAGATCAATAGCTTCAGACATAAGTACTGTATGTTTTGATATGTTTTGTCGTTAACTTGAAAAGTTAAGTAAATGCTTAATATAACCTAATAGAATAGCATGGTATTTAGGAGGATATAGGTAAGTAGTGAGATTCTCATTTGATTTTTATTTTCAAGGTGAATGATAAGAATCAACAATACAATGAGGAATTATTTCTTAATATTCCCAATGGATAAGGGACTGATCACAGACATTTTGTCAAAATAGATGTTCTTTCTTGTCTAACAGTTCTGCCCCAAAACTTAAACAAAATCAAATTCTAAATCTTTAAGTTAGTAATTGTGGACTTAATAGCAATAGCCCCTACTTTATTTGTGAGTGATTTGATAGTGTTCTTAGCTTTAGATCCCATCTCTTTATGTCATAGATAACAAGAAGTATTATGGGCACATATTTTCTTTGTAAGGATTAGTGAAAAGGTGAAATTAAGTGATCCTAATCCTAGGTGCACCCGCTTGAATTCTACAGAGTTCAAAGTGTAGAAAGCCTTTTTTCTTTGTTCATTGGTCCTTGTTATTGTATGAATGTACTAATTGTGGCAAGTAAGCTACCCCATAGGTATATCTCTGCATTAATAAATGTAGTTAAAATCTTGCTAAATCAAGAGCCAACAAAATGGTGAATCTGCTAGGGAATAGAGGTGATATAGTCATGATAAATCTAGTTTGAAGATCTCTGGTATTACAAATTTGTGCTAAAATAACATGGGTACGAGTAGAGCTAGACTCTTGGCCGGCTTATTTATCTTATCCAGTAGTTACCATTGAAAGAGTAGAGTCAAAATCTAAAAAAATTCACATCTTCTCACTAAGTGTGAGTGGCGACTCTAAGATATCTCTGCAACAGTGTTGAGAATATTAAAATACCAAAATATGAATAAAAAAGTTACAAGGGCCAAAAGGAAGGATCATCTTGAAGATAGGTTAGAGGGTGAACTCCCAAGTACTTCAAGGGCTCATCAGCCAAGGGCTAATAGGAATGCTGAAAACATGCCTCAGGCATGGAGATGAAGAAATACAAATGAAGATGATCAAGTCCACTCCAGTCAAGATGGCAACGTTTCAGAATATGAAGAGGTCATGGATTCAAGAGTAGGTTAGTATGAGGACTATGATTTTCCTCCAGAGGAAGGAGAGGGAAGATCACAATACAATAAGGGCATGGTCCCAAATAAAACTTTTGAAAATGATAGAAGGTCAAGAAGTAAAAGTAGGAGCAGACACGATTTTTATCCTCCTTTTGCCCTTGGTACTTTAGTACCCCAGGGCCTTCATATCCTTGAAGAGAAACAAGATGAAGTTCATGATGAGGATTCTGACTCTAAAACAACTCCCCTAGAATCTGAAGAGGTCTTTGAAGAAGTTTTTAATCTAGAAAAGAGACTCTAGGAATAGATTGCCATTAGACAACAGAGGGAAAAATAAAAAGAAGATAAAATAAGACAAGCTATGATAAGAGTTGAATAGTTAAAGAGGTAGATAGAAAACATGGAAGCAATAAGTTATGTTCCAATGCCTGAAGGAGCAAAAGAATAGCCTGTTATCCAAAAAGCATGTGAGGTAAGAAAACCCAAGGATGCCGGCAAACAAAAGGCTATTGGGATTACAATCAATGAACCTGTAAATGATAAAGATCCTTTGGACATGGTATCAAGGTTAGAGGTTGAACTTGAAAATACCAGGAGAAAGAATGAAATAGTGGCCAAGGAACTTGAGAAAGTAGAGCTTGAAGTTGTGGCTTTAGAGATGAAAAAGAAGATAATCTTTCTCAGACAATCCTTAGGACCTCAAAATGCTATGCCTGGTACTAATTCTGGAAACCATGACAATCAGAATGTTGTTATCAGACCGGTAGTTTCTACAAATGCTGCCGACACATCAAATAAAGCATCTACTTCTCAAAATGATGGATCATTGCAAAGAAGACCAGTTCATATGGAAAGGTACAAACAACTCATTTTTAATGGTATTCCTAGTTATCCAAATTTGATTCCTAAAAAAATTAGAGAAAAACTTCCAAAGTTCACTAGCAATAATGTTGTTACATGTGAGCAACATTTAAAAAATTTCATTGATATAATAGATGATTATGAAATTGAACATGAAGATGTCATTATGAAATTATTTGTTTAATCATTAACTGAAGATGCCAGAGACTGGTTTAGAGGACTCCCTTATGATTGTATTGGCTCTTGGGATGATTTCATAAATTGTTTTAAGGACCAATATGGTGATAAAATAAATGAAGGTTTTATGCTAAATGAATTCAACAATATTAAGAAAAACTAGAATGATGAAGTTCTTGAGTTTAATGTCAGATTTCAAAAGGCAATGCATAAAATCTTCCAAGTTATGAGATTAGATGAGAAAGTTTTCTTGGCAACATATCTCAATTCTTATGATGCAAAAATGGGTTACCTGCTTAGAGATAAAAATCCTAGAACTATTAGGGAAGCCCGAAGATTTTCTATAAATATTGAAAGTAATAGGAGGGTATCGGGAAAGCTAGGTAGGAGAGAGGAGCCTAAATCTCCTAGGTTTGGAAAGAAAGAATTAGATAAAGCTTCAAATGTAAAGCCTAGGGAGGAGGACAATTTGAAACAAATCCTAAATGCTTTGAAGGATTTGAAACTTGGCAAAAATAGGAACAAGTCACAAAATAATGGTAAGCCTCCTTTTAACAATTTTGATAGGCAGCCTAAGTTGTAGAATTTTCCTTACAATACCCAATGGAAGGATGGGAAGCCTACAATCCTAGAAAGAAAAGACAAACCAAATGATAAAATCCCTGATCCTTTGCAAAGGCACTCTATTAACATGACAAATGATGTCCCATGGTGCACAGTCTGCTAGTCCCCACATGATCCTGATTATTGTGTAATTTCTTAGAATATAGCTACAAATGAGGAGCACAAGGGGGAGGAAGATGAAGCTTATGATGACCAGGGTTGTGCTATGAAAATTTCACAACTATGGGAGGAAGTTGATTGTGTAGAAGAAGATGAAAACCAAGATGCATCCTATTCCCAAGGCAAAAAGAAGATATATCATTAGCAAGTCTTTTCTAATGAAGAAGAGGGTATTGAAAATATAGTTTGCAATACAAAGGAGGGTGATGAGCCTTTTGCATTAAGAAGGAAAATCTAATAAAGAGATAGCTCAAATCACTGCTAACATGTTTACTCAAGCTAGGGGTAATTATGTTCTAAGAAATAGAACAACTGGTAGTGCAGATGGTAGACCAACAAGTGTATTTATTAAGAAAATTCAAGTGGACACTAAGCAAGCACAAGATAAGAGTAAGGATGCTGAAGGTGTCAGAAAGATGAATATAAAAGGGGGAGAAAAGCTAGGTCATTCAAATAATATGTATAGAGTAAAGGTGAAGACACTAGTGACAAGTGTCCCTATTCCCAAATTGATACTAAGCAGAAAAAGGAAGACAAGCTACATCTTGCATCACAGGCTGAGGATGAAAGTATGTTCCAGTGAAGGTAGGATTCATCTAAATACACACCTATTGATATGAGTCAGTTGTTATATCAGATAACAGTCAAGGTTCCATTAATAGAAATGATGAGAATAGGTGAGCACAAAAGGAAGGCCCTTACATGGATGAATGATGTTCTTTCAACAAACGTTCAAGAGATAGATAAATTTGAATAGAAGGGGGATGATACTAAAGAAATTTTTTCAAAAATACCTCAAATTTATCTAGATACAAATGTTGTCAGCACTTATATGGGAACTGTTGATCCCTTTTTCTTAACTCTAGTCATAAATGGGAAAATGTTAAAAAATTGCATGATAGATTCTAGAGCTTCCAATACAGTTATGCCTGCTAAGGTCATGAGAACCATCTGACTTCAAGTGGATACTCCTCATGGGAGATTTTAGGCCATGGATTCCAAAGAGGTGCATGTCATTGGTACAATTAAGGCCTTGCCTTACAAACTTGCAGCTTATCCTGATAGACAACTAACTATGAGTGTATTAGTTGTTGATATACCGCCTCAGTATGGAATGTTATTGTCAAGGAAATGGAGTGTAGCAATGGGAGGTAGTATACAGTGTGACTTATCTTTTGCAAACTTCAAAATTGATTGTCAAAATGTTAAGGTATCCAGGGAAAACAAAACTTCCGATATGATTGAAGAAGAAACACAAAATGAAAACATGAATTGTTTCCTGGACATTGATGTCAATTCTTTTCAAGTACAAAGCCTAAAGGTTGAAGGAAAAGATGAGCCTTTACTTTTGTCTAATGATAGGAAAATTTGACAGATCAAGATGGTTTATGGACCATGTACATTGATGGTGTGAGCTCTAAGGAGGGAGCTGGTGTAGGTGTGTTGCTAATTGCTCCTACTGGAAGGACATTTAAGTATTCATTTACTTTAATGTTCACTTTTACAAACAACATTGTAGAGTATGAGGATTTATTAATAGGGCTAAGATTGGTTCAAAACAAAAAATTAGAAACATTAGAGTGATTGGAGATTCAAAACTTGTGGTATCTCAAGTAAGATCCAAATATGCATCAAATAATGATATACTGAAACAATACAAAAATGCAATTTGGGATGAGATAGAGTGTTTTGATGCTTTTGGTATTGAGTGGATGGATGGAAGTCAAAACAAAATGGTTGACCTACTTGCAAACATTTCTTTAAGGCCAAATGATGTTACATTTGTTGGGATTTCCAAAATTGAGATTCAATATAGACCTTCCATACTAGAAAACATTGACAATTGGCAAGTTTTTAAAGATGATTTGGACATCTTGAAGTTTTTACATTCTAAGACAAATCTTGAGGATAGAGAACTGAATTTCAAAGGGTATGTGGAAAATTCAGATGATAAGCATACTGTTCTTGGTAGGGAAGTCTTGCAATTAAAAACAAACAGGGTCCCAAAGGGTTTGGTCACTCTTGAGAGAGCATTTGACAATAACGATAGGTTCTTTGCAACAAAAAATGTTGATAAGCCAGCGAATCTAGAGGAAATTAATTTAGGGACAGTTGAAGCTCTGAAAAATATATATATTGGAGAAAAGTTATCTCCCAAAATAAGAAAGTCCCTCATTAATCTTCTTAGGAAATATAGACATGTCTTTGCATGGTCTTATGATGACTTGAAAGCTTACAGATAGGATTTGTTCCAACATGAGATTCCTTTAAAAGAAGGAAAAAAGCCTTTCAGACAAAAGTTAAGACCTGTGAACCCCACCTTGGCACCAAAAATGCAAGAAGAGTTGCAGAGAATAAGTGATTTAGACATCATTCAACCTATCAGGTATTCTACATGGGTTTCTAACTTGGTCCCTGTAAGAAAGAAGAATGGATACATTAGGCTTTGTGTTGACTTTCAAAATTTGAATATGAACTCATTAAAAGACAATTATGGATTGCCAAATATGGACGCCATGTTACAAAGTGTTACTGGTTCAGAGTTGATGTCTATGATGGATGGGTTTTTAGGGTATAACCAAGTTCTTGTCAAGGATACTGAACAATTTACTACTGCATGGGGTACATATGTATATGTCAGTACGCCTTTTGGTTTGACAAATGTTGGGGCTACTTTTCAAAGAGCCATGGATGTTGCATTTGTAGATTTCATCAACAAGTTTCTTGTGATATATTAGGATGACCTCATAGCCTACCCAACAAAGGAGGATCAACATTGTGGCCACCTTGAAATTTTTTTTGTGAGAGCTCTAGAGTATGGAGTGTCTTTGAACCCAAAGAAATGTGCTTTTGGGGTAATAGAAGGTAAGCTTTTGGGTCACATTGTGTCTAAAGATGGAGTTAGAATTGACCCTGAGAGGGTAATTGCGATTGAAAAAGTACCATTACCAAGAAATGTCAAAGGAATTCAGTCTTTCTTTGGATAGATAAACTTTGTTAGAAGATTTGTCCCAAATTTTGTTGAGACTAGTGTTCCTATCTCTAAGATGTTGAAAAAGGATGCAAAGATGGACTAGAGTGAAGAAGCAAGGAGGGATTTTTTTGAAATCAAGCAAGAAATCAAGGATGCACCTGTGTTAAGGACACTGGATTTTAGTAAACCTCTCCAAATATTTTATTTTGCTTCCTTTCATACCATTGCTGTAGTATTGTTACAAAAGAACCCAGAGGATTTTGAGCAGCCCATATATTTTTTTAGTAAGTCTTTACAAGAAGAAGAATTAAAATATGATATCAATGAGAAAAAATCCTATGCACTGGTTAAAGCTATTAAAATTTTTAGATGCTACTTAGTTGGAGAAACTATAGTTGCATATGTGCCTAGTGTTGCTGTGAAAGACATCTTAGTACAACATGAAGTTTTAGGAAGAAGGTGTAGGTGGATTAATAGGATTCAGGAATTCAACATTGACATTCAAATCAAAAAACTAGTAAGAGGACTAGGATTAGCAAAACTCATGGGTCAAAGCAATCTAGATGCTAATCATATAAATGTTCTTGAAGAAGAACAGAGACCATACATTTGTGATTTGGATTGTTGTGATTGGTATAAAGATATTGTTGGATACCTATAGAGAATGTTTCTTCCTCCTGGAATGGATGACAATAAACAAAGGACTATCAAATTACATGCTATAAGGTATGCAATTTTCAAAGGTGAATTATGGTGGAGTAATGAAGGTGTTTTGCTCAAATGTGTTGATCATGAAAAAGCTGAGCACTTGCTACAAGAAATGCATGAAGGTGTGTGTGGTGGCCATTACATGGCTAAGATAACCGCACATAAGATATTAAGGTCTATTTTCTGGTGGTCCACAACTTTCAAAGATGTAGATTTATTTGTCAGGAAGTGTGATGCTTGCCAGAGGTTCACAGGAAAATTAAAATTTAGTGTTAATTTGCCTTTAAAACCTGTTGCAGTGATGGCCCCTTCAAAAGTGGGGTATGGACTTTATTGGAGAAAACCCAAATAAATCAAGTGGAGGTCATTCATACATCCTGGTGGCCACTTATTATTTCACTAAGTGGGTGGAAGCAATTCCCACTAGAAGGACCACTATTAAGGTGGTGACTGATTTTATGATACAGAATATCTTGACTAGGTTTGGATGTCTTAAAACAATAGTAGTTGATAATGCAATATGTTTAAGGTATGAAGAGTTTGGTGATTTTTGTTAGCAATATGGGATTCGGGTCTCATATTCATCCCCTTATCACCCCCAAGGTAATGGATAGGCATAATCAAGTAACAAGAGCTTGATAAATTTTTTGAAAAGAGTTCTTGATAAAAATAAGAAATCATGGGATTCCAAGTTGTAGCTGGCTCTATGAGCTGATAGAGTGACAGTAAAAAGGGCAAATGGTTGTGCTCCTTTTGATTTAGTATATGGAATTCATGTCAGGTTACCACAAAATAATTTGTTGCAGATGTATAAGTTCATCCAAATATATGATGATGATTTGGATAATGAGATGAGGATCAGATTGGAAGATTTGATACATTTGGATGAATCAAGAAGAGAGGCTCATGACAAGAATATCAACTTGTAGTTGCAATACAAGATCATGTATGACAAAAAGACCATAGATATAAGTCTTTGCATTAATTATTTGGTTCTAATGTGGAATGCCAGGTTGGAAGATAGGGGTAAGCATAGTAAATTTGACCCAATATGGTTGGGACCTTATCTCATTGATGCAAAATGGGGATCTGATTCATATATCTTGAAGGATTTGGTTGGAAATGCTTTGGAATTGCTAGTTCATGGACAATTTGTAAAACTGTACTTTTCATAAGGTACTCTCTTTCTCAATGAACAGTAGGTTAGTTTTCCCTTTCAGTTGTGTGTTTCTCTCCTGCTTTCTTGGTTTAAGTTTGCTAGTTTTTTAAGGAGGTGCCCTGCATGCTTTGTCTAGTAGGTGGTTTTCTCTCCCAATGATTCTAAGTTCTTGCTATGCCTACAAGAGGCATACATCCCTAGTTAGAGCCACTGTTGGTCCATTTTCTAATCAATGCAAAATATTTAGAGAAAATGGTCTATTCTTGCAAAAGCCCTAGAAAATTGCCATGTCCTGCTGCATCTTATTTTAGTTTGTGAAGAAGATCTGTAAAGTTTTATGGCTTGTGCTCTGAGCCATGGATTAATCAATTTGTCATTGAGCTCCAGTGAAGATCGCATGTGCTCAAGTGAAAAAACTAGGGAGATATTGCAATTTTAAGGTCTAAAAACTAGGGTTTATCCATGCCAAGGGTTTTTTTAAAATTTATCTAAATCAAGAAACCCTACCCTTGTTCTATTTACTCATCACCTTTTCAGGCCACTTAAGTCCCCTTTGTGCTTATGTCTTATTTCCTTGCCAGGGCTGTTAAGCTTCTATTCAGCGATCCAGTGACTGAGGTGTTCACTAGATCTACAGGTTCTCGGGTAGTTTGTCATTTTATCTGGTGACCCAATGAATACACTGGTCATGTATTCTCCTGATCTTGGAAAATTTATTCTAAACATTCAGTGATCCAGTGAGTGGTCTCAGTTTCCTTCAGTCACTGAATCTCTAGATATCATGGTCAAGGATTGCAACTTTCAATGTTTAAACTTGGACCATCGATGCAGATTCAGATCAATGGTTGTCGCTAATTCTCCTGATGTAACCCAAGGTGAAGGAAGGATCAAGCAATCACATGAAGTCCTTTATTTGCGTGATCTCCAGATGACCTGGGTTAAGTCAAAGGTTAGGTCCTGGGCGGTCAAGTTTCTATTCAGTGAACATGCAACTGATGGCTTTTCACGTGTTCTTGTGATCTAACTCGAGGTCAAGTTTTTATTTAGTGACTTGGAGATTTGCTCAGTTGCGTAATCTCTAGATCTAAGGTGAGTTAAGCTCTAAGGTTCAATGATTCAATGAGGACCACAAGATGAGGACAAGATCAACGGTCGATGCTTGATCTCAAGATATGAACGGGGTTAAGTGAAAGATCTAGTGACTTGGCGAATGCTTTATTTGCATATTTTAGGGATTAAACTAGGGTTAGGCTAAACATCAGGTGATCATGAGAATGCTTTGGTCATGTGTTCACCTGGTTGAGGATGAGTTAAGACAAAGGACTTGGAGATTGAATGTGGACCGTTGATGAGATTGATCAAATGATGGTCGCTTGTTCACTTGATGGAACCCAGGGTCAAAGTAATGTTCAATGATCATGCAAATGCCTTGTTCGCGTGATCTCTAGAGCAAACCCCAGTTTAGCAAAATGTTCTGAGATCAGGTTAAAGCCTTCAGTTGCCAGTTCACCAAATACAGTATGGTTAAGACTTGTCACAGGTCAAATAAAAGAAGGTGGGTCCTTGTGCCAGGTGTATTTGATGTATTCTTTTCTGATTGGCCAAGGAATATGATGATGTGGTAGAACTTTTCAAAGGTTTAGTTGACTATTATAAATATTTATGAGGATTGTTTGATGTGCTGGGAAGAAACAAGATCAACAGCCATGTTTTAAACTTGATAAATTAACCGTTGTCGGTTTACATTTGAATCTTCTAAGCTAGGGTTTGCAGAAAATAGAGATGACCGTGCACCAGAAGAACAAATGAACAATCTAATTTCTTCTTGGGCCATAAATGATGAGTTTTCAGTTGAGAATTGAATGAGTTCCAAAGTGGTTGAGCTGAATATGATCAGATCTTGTTTGTCGCCATGAGCTTGATATTTTGCAGGTGGTTTCTTCTAGATACAACAATTATGTTTGGACCAAGTTGCCAAAGAATTCACTTTCCTAGTACACAGAGGTAGCTAAGATATTTTTTGTGATGTTACCTACTACAGGGATAATGAGATCATGCCTTGATTTGGAGTTTGACTGCTAGGGTTTCTAGAATGTAAAGGATATCAGATTTGTCTTTGATATTTCTTGATTGAATTAGGATTGCTTCATTGTCACTTCTATAATAAATTAATTCCTGATCTCATGTTGTAGTAGTTGAAAATGTTTCCCTAATTATGCCCTAAATGACTTGAATCTTGTTGCAATCCTTGTTCTTATAAAAGGATTCCCAAGGTCATTTAGAAGGAGTTCTTTTCTAGGGTTGAGAAGAAGAATCGTTTGCAAGAGACCAAATATAGACTCAGTTTTATAGGCTTGCATCCAATGATTTCTAGAAGAGGTATGTAACCTCTCTATTTTACAAAGATCTTAATGAATCTATAGTTTTCTTGTTCATTTGTGGAGTATTTTATGTTCAGTAACTCACTCCTGTATTAGTTTGGCAACTAATATTAGGATTTCCATAATAGCTCAGAATCTTGTCTCCTCTTTGATGGTTTGTTATTTCCTATTATCTTGTGAGTTGATGAATTCAAGATCAATAGCTACAGACATAAGTGTTGTATGTTTTGATATGTTTTGTCGTTAACTTGAAAAGTTAAGTAAATGCTTAATATAACCTAACAAAATAGCAGGGTAGTTAGGAGGATATAGGTAAGTAGTGAGATTCTCATTGGATTTTCATTTGCAAGGTGAATGATAAGAATCAACAATACAATGAGGAATTGTTTTTGAATATGCCCAATGGATAAGGGACTGATCACATACATTTTGTCCAAATAGATGTTCTTTCTTGTCTAAAAGTTCTACCCCAAAACTTAAACAAAATAAAATTCTAAATCTTTAAGTTAGTAATTATGGACTTAATAGCAATAGCCCCTACTTTATTTGTGAGTGATTTGATAGTGTTCTTAGCTTCACATACTATGTCTTTATGTCATAGATAATAAGAAGTATTATGGGCACATATATTCTTTGTAAGGATTAGTTAAAAGGTGAAATTAAGTGATCCTAATCCTAGGTGCACCCGCCTGAATTCTACAGAGTTCAAAGTGTAGAAAGCCATTTTGCTTTGTTCATGGGTCCTTGTTCTTGTATAAATGTACTGATTGTGGGAAGTAAGCTACCCCATAGGTATATCTCTGCATTAATAAAGGTAGTTAAAATCTTGCTAAATCAAGAGCCAACACTAACATAATATGATCCTCTAGCCTATCCCAACTCAAAGGTGTATGCCAAGGAAAACTATACAAAGCTTGAAAAGGCAATATGCTATTCGAACTGTGATACCCATTATTGTAGGAAAACTTGACCAAATACAAATAGTCTTCCCAATGAGTCTATTTGTTTATGATATACATCCTTAGGATATCCTCAAGTACTTGATTAACCCGCTCTATCTGACCATCGGTATCAGGGTGATATCCTGAACTAAAATTCAGCTGTGCTCCAAGATCATGTTGCAAAGAAGTCCAAAATGCAAAATTTATTACTAGATCCCTATCTGATATAATCTTGTAGGGAATACCATGTAACCTTACAATATCCCGCATAAAGAATCTAGCAATTGTAGCTCCTATATAGGATGCTCTCATAGGAGAAAAGTGTGCCACCTTGGTCAACTAGTCAATGATAACCATAATGGTATCATGTATGTGGGGTTTCATAGGCAAACCCATGATGAAATCCATCGAGATGATATCCCATTTCCATGAGGGAATGAGATTGGGTTATAAAAGTCTTGTTGGATGTTGGTGGTCTACCTTAACCCTATGACACTCTAGACATCTGGCCATAAAATTAGCAATATCATGTTTCATACTAGACCAATAGTATAGTTGTCAAAGGTCCGCATGCATCTTCTTTACACCTGGATGTGTCGAGGAAGGTGCACACTGAGCCTCAGATAAGATCAAGGTACAAAGATCATCTGTTGGGGGTACATATATATGGCTCATGAAACACAAAATATTATCTAACTCCAAAACATAACTTGAAAACCTACCCTCCAAAGGTCTCTCTGACTCAATCTCAGCTCTCACTTCCCTGTACCAAGTATCTGAAGGAAGTGCTTGGAGTATACGACTCCAAAAATTTACACCAAGAGTAAAATATGATATCTCATGTCTCCTATGACTCAAGATGTTGGCTACAACATTTTCCTTACCCTGTATGTACTTGACCTCAAAGTCATATTCACAAAGAAATTGCATCCATCGCCTCTATTTGGCATTCATATTAGGTTGGGTAAAGATATACTACAAGTTGTGATGATCACTATGAAGCTCAAATCGATGTCCTAATAGAAAATATCTTCATCAAATTATTGCATGAACTACTACTACCAACTCAAGATCATGTGTAGGATAATTCAATTTGTTCTCCTTGAGTTTTTGAGATTCATAAGCAATCATCCATCCTTCCTACATAAGGATCACCCCTAGACCTTCCAAAGAAGCATCAACACTCACCACAAAATCACCTTAGGGTCTGGTATTTCTAGAATTGGTGCACTGGTCAGACACTTCTTGAGATTTTGGAAAACCTCTTCACACTTCTCTATCCAGACATACTTCTTCCCTTTCCTCTAGAGAGAAGTGATTTGATGTGCAACTCTAGAGAAGTCCTTGATGAATCTACGATAGTATCCTGCCAAGCCCATGAAACTTTGGACTTTAGATACATTGGTAGGGGTTGGCCAATCTAATATAGCCTAAATCTTGGAAGAATGCACTGAAATACCCTCACATGAGACTATATGCCCCAAAAACTAAACTTCAGACTAAAAGAAGTCACACTTTGTTGCATTAGCATACAACTAATTATCATGAAGATACTGCAAAACTAGTCGTAGATGTTCCTCAATTTTTTCCATGTTTTTAGAATATATAAACATGCCATCCAAGAAGACAAGAATAAAATGGTCATGGTAAGAACAAAATACTCCATTCATTAAGCACATGAAAATAGATGGAGCATTTTTTAAACCAAAAGGAACAATTGTGAACCCATAATGTCCATAGTGAGTATGGAATGTTGTCTCGTGAATATCTGCTTCTTGAATGTGCAACTGATGGTATCCTGACCTGAGATCAATCTTAGAGAATACCTTAGCTCCTTTTATCTGATCAAAGAGATCATCTATCCTTGGCAAAGGGTACCTATTCTTGATCATTACCTTTTTCAACTATCTATAGTCAATGCACCTATCTATAGTCAATGCACAAGCATAAAGATCCATCTTTCTTCTTAACAAAGAGTACAAGTGATCCCCATGGAGAAACACTTGGATGAATGTTTCCCTTCACCAAAAGATCCTCTAACTACAACTTAAGCTCACTCAAGTCCTGAGTGGTCATTTGATAAGGAGATCTAGATATAGGTTGTGCTCTTGAAACAAGATCAATACAAAAATTTATGTCACGCTTGGGTGGCATACCCAGAATCTCACTAGGAAAGACATCAATGAATTCTTGAAGTATAGGATGATCAAGAGTCTTCTTCAATGTTTCCACTTCATCCAACTCATTCATAGTAATAGAAAATACTTGACATCCCTTTCACATATTTTTCTTGAGTTGAATAGTGGAAATTAGACAAAGAGATATAGGGTGTTGAATTCCCACTATCTCATAATCCTTGCCAACATCATTCTTGCATTTGATTTTCTTTTGTTTACAATCAATGCTAGCTCCATGAGAACTTAACCAATCCATTCCAAGGATAACATCATATGATCCCAAAGGAATCACATGAAGGTCTATCATGGTAGTGAATTTACCTAGGTCTAACTCACACTTATGCACAAGAGAGTCTATCAATATCCTTTCCCTAGAGGCTAACTCTACTTACCAACCAATGTCTTGCTTTACTACCACTAGCCTGCATCTCTTTACTATAAAAGGAGATATAAAAGAATCTGTAGCTCCTAAATCAAATAAAATAGAAAGAGAAATACCTCTAGAGGCACCAAAAGTCTCTACCACAGTACCCTAATGGTCTACCTGATGATGGTCCATGGCTGGAAATACCCTATGTGATCTATCAACATCCCCTATAGTAGACACAAAAGATGCAAGTCTATGTCCTAAAAAATGTTATGCACGCTAAGGGAAATTCACTGTAATGTGACCATGCTACCCATATGAGAAGCAACCATTACCTCTATTGTGACCTCTCCCAATGGAGGGTGCACTAGACTACTAATAGTTGCCTCTGCTCATTATTAAATGTGTGCTCTATGCAAGCTGACTGTTCTAATTGCACCTGTTGCATGAAAAGTTATAAAATTTATTAGAGTGAGAACCACCATTATGTGTTGGAGGATTCCTTCCCTTCTACTACTAACTGTAAAAATAGGGAGGGGGTTTCTTGAAGTTTCTTGGACCTTGGTTCTGATTTCCTTTATAGCCTAAATATGTAGGAACTCTTGTTTGAACCCCTATCTATCCACCATGTCCTAAAGCCAAATTTGCCTCAACCAAAGTAGCCTTAATGACCACTTCCTTGAGGGTATTGGGTTCAAAAACCTTAACCCATCTGACAATGTGGCCATTGAGTCCTCTGATGAAATGTTGTAACATGAGTAGTGACTAATCACTGAATCCTGCATAGGGCTTGAGCTCAAAGAAACATTTCTCATACTCCTAGACAAACATGGAAATCTATCATAGATTATGGAACTCATCTGCACATTTCTTTTGCCTCTAATCAAAGAATAAATACTCATGGAAGTTTTCAAGAAAAATCTCCCAAGTGATAGTTTCCATAGTAAGTCCAAGTTTATGTTTCTCTATTTTCCACCATGAAGCTGCAAAACCTTTGAGGCTCATAGCTACACATCTTTCCTTAAAATTGGTGTCAAACTACTACATGGTGAAATAATAATCCAAAGAAATGAGCCAAGTCTTTGCCTCAAAGCTGGTGCCAAGACCATTAAAAGGAGGTGGTCATGATCTTAGGAGATCTCTTATCTGATTGGCCTTTGTAGCTCCTTGACTGAGGGTAGTTTCCCTCCTTTTCAAACTCTTAGATCTTTATCTCTCCTCATCATCAAAATGATGAGATGCTTCTTGATCAATTTTTTTTTACATAGTTCGGTGCTCTAAAATAGTTTGGAGAATTTGCATAGCATTTATTTCTCCTAAATCCCCATGGTGTTCTCCACTATCCTCCTCCCTACTCTCCTCAACTCTCTAACTAACAGGAGGGATAGGAAGCCTTCTTCTTCCAGGTCCCCTACTATGGCCTCCACTTTGACCTCTAACTCTAGATCTAGTCTCAGTGACCATCTTTCCTACAACATACAACAAGAAGGACAAAATAATTAAGACATGATAATATTGTAAAAACAACAATGGTCTGAAATACAAGAGTGTTATATGTCTAAGTTTTGTTTTCAAGATTTGACTACTAGATAACTAATGGGTGTACAATATTCTTAGAGCTCCTAGTGTTTAAAACATGGGCTCTAATACCAAGTGTAATGCCCCGCCAAGGAACACAAGAGATATTAACCTAAAACATGATACTAAGTTTGCAGAATAATTTTTTTTCTTAAATGTTTATAAATAATAATGAATAAACAAGTGGAAGTAAAACATAAAGTCTATAAGTCCATATCCTAAACATAATCTCCATAATAGATTACACATCTCAAGGGTTCCTTGACGTAGAAACTACATAAATACAATTACATCTATCAATTATATTTGAATAATAAAGTATACATAATCATCAACATCCAGTGCATATGTCACATGGTATGTAGTTATAATAAAATACAAAGTACAAATAGAGAAGTACAAGAACAAGAATAAATCTCCAAGAAGATAGGAAAGGAAGTAACTGCAACCAAGATCATCTAGCATTAGAACAAGGATGTCATAGTCTCAAATGGTAAGAGAATCACTACCTCTCGACCTTGTGGAAACTTGTGGTTCCACTCCCACTGTGCTAAGGAGATAACATCAAATCCTACTAAGATAAAAATACCAATCAAATCAAGTAAACTAAGAAACTTTCCTAGAAGATCCTATCTAAAGGGTACAACTCATAAGTCAAAGGTACTCATACTAACCCAAAGGAAACCAACACATGTAGGAAACTTATAATGAAATCAGGGAAGTGTCATCACATATGTCAACACCTTGGAATGATCTCACTAGATTCTGACTTCCAAATGTGATCATATGCGGAACCTGAAATCTTCTCATGAAGACAAGGATAACCAATCATTCCAGACTCACCATCACTACTAGATGAGAAATCATCTTCCCCCACTCCTATCCTAGGCTATACTAACACTCAAGGCATGGGCAAGGAACCATTATCTTATTAATTAATTTTAACCCCATTTAGTTTAATATTATCACTTGATTAAGTAACTTACTAAGGATACCTAGGTAGCCACTTTCAGGCTTTGACACCTCCAAAATAAGTCACTTCCCCTTTAATACCTAGATAACCTACCCTATCTTTATAATCTCCAAATCATGACTCAAGGTCAACATAATCCATAATTTCCAAAACTGGTTCCAAGAAGTAACAAGAACACACGAATTCCATCATAAAAATCAACTTCACAAAGTTGGGTTTCATTATGATCAAATGACATAAAAGTATGCAAGGCAAACAATCAAATATAATAACTTCTAATCCCATCTCTGGTAACAGTCCTATTAGGTTGACGTAACTATTTCCCCTCTAATCCCAAATGCAAAAGGAATGAAATAGACAAATAATAGAATTTAATAAAATAAACTAATTTGTAAATTTCCATCACAAAGTTAAATTACTTAATAATCACTAATAAAATATAATTACATTTAATCAATTAAATTCTAACCCTAAAAAATCAATTTACTATGTTAACAGAATAAATTGAGTTTAGAAATTAAAATTACTAACACACTATAATTTCATAGTCTAATTCAGAAAATTAATTAAATTACCCAACTATAATAACCAATTACATCTTCAAAAATAACAAGCCATAAAAAGACTCACAAAATAAATTATTTAAATTAATCAACTCAATTGAATTAAATAATAATTAAAAGAAAACTATGCCCAAACAAATTATGCACATATGTAAAAAAAGTATATATACATATATTAAAAAAAATAACTATATAATGGAGCGATGAAGGGAGCGAGCGGGATGTGGAAATTTGAATTTTTCTGGGAAGAACGGCTATGGAAGGCCGAATGGCAGGAAACAAAAATGGTTTAAACCCTTCCAGAATCATGTGGGCTTGGAATATTTAGGTAAACCTTTGGGTAACTGTTTGCGTAGCAACAGAGGTGAGATTGGTTGGGGGAAAATGAATAGACTTTAGAATCATAGAGTGCTAAACAAATCTAAGGGACATGGTGCGCATGGGGAGAGGAATGCAAGCTTTTGGGGCTTTGGGGGTTTTCACCGATTTCATGAAAATCATAAATCTCTGGAGAGATTTTTTTATTTTTGCAAGATTGAGAAGAAGTTTTGGAGACCAAAGAAAGTCAAACCCTTGAATCTTTCTCCACCCCAGGTATTCCTGAAAGTTGTTTTTGATTCTGTATCTTCTATTTCTGTGGAAAGTCTAGAATGGCATGAGTCTCTGAGTTTCCTTAAGAGCTATGCATTTTTTATGAAATGGGCTGGAAAATGGCCGTCATTGAATAAGATTAGGGAGTGGTGTTCTCGACAATGGGGGGAGGCTTTTAGTCTTAAAATGATGGCTAATGGTTTTTTTTCTGGTTACTGCTCCTTCACCAAGGGATAAGGTTTGGGTTCTACAGAGTGTCCCTTTCATGATTGATGGGAAAGGCCTGTATATTCTAGACTAGACTCAAAAGCTTTGATCTTGAAAAATAAATTATTAAAGAGATCCCTATTTGGATAACTTTCCCTAATCTTCCACATGAATATTGGGGTTTTGAAACCCTAAAAATCCTCGGGAATCATTTGGGCTCTTTTTTGAGGGTAGAAGAATCTCTGATCAAGGGTAATCTTTCTACATGTCCAAAGATTTTGATTCTTTGGCAAGCTACACACCCTCTTCTAAAAATTTGGAGATTCATTCGAGCTCAGGTGTTTGGAAGTAGAACCTTGTTCTGGAGGATGGGGAAGAGGCTCAACACGATCTTGAGAATCATGTCAAAACAGAATCCTCTAAAGTTGAAACTAGAAAAGATAAAGAGTTCTAGAGGATTAATGATGAAATTATAAGGATTTTAGAATGTAACCCCAAGGATCAGGAGGTAGACTTGGACCTTCTTAGATGCATCTCTTTGGAGATTGAGGAGAGATTGACTGTAGGGTATTATTAGTCTCTGGAAATAGATAGATTTGTGGAGATGGATAAGATTTTTAATAATAGTTGGGGTGATATATTAGAGGGTAATCCTCAACCCACCTTGGAGGATGACCTTAACTGTGACTTGACTAAACTAAGTGAAGAAAGGAATCTATCCTCTTCTAATTTTCTCTCTATTAGTGGAACAAACATGGTTTGCCTTGACCTCGTCAGGCTCAATAACAATAATGTGGACTTGGTGGATAACTCTATGGAGGTTACCCTCTCTCCAGGGATTCCTCTAGTGAATAATCTAGATTCAAAGTTTAGTTCTGGTCATTTAGGCCCAAACACTGGCACGACAGATCATATCCTTAATCAAGATGGGAATTTGCCAGTAGGCATTCATGACAGGCCTTTGTTTGTGCTGGACGGCTCCTCTGAGCCTGTATGGAAGCAAAATTTAGGTAGAGATCAAATTTTAAGAGAGGCATTGTCTGAGGAGGATTATGCTTTTAAAGACATCCAGATTTCACCTATAAGGAATCTGAATAATCCTCTAGATTTAGTCAAGGATAGTAGTGGTGATTTATTGAACAATGATCAGGAGTTTTTGTCTGCTTTAGATGAAGAAGATGATGAAAAGATTTTAGGACTCATGGAGACCTCTAATATTATTGATATTAGAGCCATTGATCAATTCTCCTCTGCTAAGGACAAGCCATCAACATGAGATAGGAAATGAAGAGGGAGAAAGTCTTATAGAGTTAGATTGGCCTTAGCTGGTAGTGCAGAAAACTAGTGCAAATTGTTGAAATCAGGGATGGGCCATGCCCCTCTCGGGGAGCCATGAAACTCTTATCATGGAATGTTAGGGGCTGTAATGCCTCTAACAAAGTTAGTTTGTTCAAAAGATGTTTTGATCAAGTGAAACCGAATGTGATATTTTTACAAGAAACTAAGCTTAGTGGTGCTGAGATCTTAATTTTCAACAGTAAACTCTCAAGATGGAAAGGCATTTATTCAAAGGCTGATGGGGCCTCAGGAGGTTTGTGTGTTTTATGGAATGTCTCTATGATTCTGGTTGATCTTGTGGTGATGGAGAGGTCTTGGATTTGGGTGGAGATTTGTTCTAAGTAGCTTGGGGAGAGGTTTCAGGCTTTGAATATTTATGGTCCAAACAATCCAGCTCTTAAAAAGAACTTATGGCAAAAGATGTCTAAACTGATTTTAAGTAAACCTAATGATTTATTCCTTTTGGGGGGAGATTTTAATGCAATTTTAGATCCTTCAGAGAAACAAGGAGGAAAAGGATGGGCTGGCCAAAGTCAAAAATATTTCTCTGACTTTGTGATAAATAATGGTCTAGTTAATGTGAAGATTAAGAATGGTATGTTTACTTGGACCAATTGACGTAGTGGTTTCTTAAAAATCTCTAAGAAACTAGACAAATTTCTTTTGGCAGGTGATTGGGTTGCTACCAACTGGACCTGCAATGCTAAAATTTTACCTTTTTCGGGGTTCGACCATTATCCTATCAGTATTAGATTTATGGAGGATAAAGCTCCAAATAAAGCTCCCTTCAAATTTGAAGCAATGTGGCTGAGACATATAGATTTTTATTAGCAAGTCAAATCTTGGTGGACTACTACCCCTAGGAGAAGAGGTAATAAAGCTTTCTTGTTTTTTAAGAAATTGCAATTTATAAAATAGAAGCTCAAAAAATGGAACAGGGAGGTTTTTAAAAATATTTTTGTAGAAAAAGATGCCATTGAAATGGAATTAGGAATTTTGCATGAGAAATTGATTTCTAATGGTATGGCTAAATGTGATTTCATGGAGGAAACTAGGCTGAAGAAGTTGTATAGTGAGGTGTTGCTCAGGGAAGAAACTTATTGGAGACAAAAATCATGGGAATTGTGGCTTAATGCTGGTGACTTAAATACTACTTTTTTCCATAATTTTGTGAAATTTAAACGATCCAATAACAAAATCTTCTTTGTTCTAGATGGTTCAGGTGTGCTATTACAGGACAAAGAGGCCATTAATGAGGAGGCGGTTAGATATTTTAAGGATTCCTTTTGGGTGGAGGATGGTAACCCTGTTTATGATTTGGACATTGAAGCTATCATTCCTAAATGCATTACAAAGGGTCAGAATGAAATGCTCAAGTGACCTTGTTTAAAGGAAGAAGCAAAGAAGTTGATTTTTGAGTTGGGTGCTCAAAAGTCCCCTAGGTTGAATGGTTTTTCTGCAATCTTTTTTCAGCAATTCTGGGACCTTGTTGGGCAGGAAATCTGGGAGGTGGTTGAGGAGTCTAGAGTTGGTGGCTTCATCTTCCAAGGCTTTAATAATACCTTCATTGCTCTCATTCCAAAGAAGGAGGAAAGCAAATCTTTTGATGACTTTAGGCCGATTTCTCTCTGCAACACAATTTATAAAGTTATTTCCAAGGTCATGGCAAACAGATTGAAGGAAGTTTTATAGTTTATTATTTATGAGGAACAAAGTGGCTTTACCCTTGATAGATCTATTTATGAAGGCATTATTGTTGCACATGAAGTTATTCATACTATTAATATGAATAAATCTGAGAAGTTGATGGTTAAACTTGATATTAGGAAAGCCTATGATGTTGTCAATCAAAATTTTCTTATTAAGGTCCTCGGTTGTTTTGGTTTTTGTCAAGAGTGGCTGAATTGGGTGGAGAGTTGCATTCGGTCTCTCCAGTTCTCTTTTCTTGTGAATGGAAGCCCTCAAGGTTTCTTCAAGTCAAATAAAGGCATCCTTCAAGGAGACCCTTTATCCCCTTTTCTGTTTATCATCATTGCAAAAGTTTTGGGTAGAATCATTTGTCAAAAGAGAGCGACAGGGCTGTGGTAGGGCATCAGGTTGGCTAATAATTTAGACCCTGTTACTCACTTACAGTTTTCTAATGACACTAATTTGATGGGGGAAGATTCTTTTAGGGAAGCTAGGGTGATCAAAGAGACTTTAGACTCTTATAGCGGAGCGTCGGGGCAGCGTATAAATTGGACCAAATCAAAAATTTATTTTTTGAATGTGGATCCTATAAAACAAAGGGGGATTTGTAGAACTATTGGTATTAGAGCTGGTAGTTTTCCAAATAAGTATCTTGGCATTCCCCTTTTTAAAGGTGCTTCAAAAGCTATATTATGGAAATGATTGGTTGGGAAATGTTCTAAAAGACTTGAGGGCTAGAAGAGAAAATGGCTTACCTTTGTGGGTAGAATACTCCTTCTTAAATTAGTTATTTCTACTATCCCAATCTTTTTGATGATGTGTCTAAAGATTCCCAAAAAGATCAATCAATTAATATCTGATAAAATGAGGAAGTTCTTATGGAATGGAAAGAATCCCAAAGATAAGAGACCTCTATTGTTCCAAAGGGCGTGGGGGTGTAGGACCTAGAGATTGGAGTATTATGAATGAAGCATTGGGAGCTAAATTAGTATGGTGTATGTCCCAAAATCCTAATTTACTTTGGGTAAAAGTGTTAAAATCTAAGTATCTAGACTCTATGGACAATTATAGAATTCTCACAACATCAAACCTTCTGAAGGGTTCTGCTATCTGGAACTTCATTTCTAGTTGCAGGCTACTCATCACTCAACATCTGACATGGCAAGTGGGTAATAGATGGATTGTCAAATTTTGGGATGAATCTTGGAGTGGGTTTCCTATGCTGTCAGGTAATCCTGTGTATCAAGATTTGAGGGAGCTTTTTATTGAACACTGGGGAAAATTTTATTGTGATTATGTGGAATTAAGAGTTGGACCCTTGGGACAGATTTGGGAGTGGAGAAGTATTGATGACTTGGGGCTTAATGATCATCAGTATAGGTGTATGAAGAAGATTTTTGATGAAAGTGGTGCTATTTTTAATCATATAGAAGATGTTATTAAATGGTGTGCGGCTAGTAGTGGAAATTACTCAGTGAACATGGGATATTAGCTTTTGGACAGAGTAGAGGTTGATGATTGTTGGCCCACAAAATTGCTTTGGAGTAAAGATTATCTTCCAAAAGCGGGAGCCTTTTCTTGGTTAGCAATCAAGGAAAGGATTATCACTGGTATGAGATGAAGGAAATTTGGTATTTTTGGTCCTACTCAGTGTCTCCTCTGTGAGAGTGAAGAGGAAGATGCAAATCACCTTTTACTCTCTTGCAAGTTTACTACTCAATGCTGGGATATGCTGAGAAGGAAATTAGGATGGCATGGTCCTCTTCCCAACAACTTGATGGAAGTTTTTTGTGGTTGGTCATCCTCTCTATCAAGGACTACTTTTTCTTAGATATGGAATGCTAGTCCTTCTATCCTAATATGGGAAATCTGGAAAGAGCTGATGAACTACAACTGATTGAGAACATGATTGAAGAACTACAAGTGATTAGAGATCATCAAGCACTGAACTGTTATGTAAGATAATTAAATCAGTATGTATGTTGTCATTGATGTCAACTATTTTTGATAGTACTTATCATGGAGTTGCAAACATCTACACATCTATAGAAGAGAAGAGAAAGATGAAGAACCAAGATATCTACATTGAGGAAGATGGATATGATAGATGAGGATAAGGAATACTCTTGGTAACTTATTGATGAGTCTATGACTTCATATTGTTGACTTGATTATGTTGCATTAATCTATTATGAATTTGGGAGAAAGATGTTACAAAGTAGTGTGGTCGGTTAATGAAGCATTCTAGTATACACCGAGTAGTGTAGTGTATACCGAGCATAGTATAAATCGAGCTTGTGTTCACCGACGCATTTCTTTGTTAACCAAGTATGAACAAAAGAACTAAATGATCAGTTTAGCCAACAGAAGTTGATGAGCTGTAAAGTGTATGATCATGAGGTGGAAATATAAAGTTTGTTACTGTAATACCCCAAAAATGGGCTATAGGTTCATTAAACTCCTACATCTTCAAATCAAATGAAATCGACATCAAAGTCCTAACCTAAGGCACATCTGCACATCAAATCATCGAAACCTAATTGATTATCCTAAATTCTGCATCGAAGAATATTCCTTATTTATCCTAATTTAATTATCTTTAATTTAATAATTATTTGGCGATAAATCCTATTTATCCTAAAGTTTGATTAATTGAATATTCTAAATATTTAATTAATTAGATTTAATTCTGCCACTTAATTATTTAATTAAATCTAATTATATTTATTCTTAAATTGTATTATTTAATAATTGAAAATAAATCAAAAATCTCATGACTGATTGATTAAATTCTCATTTAATTAATTAATGTCAGTTATCAATATTTAATAATATAGTTTTTGAACAAAAGTTTGATTTAATAATTGATTAACCCTTAAATCAATTGTTTTAATTCAAAATCAGTTAAGTTGAAGATAAATCACTTTATTTTAAAATTAATTCATAATTATCTATGCACATTTGAAAGAGCAGTTAAACTTTAAATCAAAAAATCAATTCAAGTTGTTATCTTTTGGAAACTCAATATTTATTTTGAGTTGAAAATTGATCTAAACTTTTGATTTGAGTTAAAAAGCTATTTTTGCATGATTTGCATGATTTTGTGAGTTGATCTATTTCTAATTTCTTGTTAACTGAAAAATCAACCCGAGTTTATCAAGAGTGATTTATGGCTTTTCTCAATGCATTCTCAAGCCCTAGATTTCTATAAAAACAAGGCTCAGCTCTTCATAAAATAACCCTCGAATTTGCACAATTACTCTGGTGAATTTGCGATTGAAGGATTAAGCACTTGAGACAGGTGATTTGTGAGATCTTTCATTGTTGGTCATAGTTTTTTGCATAGTTTTCATATCATAGCATTCATTCATTCATATCATTCTTAGATTAATCTACATATCATTTCATTCTATTCTAACATAGATTCATAACAAGTTTTTCATCCTATTGCATATAAAATCCAAAAATATAGATTAATCTACATTCATATAGTTTTTCATTCTTTTGCATTCAAATCCTTCATTTAGGTGTTGCATTGTCACTGATCTCGATTTCAATCTGAGAACATCATACTTGCACCTACTAGAAGGTAGTAAATCGCCCAGTTAGCTTAGTTTCAATTACTTGCAGATTTTGATTTTGCTAACCTCTAATGTTTTACTAAAGTGTTGTGTCCGCAACTAGGTACAATTTTTACACACATTTTTGGCACCCACCGTGGGGCCCTGAAACGGGTTTCCATTTCTATTCTAATCATTTCATTCAATTTTCTATCATTTTCTATCATTTCTATGATTTTCAGATTCCATCCGTACATTTTTCGTATGACTTTTGTCAGAAAGTCATACTAGAACCCATTGGTTGTCGTACGACAGTTGAGAATTTCAAGGCTTGTATCATAACTTACAGATTGTCATTTGGGAGCTACATTGTCATGGGAAGACACCCACTGTCGTACGAGTTTCCATATTGTCGTACGGGAGATAACTTACTATCGTACGAGTTTTGATACCAGGATTCAATTGTCGTTTCAAATTTTTAGGCAATTTTCCAGATTTGATTTTTGGATTTGGACTAATAGCTAACTCTAACAATTAAGTTCTATTTCTGACTGGTATTTGCTGATTCTGATTGGAAAAGTGCAAGAAAAATTACTAAAACAGGTAAAATCTACTAAGTGCATTGCAAGGAATTCAGGTATTCTGCTATGGTCTGATAACACTTCGATTTGGATTTTAAACGAACTCTCTTGTGTCAAGCTTGTGTGACTTTTCCTGCTTTCATATCACATACTTCAATTTTTGGGCTATAAAATGAACATAGATTTTCCTTTCTGCATATCTGTTACACATAGTAAATAGGCCCTATGAACACTATTTGTGGATGATCTCGAGAGAGTGGGCTTCTTTTGCTTGTTCATGCATGTGAAGCTCTTCTTGACGAAGGATCCCCTTGTAGGTAGGGAGGATACTAGGATTATCTTGTGTTCTACTGGATTTTTGAGTCTTCAACTTTTGATCGATACTTTCTCTCTCTAGAGAGATTGATAGACCATAAGTGGTTGACATCATAGATCTTGGTGAGATAATTTTAGTCTTAGCATGTTAGATTAAGCTATCTACTTTGTTTTGGTGAAGTGAAGAGTTTAGGGGATTATGCTCTACTTCCTTTTTGGATGGTACCAAAAACCCAGATCCTTGAATCCGATCTAGTCCACCTGTGGTATCTTTTGTGAGTCACCTTTAGAGAGGGTTAACCATAGTGGACATTCCCTTAATTGGGTCAACCATGTGGATGGAACCTCAAGCGGTAATAGCCATTTTCATCGTGGTAGCACCAGCCGCTATATAAATGTCCTTGTGGAGGAAATCTTCATAGGTGTGGTCTCTTGTTGGGCTATCAGATCTCCCTAGTAGCTTTTGATTGATTAAATTCTTGAACTGTGCTGAAACCCTAGTGCACTTGGATTGGAGTTCACCCTCTTGAGATCATAAAAGTTGCAGATTCAGACCATTACTACAAACCCTAGTGATGCCAATTTTTCATTTTCTAGGATTATGTGCGTTGTTGAAAAACTTTTTAGAACATACACAACTAGCATTCCTAGGGATTAGCACATTAAGTCACTATTGCTTGTTCATGCACAAGGTTGCTTTTGCCCTTCTTCATTATTTTTAGATGATTTCTTGCTTCCCTTGCTTTCTATTTTGCGTGCTTGATATCTACTTGGTTATTTGAGATGAACTATTATACAAATCTTCAAAAATGGACAAAAAACTTTGCCAACAATTTGAAATTGAAAACATAAAAAATTGCAAAATTTGAAGAAAAATTCCTTTCTAGAGTCAAAAGTCATCCACAGGAGTATAAATTCATACGAGTTTTTCCAAAAGTCATTTCAAAACCCTTGGATTGTTGTACAGAATCCTATACATTATCATACGAGCTTTGTCAGAAAAAGTCAAGAAAATTAAACCTTGGTGTTAATTATCATACGAGTTTTGTCAACTGTCATGCCAGAGCTTACCTAGACTCGTACGAGCCTAGAGAAAACCGTATCAAAATTTTCAAAAAGTTGTCAGAAACTTGTCATATTTGTCAGGAATCCAATTTTTACAGCCTATTTCCAGATTCTGTCAAAATATTCACTGTGTCAGGAACAGAGCAGAAACTAGAAAGAATTCGATCATTTACCTAAAGTGGTCTCTTGAGTTTGATTTAGCCTTCTAATTTATCGATTTGAGTCTTTTTCATCTTGTGTCAAAACCTTGTCAAAATTTATCTTCAATTCAATCTTTGTCTACAAAATGGCTAAGTGTTGTGAGCTCGTGTCCACCATCTTTTGGGCATCTACCCATACTACTAGGGCACAATATCCTTCATTTTTGTCCAATCTAATCTTCAATCAACCCAATCTTGACAAGGTTGCATCATTCAATCCTCTTGAATCAGGTCATTCTTCAATTATCTTCATCTTGCTCTCTTGCTTCACCCAAGGTTAAAGGTGGAAACTAGAGCTTCTTCACATAATAAATCTGGAGAAGCACCCAATACCTTACCTTTGTCTACTCACGTGGGTCCAAAATTTGAGAAAATCTATAATTTAGGTCTTTACAAAGACAATGGTCTTGGCAATCTTCTATTAAAAACTGGTTACATAACCCCCCCTCCATCAATCCACAGAGGCAATCAACAAACTCCACATCAATCTATCCCAGGGAGTCCTAAAAATCCTAACATGTCTCAAGGAGGGACAAACCATGGATCTCAAGGGCATCACTCTCAACATGGTGTGGATCAAGAACGCACACCTTCTGAAATTGCTCGATATCAAAATGATGATGACTTCAAGAAAATGATGAGGCATTTCTTGAAAGAAGATAGAGAAACATACTTCCTAGAGTTAGCTCGTCAAGGGGCTAAACTTCATCCCAACTTTAATGTTGAAGATATCATTACGCATGAGGAGGAAACTCCAATCATTGCTATGATAAAATAGATGCATGCCATGCAAGTCAAGCTTAATAAACTTGAAAAAGAGAAGGAACCTAAGGAGTTCTCCGTGGAGGCTCTATGCCCTTTTCTATTTGATAAATAATTGTACATGCTGCCATTCCCTAAAAGAGTGGAGATGCCTAAATACAATAAGTATGATGGAAACTCTAATCCTCAAGATCATGTTAGAGAATTCTGTACTCAATCTATGGAGTTCATGCATGAACCAACCTACTTAATGTGTCTTTTCCCTCAATCTCTAGGAGAGTTAGTTATTCATTGGTTTTAAAAAATGCCTCCAACTATAAATTTTTTTGAGGAGTTAATCAAACTATTCTATCAACAATACTCCTACAACATTCAACATCCAGTCACTATGATCGACATCTGCAATCTGAAACAGAACTCATGAGAACCATTCCTGACTTTTCTCAAAAGATGGAGGAAGAAATTTTCTCTATATGCTCGACCTATTCTAGAAACTGAGAAGCTGGAAATTTTCATCAACAATCTTGTTCCAGAACTTAACTAACATTTGCAAATGCAAAATCATACATCCTTTGATAAAATGGTAGAAAATGCAATCAAAATTGAGAAAGTACTTGTACAAAAAGGAGACATATCACTTCAAAAGGACAAGTATGAATCTAGATCTAATTCTAAAGACAAAGGCAAAAATTGGAACAAGAATAAAGGTGTCATCACAGATGGCATTGTTGATAATATTCGCGCCCCATCTAAGGCACCCAGTTTTAATCTCACTATTGGCACCCCAGCTATCAAGGCCTTGGAAGCAAAAGCAACATAATCAAACAAGAATTCATCTGACTATAAACCTTGGGCTACAGATCCTAAATGCAAGTTTACTCCTCTTGGAGAGTCCTTGGAATCTGCCATGAAAACTCTGTTGGCCAACAACATCATCTCCTTGCCTGAGATAAAAGTTTTTGATCCTGAACCTAAACTGAAATGGTGGAGAGAGAATGATTTCCATGACTTCCATCGCAAAAAGGGTCATAAGACTAATAATTGCATACATTTGAAACACATCATACAAGACAAAATTGATAATGGAGAAATTGTAATTGACAATCATAAAAGCAGTAATGATCATACAACATTCACGAAACTATTTCTGAAACATAATCAAGGAGATTCATCTTCTCAGACTAATGTGGGTGCTAAAGTCAATTATGCCTACTCTAGAAACAATTCTATCATAAATATGGTTGGACCATGCCTATTTGAGCATTGCAATGTCATCACAATTGTAAGAAAAGATAGAAATAATCAACCAGCAAATGCAGTTACTTGATCACAAGCTCAAACGCATCTACAAGGACAAATTCCTGATTCATCAAATGTCCCTAAGATGCCTTTCAATCTTTCATCTACTTCTAAATAGAAGGCTGCCTCTAAATCATCAAATCCTAAAGACACGAGGCCCACATCATGCAATATTGTCCAAAAACTCCAGCATACAAATGCAAAAATCTCCATGTTTGAGTTGCTTCAGATATCTCCAGCTCATAGAGCCATTCTAGACAAAGCTCTGTTCAGATCCAATGTTCTTGACAACCTTGATTTAGATAGATTCTAGACTATGGTTGGTCATCTAACATCTCCCCAATATATCTCCTTTTCAGAGGAAGATGATAACTCCTTGAGTCATCCACATAACCAGCCCTTGCACATTGAATTCTTGATCCAAAACCATCGTGTCAAACGTGTGTTGATAGATGGAGGCACTGGTTTCAACATTTGTTCTTACAACTTGATCACACACTTGGGACTATCTGAAACTTCCATTGATCCTAAGAAGAAGATAACTATCAAAGCATACAATAAGCAAGAAAGATCTTCCAAAGGAACTATTGTCTTACCTATCAGAACATGACCTGTTATCAGAGACACCATATGTCAAGTTCTTGATCTACCTTTGGCTTACAACATCCTTCTGGGAAGACCTTGGATATATGAAATGAGAGCTATTCCTTCCACATAGCATCAATGTGTGAAATTTCCTTATGAAGGAGTAGAGGTGATGATTCTGACTGATCTATCTACCACTTGCAATGAATTAAAAGAAAGTGCTGATAAACTTGTTCCTAATAACAAAGAATCTTCCACTAAATAGCTAGACATTGCTTCAACCTCTAAAATGGAAGACATTGCTAAAGAAATCAAAATCAAGGATAATGGCATCAGAGAATAAAAAATGGAACCTATTTTATCTCTTACATCTCTCCCGTTGTCCCCAAAATATTATGGACAACCATCTGACAAAGTGAAACCTACAGCTAAAGAATCCCAAGTCATATTCAATGGAAACTTTGTCACAGAGCAAGTATCTAAACAAGAGTTTGTGGAAGGTGAAGCTGTGCTTGCATGGTTATACAAGGATGAACCTCAATCCCAATCAGTCCAGAAATGTGACTCCACTTCAAGCAAAATTCTTCAGAAGTCATATGGACCAGGGGACAAATTGATCACAAAAATGGGATATACTAGAAAAGGACCTCTAGGACTACAAGGCAAAGGTCTTCTATCACCTCTCAACCATCATGGCCCAAAAAAAAAGAATACAACAGGTCTAGGATATAAGAAGAAGCCTTTTTATCTTAGCAAGAACTCCCCACATGTCTTAGAATAGATTGAACCAATAGAGGAAACAACACAACAATTTGACAGTGATGATTCAAACATCACTAATGACCTCATTCCTTATGCGTGTTTTCCTAAAGAAATAAAAGACCTCCTTGAAGCTGAAGATGATCCAGTAAAAAGAATCAATGTAGTAGAAACACAAGAACCTACTATAAAACATAAGATAGTTGCACCACAAGAACCAACTGATTTTAAAGAAGACCACATAGACAAGGAGGAAGGTGGTAGCTATTCTGAGATAGATTCTCATGAGTATGAATTCAAATCAGAATCTGAGGGTAACCCTTCTTGGGGTATCCATCCTAACTTTACACATGTTCCTAGATTTCCTAGAGGTCCAGAATTTGAAGATGAATCCAATGACTATGAATGGGGAGTCATTCTAGAGGAAGATGAGCTTATTATAGAGAAATATGTTGATGTTATTCACCAATATGCACCTAAACCCAATGTGAGTCTAGAGCGAAATAATGAACTTAACGAGTCTGATCCACTAATGGCTGAAGTGGACTCCCACAATGACATTGAGCCTATTCACGAATTGAAAGTTTTGAGTTGTAATATCACCTTTGAACTCAAGAGTCAGATTAGGACCAATGATGATAGATCCATATCCATAAATACTATTTCCCAATCATTCACTACTTTGACTGTCCAACATCCCAAACTTCTTGACCAAACCACCACGAATCTGAGCCATAGTATCTATACCTTTCCAAATGACTATGCCCTTGCTTGCTACCTCAATGCAGATGAGCCTATGATGACTTCCATCAGTGAATTGAGCATTAGCATGATAGAGTCAGACATCAAGTATCTTAGTCAAAAGAATAAGAATAAAAATAAAAAGAAAAGGAGTTCTAAGGGTAAAAACCACTTTGTGGCAGTCTCAGAACCTACAAAAGTAAAAATAAAAGACATATCCGAAGGTGAAAACCTCTTTGAGGTGCCTAAGGATGAGATATTTGATGTCCTTCCGAGTCATTTATAGGACATATCTCCAGTTCTAATTGAGCCCACTCAATCTATCAACTTGGGAACAACATAAGAACCATAGTTGATTCATGTAGCACAATCCTTATCAAAAGAAGAAAATAAAAAATTTACCACATTCCTAATAGAAAAGAAGATCAACTTTGCGTAGAAATATTTAGATATGCCAAGGTTAGATCCTAATCTTATAATGCACCATTTATCTATAGCTCAAGGCGTCAAACCTGTTAAGCAAAAATTGAGAAAGATGCATGCACATGTTGCACTCTTGGTCAAAGTTGAATTAGAAAAACTACTAAAATCCAAATTCATCCATGTTATTGATTATGTTGAATGGATCTCAAATATTGTACCTATATCAAAATCAGACAAGTCTATAAGAGTATGCATAGATTTTAGAGATGTAAATAAAGCATGCCCTAAGGATGATTTTCCACTACCTAACATTGATATGATAGTGGATATGACTGCGGGCTTCGAGATGTATTCTTTAATGGATGGATTTTTTGGATATAATCAAATCAAAATTGCTCTAGAGGATCAAGAGAAAACTTCTTTCACATGTGCGTGGGGTACCTTCTATTGGAATGTCATGCCATTTGGGCTTAAGAATGTAGGTGCTACATATTAAAGAGCTATGTCATCCATCTTTCATGACATGATGCATTGAAATATGGAGGATTATGTTGATGATACTTTAGCAAAATCTATGATAAGATCTAAACATCTAAATGACTTGATCAAAATACTAGATCAAATGGAGAAGTTTAGTCTCAGACTGAACCCTAAGAAGTGTGCTTTTGGTGTCACTTCTGGAAAGCTCTTAGGCTACATTGTTTCAAAGAAGGGAATTGAAGTAGATCCAGCAAAAGTTAAAGCTATCATAGAGATGCAACCTCCCAAGAATATTAGTCAAATTAGAACATTACAAGGGAGAGTACAATCTATTAGACACTTCATATCTTAGCTAGCAGACATATCAAAACCTTTCACAAAGACATTACATAAGGGTGTGACCTTTGCATGGAATGAGGAATGTGAAAAGAACTTCAATCATATCAAGAGATATCTATCAAATCCTCCTATTTTGATGCCTCCTATTCAAATGAAGCCTTTGCTCTTATATGTCTCCGCCATAGATACCTCACTGGGGGCATTGCTAGCACAACATGATGAGAACAAGAAGGAAAGAGCTATATACTATATCAGTAGAACATTGGTAGCATACGAGAAGAACTATTCAATGATTGAAAAATATTGTCTAGCTGTGATCTTTTCATCACAAAAACTAAGACATTACATGTTGTCTCATACCACACATTTGGTAGCTAATATTGATCCATTAAAGTACCTACTAAGCAAAGCTTCCCTCACAGGTAGACTAGCAAAATGGGTGATGTTATTAAGTGAATTTGACATTGAATATGTTGAAAGAAAAGCTATCAAGGGCCAAGTTATTTTTGATCAACTGGCTGACACACCTTTGTTTGATGATACACCAATGCAAATGGAATTTTTGGATTCTTCTATCATGAATCTTTATTCTAGAGCATGGAAGTTATTCTTTGACGACTCCTATAAATAGAATGGATCTGGAGCAGGCATATTGTTCATCACTCCTTAAGGATACTCAATCCCTAAAGCATTCAGAATAAAGTTTTCTTGCACAAACAATATTGTAATAAACCAAGTCAATGATGTGTATCAAACAAAAGATGGAAAGATAATCCCATACAAGAGAATGGTAGATGATCTAAAGAAATATTTCATATCTATCACCTTTGAGAAAATACCTAGAATAGAGAACAAGGCTGCTGATGCTATGGCAACGCTATCTACTTTACTAAAACAACCCAAACATGAGCTACACTATGAGTTCCTAGTGGAAGCACTATCTTATCTTGCATATGATTCCCCTGAAACCCACATGATCTGCACTGTTGTTGGTCATAATTCATCCCATTACAAAAACCTTTTCTCCTATCTCCAAGATCAAATCATTCCCGATACCTTCAACCACCATGAGAAATGATACCTTATCCGCAATGTATCTCGGTATGTCATCATTGGTCATGATCTGTACAAACGAGGTCTAGATGGTACACTCCTTAGATGTTTAGAATGGGAAGAGTCTCAATGTGCATTAGCGGAAGTCTACGATGGTATTTGTGGATCACATTCCAACGGTTTAACACTAGCTCTAAAAATTATTAGGGCCGGGTACTATTGGCTTGAAATGGAGAAAGAGGCTATCAAGTTTGCTAAGAACTATCAAAAGTGTCAAGTACATGGTAACTTAATTTATGCACCAGGGAGAGATCTAATTCCCTTTACTACATAATGGCCTTTTCACCAATGAGTATTTGATCATATAGGAGCCATACATCCTAATTCTTCTAATGGAAATACCCATATTATTATAGCTACAAACTATTTCACAAAATGGGTAGAAGCAGTCCCTTTGACTCAAGCAACCGACAAGAAAATTTCCATGTTCATTCTTAACTACATCATATGTCAGT
This sequence comes from Chamaecyparis obtusa, assembly GCA_027943335.1. Lineage (NCBI taxonomy): Eukaryota > Viridiplantae > Streptophyta > Pinopsida > Cupressales > Cupressaceae > Chamaecyparis > Chamaecyparis obtusa. The sequence goes on along the minus strand of BSBK01005125.1, from coordinate 32,026 downwards.
ATGGTATTCCACACTCTATAGTCACAAATAATGGTGGACAATTCAAGAACAAAGACTTAGATGATTTGTGCACCAAATTTAAGATTACACAACATTGGCCATCTATTTACTATCCTCAAGGGAATGGACAAGCAGAGGCTTCAAATAAAAATCTATTGAAAATTTGCACCGTATAGTTAATAAAATAGGAAGAGACTGGCATCTCATGATCAATCTAGCTCTCTGGGCCTACAGAACAAGTATTAGAATGCCCACTGGGGCTACACCATTCACTTTAGTTTATGGGTCTAAAGCGGTATTGCCTATTGATGTTGAAATCCCATCACTAAGAATCAGAATGCATGGTCTTGTAACTGATGATGACTACAGAGTGTCTAGGTTGCAAGAACTTGAACTACTAGATGAGTGTAGACAAGAAACATATGATCATCTTAGAGTATATTAGAAGAGAATGTCTAGAGGCTACAACAAGAAAGTCAGACACAGATAATTTTAGGTTGGCGATCTAGTCTTGAGAGAAAATCCTAAAAATCAATCACATAGAGAGCACAAGGGGAAGTTTGAACCCAATTGGTTGGGTCCCTTTGTTGTCACTGCTACTTTTGGCTCTGGTGCCTATCAACTCTCAATGACTAACGGAGAACAACTTCAAGAACCAATCAACGTTCTCCATCTGAAGAAATTCTACGCCTAAGGCATTTAGTATTCAAAAAAGTCCTGAAATTTTTTTTATAAAAATTAGAAAAAATCCTGAAAAAATGAACATCTTGGCAAAAACCTAGCAATAGGTACCTTGATGATTCACAAATTTTTTTATAAAAATCAGAAAAAGTCCTAAAAAAATGAACATCTTGGCGAAAACCTAGCAATAGGCGCCATGATGATTCACCAAAAAAAAAAACCCAAAAATATCAAAAGTACAAAAAAATTGAAAAAATGAAAAATACAAAAAAAATGAGAAAAAAAAAAAGTGCCTTGGTGAAAACCTGGAAACAGGTGCCTTGGTAGCAAAAATAGAATCTCTACCAAGATGGTGAAAATCCAGCAAATGGGCACCACTTGTATCAAAACACTCCATCTATCAGTGCAATCTTGGTCTCTCCCAGCTTTCAGTCTTGCTTTAGTTTGTACATACCTCTCGGTTTGTTTCTGCATTCCTGTTTTCAATAAAATCGGTCTGTGCACCAATCGGCTCAAACGCTTGTATCCTATCAATGTTTAAACTTGGGGGCAATCATAGTCATATCCTACAGTCCTCAATATCTCAGACGTGTCATATCTAGTCAGGGCCATTTGAAGCTACATCTGAGTCAGTCAGTTTGTCTCCTCTTTAGAAAGGATTTTGCATCTACAACAACACAATCAAACATCAACATGAATGAAAACAATCTTTGTTGCGTGCTTTAATCTTCTTTGTATGCTTACTGATTCACATTGATATTTTTGCATATTGTGTCCTTTTGATCTCTTCGATGATGTCCTTCATAGGATTTAGAGAGTGATGACTAGAGGCATAATCTTTTCTTTGTTTTCTACTTTGAGTGAAAATCTAATAACTTTGGAAATTCTAGATTGAAATGGTGTCCGTCTGTAAGAGGCTCCATCTCATATTAGATGGCCATGAGTACCTCGACCATTGATACCCAAAAAATTCAAGGAAGTTTGATCTAGCTTACATCTTTTTTAATGATTTCTCAATCCTGCTATGAATGGATATTATCCAAGTATGTGAACGATAAAGGGTCACTATGGGTAATTCACATTGGAGACAAGAATGAATTCTACAAACTATTTGGCGTGTTTGTTCTGTAAGGCATATTCAGGTCATCACGATGTTTATGTTATGATGCTTATACAAATTGCTATATCAAAATGGACATGATATTCATGTCATCCTGGCATTTATGCCTTGGTGCTTATATCTATTCCGACATTCTAAAAAGAAAAGCAATATTCATATGTCCATGGTTGTCTAGCCAGTGGGTGTTGTATTGACTTTGGTGCAAAAATCAATATTCATATGTCTATAGTTTCCTAACTAGTGGATGTTGTATTGATTTATCTGGTTACCTAAAAGTTTAATGATGAAAACAAATCGACACATGATCAGTGACTAGGTCCTAGGTCTTAGGTTTGCATCTCATTTTGCACTTTGCATGATTGCATGATCTCACAAATGGCTGAATGCACTTAAAATGATTCAACGATTCTTCTAAACTAAACTTAAACTTGACATGAAGATCTGAATCTCACACGAAGGTTTCCTTGTAGAACCACAAGCAGTCACCATCCTGGGTTAAACATCCTTTTGACATAAGACCGAGTACTTGTCTTCATCAATACCTGCAAAACATGTCATGTGTATCATTGCATTTACATTGCATTTCATGATCATTCCATCTATTGCATTGCATTACCTACACGAGCATCATAAAAATCATACATTTCCATACATTTTCCATAATCAATTACATTTGCATAACATTCATACATTTGAAAGAAATCATTGCATTGCATCAATTCATACATACATTCTACACTACTCATAGCATTTACATCACATGATATCATCATAAATCCAAACATGACAAGTACAAATGAAGTCATAACCAAAATCTCAATCTCATATATATCATATAAATCAAACTAGTCAAGGGTGCACTACTGGCAAAAAGTACAAAAGAATGAGCTCATGTGAGCTATCAAAAGACAGATCAACATATATGAACACAATGACAAAACTATCAAAATATCTAGGCAGATTAGTTGTCTACCTAATCCTCTACATCTGGTGGAGGTGGTGGTGGTGCATTAGGCACTGCCTCGGCTCAAGGTACCCTGGACCCCTCTGAAGCTATCATATACTGGAAATATGTCGGTACTCTCTGACCAACAAGAACAACAACATAATAAGCATAAACATAATAGGCAGCTCAAGAGGTCTGATGTGTCACCTTTGTTTGCAATCTCCTATTCTCCTCTCGGAGCTTTGATAGCTATCTATTAGCCTCTGTGAATCGCTCCTCAAAATGAGCACTCTGTACCCTCAAGTCCCTCACATGTAATCTCAAGCACCTAATGATCTCCTAAGGGGACTGTGTTACACCAAGATCTACATCTGTTGTAGGCATGTCTGTATCTCTCACTGGCTGATCAGCAGCCTCTTCTCTCTGTGCCTTACGACATCTCACCTCAGCACCAAGATCAAAATCTGTATCATCCTATATAGGATCAAGACCGACACCTACATACTGCTCAGCACTGAGCACCTCATCTGCACTGCCCACACTACCCAATATACCACTCTCCCCTCTAGTCAATCTCCTCTATAAAACTCCAGGCCTGTCTGCTATAGAACTAGTGGGATGAGGTGGCCTCATATGACTAGATGGTCTCTATGGATGTGTCATCATTGCTCTTGGCCTTGGAGGTGTAGGCTAGGGCATCGGAGCCTGTGCGTCTCATCATCTCTACCCTCAACCCATAGGAGCACCTGTCACATCCATAGCCTCCCCCATCGAAGGTATCAACTCTATGGGATCTGAAAATCTATATATAGGATGCTCGGTGAGCCAAGCAATGTATCTATCTATAAATCCTTCATCTATGACATCTGCACAGTAGTCCCAATCTCTGCCGACATAGCCACTATACTCCTGTGTACAAAGAGCATATGACAATCGACGACCCCATCCTAATCTAAGCTCTCTGACTATCCATGCATAAGCAACATGATCCTGTGGTGCATCTTGAATGATGTCATACTATCACCATACTCTGGTAATGATAAACCACTCTAGCACTGTGGTAGACCACCCAATCAGCACTCGACTATGGAAAAAGTGACTAAACTGCTCTCGAGCAGTAGGCTAGGCCTCTATCTGAAGATATGGACACCAAATCACAAATGTACTATCATTAAGGTAGCATCTCGAATACTCTGTATGGCCCATGTGCACCTGTGTGACATATCTTGAATAAATGTAAATCACTGGCTCCTATAGTTGGCATTGACTCTTGCATATTGGTCTACATACTAGGATATGCTCCCAGGCCCAAACCTGAAGTACTAAAGCACTAGAAGCAAAAGACTTGCCCTCCTGATACATGATCTCGTGCATCTCAGAGAACATATGAGCCAACATACACTGACCCCAACCCAACTCAGATGGAGTGGCCATCAAACGTGCAATCATCGGGGCCCAACCCATCAAAAGACCATTCTGCTGATGGTCAAACATAATAATACCTTCTATCATGCTGGCTATAATACACTCTAATCTATGGGTTTCCCCATAGCTCCAAACTAGAGTCTCCTAGGAAATAGAACTGGTAAGCTGCGTATCATCTCCAAACAATCATCTGAAGGCATGTAATCTAGAGTTCCCCGAACTCACATAATCAGGGTGTGGACCATGGAAAGCAATGTAGAGTATCTGATAGACATCCTTCGGTGTAACTTTAATCTCCCCTGTAGGGAGGTGGAAGGTCTGGGTCTTTGAGTGAAACTTCTCAATCAATGCAGTCAGAAGTCCATGGTTGACCCTAATCTCGAGAAATCGAATAAGATACTCAAATCCACATGTAGCAAGATGTACCCTCATCAGGCCAGGCAGTGAAATACATAACCTCTGAGTGGTAGGGTGTGATATGTGAACATGGACATAGGGATAGATGACCTACAATACACAGAAACAAGAATCCTATCAGTCACTTGGTTGAAAAATAGGCTAACAATAAAGAAATTGAAAATTTGACTATCTTAGAAGGTACATTAAATGCTCAGGAATTAGCCTATGAAATCAGAAAATTCAAATTTTTGACATAAGAAGGTGTTTTTAGCTCGTTATTTTCCATACGACAATATAGTTTGGCATGAAAACTCGTATGAGTCTCAGTAGCTTATCAAATGACAAACCATGGTTATACGACAAAGTATGTCTTCTCGTACGATATATGAGGGACTCGATAAAATGTCATACGACTCTTGGGTCCCTCTCATACGAGTTTCTATTGGTTCTGGGATGACACTCTAAATGATAGTGAAAAGTTGTTTGAGTCCTAGTGGACAGTCGTACAAGTTTCCATGCATGCAAAAATTGAAAAATTCAAACATACAAAAAAAGTCCTAAAAAAGCTAAAAACATGCAAAAATAGAATTTACAAAGAGGCATAGAGGTCCACTTACCGAATGTCCATACTGCGAAGGTCTCTGATGTCACTAACTGCACTCAAAATGGTGTGAAGACACAGGTACCTTCATCTCCTCCATTTTCTCGCTCAGAGGGCTCCACAAAGGTTCCAAAAGTCAAATGTGAATAATGAATTGAAAATGACCCTTTTGGCCCTTATATAGGTTTTGGCCTAATTTTCAAAAGTGCTCCATTTTTCATGAAAATTGCATCCCTGGCTCATTTTGACATTCTGAACCCATTTTAGGATCAAAATTGAAATCTGAAATCGTTTACTATGTCAAAATCATGATTTAAAATTTTCAGACCCAAGATGACCAACCGCTTGCATAATCAACCTTCAATCATCACAAAAATCCACAATTCAACTTAACTGATTATCTTACATCAAACTATTGAAATTTCAACTTGGTCAACCATGGTCAACTCATGGTCAAACCTAGTCAAACTTGGTCTCCAGGACCTCCAAACGATGTAGAACGAGTTCTTGAACGTGTATAACCACTTCTCAAATCAATTAACATGCTTCTAAACCATTTAACATTGACTTTTCTTGTCAGATTTTGATTTTCATCCCGAAGGGGGCATGGTATTGCACATCATTCAAGTCTGTAAATCCAATTCTGTTAATCAAATCTTTCCTTAGTAATCAAGACAACAACCATGTCTAGTTGCTAATTCATCTAAAGACCTCATCACTTGGGGCACATTTCTTAGGGCATATCAGATTCATTGAGATCCATATCAATCTGGTATCCTAATCTATCTTGTAAAATGTATCAACTTTTTGTAACCATCAGTTCATTAGCATCATTTCTTTGGTTCTTCGTAACTGAAGGATTCAGATGTGATACCACTATGATTCCTCTAGACATTTAGGTCTAGAATCAGGTCACTCACTTCTTCATAATCATAATGTTCAGAATCAAGCATTTTGATACTTTTTCATAATCACCGGCTCATTATTGCTATAGTTAACATTATCTTTGGTTAATCAGGACCTAAACCTAACAACTTTTTCCAATCTTTCAATCGATTTCTGTCTCGGAATTGGTTAATCTTTCAAATCAGTTTCATACATCTACATCAAACATAGACTATCTTTGAACCACTACGCTTCGCACAATGATTCAAAGAGGGGCAAAATGTAATACCCCCAAAATGGGCTATAGGCTCATTAAACTCCTACATCTTCAAATCGAATGAAATTGACATCAAAGTCCTAACCTAAGGCACATCTGCACATCAAATCATCGAAACCTAATTGATTATCCTAAATTCCACATTGGAGAATATTCCTTATTTATCTTAATTTAATTATCTTTAATTTAATAATTATTTGGTGATAAATCCTATTTATCCTAAAGTTTGATTAATTGAATATTCTAAATATTTAATTAATCAGATTTAATTTTGCCACTTAATTATTTAATTAGATTTAATTAGATTTATTCTTAAATTATATTATTTAATCATTGACAATAAATAAAAAATCTCATGACTGATTGATTAAATTCTCATTTAATTAATTAATGTCAGTTGTCAATATTTAATAATATAGTTTTTGAATAAAAGTTTGATTTAATAATTGATTAACCCATAAATCAATTGTTTTAATTCAAAATCAGTTAAGTTGAAGATAAATCACTTTATTTTAAAATTAATTCATAATTATCTATGCACATTTGAAAGAGCAGTTAAACTTTAAATCAGAAAATCAATTCAAGTTGTTATCTTTTGGAAACTCAACATTTATTTTGAGTTGAAAATTGATCTAAACTTTTGATTTGAGTTAAAAAGCTATTTTTGCATGATTTGCATGATTTTGTGAGTTGATATGTTTCTAATTTCTTGTTAACTGAAAAATCAACCTGAGTTTATCAAGAGTGATTTATGGCTTTTCTCAATGCATCCTCAAGCCCTGGATTTCTATAAAAACAAGGCTTAGCTCTTCACAAAATAACACTCAAATTTGCACAATTACTCTGGCGAATTTGCGATTGAAGGATTAAGCACTTGCGACAGGCGATTTGTGAGATCTTTCATTGTTGGTCATAGTTTTTTTCATAGTTTTCATATCATAGCATTCATTCATTCATTCATATCATTCTTAGATTAATCTACATATCATTTCATTCCATTCTAACTTAGATTCATATCAAGTTTTTCATCCTATTGCATATACAATCCAAAAATATAGATTAATCTGCATTCATACAGTTTTTCATTCTTTTGCATTCAAATCCTTCATTTAGGTGTTGCATTGTCATTGATCTTGATTTCAATATGAGAACATCATACTTGCACCTACTAGAAGGCAGTAAATCACCCAGCTGGCTTAGTTTCAATTACTTGCAGATTTTGATTTTGCTAACCTCTAATGTTTTACTGAAGTGTTGTGTTTGCAACTAGGTACAATTTTCACACACATAGTTAAGAGATCAATGACTAGCAAAATTCAAGGAAGATCTAAAGGACATAATTGAAACATGTTACTAACACATCAATTGAGGAAGGTTTAAGCGACAAAATCAATGAAGGAGATTAAGCGGCAAAATTTGATGGATAAGAAGAAAACAATTTACTTATCTATTTAAGAGACTAAGGTTTCATTATGAAACTTATGCCGGAGGAAATAATACTGTAGAGATATCATGGGAACAAGATTCATGCATGCCTGATCAAATTGGTTAAGGAGAACCAAACTCTAGAGATTACCGAGTGTCAGAAAGCTATAACCAAGAGATAATAAGTTATTGAATATTGTTGAATAGAATTGATATATTGATAAGAGGATTTGAATGAGCATACTATAGATTTGTACAATTGCAAAAGATGTTGTATTGTAATCAGATCACCTACTATTACAGTTTAACCATTGTAATTAGATAAATCTCTTAACCGAGAAGACTTGAAAGTCTTGTAATGCTATTCATAGAATGTACATTTGTTATCTTGTCAACCCCATAGGGAATGTTGGTTGGATGATAACGGTTAGTGTTAAATCCTCTAACAAGGTCACAGCTTACAGTGTGTTTTGTAACCTTTAACAGGGTGGCTCTTCATTGAGCTCACTTCAGAAGAGTGAACAATATTTTGGGTTGCTAGTCCCAGGTGGTTTTTCCCTTTATAGGGTTTCCACATTAAATCTCTTATGTTATGTGTTGATTGTGATGATTTTTGGATATCATACTTTACATGTTGCATATTTGATTTGATCGGTAGTTAGTATAAGTTATAAACTGGTAATCGGTAAAAGCACAGACAGTTTACTATTCTATGTTACTGAGCTACAAAAATTTGTTTAAATTATTTTTAGATATATACTTTGTATTTGGGACTATGGATAATTGATTCCCCCCCCTTTCAATTATTCTAACAATTGGTATCAGAGCATATTGGTTGCTTGGAATAGAGTTTTAAGGACTTCAACATAAAGATCACAAAATGTATAAGAGGGATGTGCCAAAGCTGAACAAGGACAACTTTACAATATGGCAAAGTTGAATGAAACTGCATATATTTGGAATTGGGAATTCTGCCCTCATACTATTAGAGAATGGCTACATTGCACCACCTACTGGACCTTTGACTCTTGATCGACTAAGAGATAGACATGAGCATAACATTACTATGATGGAGATTGCTGCTGCTCTGATAGATGCCAAATTTGAAGATATCAAAGATTGCACTACTGCTAAGGATATGTGGGATAAAATTTCTCAAGTTTATAGTGGTGATACAAATGTCAAGCGAGCCAGAGCTGAAATTTTAAGAGGAAGATTCGATGATATGAAGATGAAAGGAGAAAATATTGTGTAGTACACAAATTGAATAAAGGAGGTAGTTCACGCTATCAAAGGATCTGATGGTGTTATTGATGAAGATACCATGGTAATCAAAATTCTAAGGACTTTATTACCTATTTATGCAATCAAAATATATGCAATACATGAAAATAGGTCAGCACCTAACAATACTCTCACTCTTGATAATCTGATTCATAAGCTAACAACTTTTGAACTAAACAACTATGATAATAGTGTTGTACCGACTGTTGAATCTAATTTTATGACTTCTCTGAAGATCGGTAAGTCTAGTAGTAGAAATAATAAGGATGATAGTGATAGCAATACTGATGATGAGCTTGATGAGCTTGAAGCTCTTATGGCCAGGAGATTACCTAAAGGAAAAGGTGGATATAGAGGCAAATTACCTTTAGCATGTTTTAACTATAAAGAAGTTGGTCATATTGGTGCTAGATGTCCAAATAGGAAGGAAGATGAAAAAAACAAGGATCGATCTGGTGAAGGAAGCTATGGGAGAAGAGGAAACATAAGTTACCAACACTACAACAAAGACAACCAAGACAACAATGATAAAGGCAAAAAGGTATGTTACATTGCTGAAGAGAATGAATCTGATTCTGATTCAGATGATGATGTAGAAGTAGTATTTGTTGCTATGAAGGATGATTCTAAGGAAGAAGAGAGGTATGTAGAAACAAAACTGATTTCTAAGGTTAATAAAAATGATACATGGATCATTGATAGTGGCTGTACACATCACATGACCGGTGATGAAGAAAAAATTGATCATCTTGAGCAATACAATGGAGGATCTATAAAATTGGGTAATGATACACCTTGTATGGTTAGAGGAAAGGGATCCTTACTGATAAATGATAGAATCCAATGTGATAATGCTTATTGGGTAGAAGGACTAAACTATAATTTGCTAAGTGTGGCACAACTGAACAATTCAAGTCACCGAGTAGCTTTTGAGAGCAAGAAGGTAAAAATATTTGATGATGGAGGAAGACTTGTTGGAACAGGAGCATAATCGAAAGGTAACATGTTTTATCTTGATAATGCAAAGTCTTCTTGTTTAATGATGAAAAATGAGGATGCTTGGTTATGGCATAAAAGGTTATGTCATATAAAATTTGATAACATGATTAAGATCAGTAAAAGGAAAAAGGTTAGAGGTCCGCCTAACTTATCAAAGCCTGATTATGTTATGTGTCATGAATGTTAGAAAGGTAAAATGACAAAATCTATTTTCAAAAGCAAAGATTATTCAACAAAGAAAATACTTGAGTTAGTTCACACCGACTTGTGTGGTCCCATGAGAACACAGAGTTATTATGGAGATAGATATTTCATTCTTTTTGTTGATGATTACACTAGATTGATGATTGTCATGTTCTTGAAAGAAAAATCAGAGGCATTTAAAATGTTCAAGTGGTTTAAATCAAAAGTAGAGAAAGAACCTGGTAAAGAATTGAAATGCTTAAGATTTGACAGAGGAGGTGAATTTATTTCTGATGAATTTACTAACTATTGTAATGAGCATGGTATAAAAAGACAGGTCTCTGCACTGAGAACACCTCAGCATAATGGAATTGCTGAAAAGAGGAATAGGTCAATTATTGATTGCACAAGGACACTGATGATAGAGAAAATCATTGCTTAGAAATACTGGAGAGAGGTAGTTAGCACAACTGTTTATGTTTTGAACCGAGTACAACTGAAGAAGGACACTAACAAAACACCCTATGAGTTATGGTTTGGACACAAACCCACTGTAAGTTATTTCAAAATTTTTGGAAGTAAATGCTTTATTTTGAAAGATGAAAGAAATGGAAAGTTTGACTCAAAAGGTGATGAAGGGATATTTCTTGGATATTCCACTAAAAGCAAAGCATACAAGTGTCTAAATAAAGTAACTAATAAAATGATTGAAAGTGATAATGTTAGGGTTGATGAGTTTGATGACAAGAATGCAGAAGAAAGCACAAAGGAATGGAAAGAATATGGTAGATTCACATACATTGAACAAGCAGAGTATCTACCGAAGCCGCAGATAGTGACAATCGGTCAGTAGGAAAACAACACCGAGGAACAGGAAAGAGAAACCGATGAGCAGGAAGGACCTACCGAGCAAGCAAATGAACCTGAACAGGATGAAAAAGAAAGAAGAGATCGAATATTGGCAAGATTTGTCAGAAGACATCATCCTAAGAACCAAATCATTGGCAACAAGAAAGCTGACATGATGGCAAGAAGTAAGTTGAGACAAGGTACATGCTTAGTTTGCAAATATGAACCAAAAAATGTTAAAATTGCATTGGAGAATGAAGAGTGGATAAATGCAATGAAAGAAGAGATTGAATAGATAGAGAAAAATAAGACATGGACTTTAGTACCTAGACCTAAGGATAAGAATGTTATCGGTACTAAGTGGATCTTCAAAAATAAGCTAAATGAAAATGGAGAGGTTACAAGGAATAAACCTAGACTAGTATGCAAGGGGTATGCACAAGAGGAAGGAATTGATTATAGTGAGACCTTTTCACCTATTGCTAGACTAGAAGGAGTTCAAATGTTACTAGCCTATGCAACACATAAGAAATTTAAAGTTTATCAAATGGACGTTAAGTCTGCATTTCTAAATGGGGTACTTGAAGAAGAAGTCTACATAGAACAACCAGAAGGGTTTTTAGATCCAGACAAGAAAGACATGGTATGTAGATTACATAAAGCTTTATATGGTTTGAAGCAAGCACTGAGATCCTGGTATGAAAGGCTACATACTTATTTGTTAAGTATTGGATTTGTTAGAACTAGTGAGAACAACAATTTATATATAAAAGGAGATACTGATGATACTATTCAAATTGCTGAAATATTTGTGGATGATATTATCTTTGGAGGCCAAGATCACATATGTAAATCATTTGCTGATGAGATGAGAAAAGAGTTTGAAATGTCTATGTTTGGAGAGATTAAGTTCTTTCTAGGACTACAGGTTATTCAATAGAATGATAGGATATTCATCACACAATCCAAGTATATCAAAGAAGTACTCAGAACATTTGGCATGGAAGATACTAAACTAGTTGGAACACCAATGGTCACAGGCTACAAATTGACTAAAGAGGATGAAACTACAAAGGTGAACTAGACACTATACCAATCTATGATTGGTAAGTTGATGTATGTAGTACATAGTAGACTAGATATAGCACATGCTGTGGGGATTGTTGCAAGATTTTCTTCAAATCCTAGGGAGTCACACATGGTTACTACAAAGAGAATCTTGAGATACCTGAAGAAAACAAAAGATTATGGTTTATGGTATCCAAAGGAAGGCAAATTTGAACTAAGAGTCTACACCGATGCTGATTGGGCTAGAAATGTGGATGACAAAAAAATCACAACCAGAGGAGCATTTTTCTTCGGTGAAAGACTTGTTACCTAGACAAGTAAGAAGCAGTCTTGTATTTCCCAATCCACTGCCGAAGAAGAGTATGTTGCTACTGCTACAAACTGTTCAAATATTACATATATCAAGTAAGTGTTGGAAGGAATGAATGAGGTAATCACTGATCCAATGATTATATATTGTGATAACACTAGTGCTATAAACATTTCAAAGAATCCAGTGATGCACTAAAAAACAAAGCACATATCTATTAAATATCACTACTTAAGAGAACAAGTATAGGAGAAGCAAGTGAAGCTAGAATTTTTTACATCTAAAGAGAAACCTATAGACATATTTACAAAGCCTCTACCGAAAGATACATTTGAATAATTGAGGACTAGACTTGGGGTCCATCCCTTGTCTACCGATCACTAATGTGATCTGGAGGTTGCATTAGCCTAATCTTATCAGAAGATCACTCATGTTGATGCAACATAGTTCACACTTTGGATTTCTATCTAAGGTTGTGAAAGATTTGAGGAACCAGAACAAAGAATTGCAAATCAGTATACAAGGATACTGTGTATAGGCACCGAACAATAGTTAGTTAATTGGCTACTACAAGAGATGTATGGTTTATGTTTTTCTTTGGCATTGTTGTCATAGGGAGATAAACAATATGATAACTGAGGAGAATACTAGAACATCTATCTAAGGGAGAGACAATCTAAGAAGATAAAGGGAGAGATAAACATAAGGAATTTGAGAACTGGAAAGATCATATCCGCAGAGGAAAATCTGCAATTTGCAATGCTATCATGTAATGTAGTGATTAAACATATTAAGCTAAGGGAGAGCTTACCGAGCTACAACATTTGCTTACAGAGTTTTAGAATACATGTTTGGTATGTGTATGGTATACTTCATATTTCTTGAGTTGCCATCAATGCCAAAGGGAGAGATTGATGAACTACAACTGATTGAGAACATGATTGAAGAACTACAAGTGATTAGAGATCACCGAGCACTGAACTGTTATGTAAGATAATTGAATCAGTCTGTATATTGTCATTGATGTCAACTAGTTTTGACAGTACTTATCATGGAGTTGCAAACATCTACACATATGTAGAAGAGAAGAGAAAGATGAAGAATCGAGATATCTACATTGAGGAAGATGGATATGATAGATGAGGATAAGGAATACTCTTGGTAACTTATTGATGAGTCTATGACTTCATATTGTTGACTTGATTATGTTTCATTAATCTGTTATGAAGTTAGGAGCAAGATGTTACAAAGTAGTGTGGCTAGTTAATGAAGCATTCCTGTATACACCAAGCATTGTAGTGTATACCGAGCATAGTATAAACTAATCTTGTGTTCACCGATGCATTTCTTTGTTAACCGAGTATGAACAAAAGAACTAAATGATGAGTTTAGCTGACAGAAGTTGATGAGCTATAAAGTGTATGATCACGAGGTGGAAAGATAAAGTTTGTTATGAGATCAAAAACTAGAAAAATTCAAGGAAGATCTAAAGGAAAAAATTGAAACGTGTTACTGACACATCAGCCAAGGAAGGTTTAAGCGGCAAAATCAACAAAGGAGATTAAGTGGCAAAATTTGATGGATAAGAAGAAAATAGTTTACTTGTCTATTTAAGAGACTAGGGTTTCATTATGAAACTTATGCCAAAGGAAAGAATACTATAGAGATAGCACATGAAAAAGCTTCATGCATGCCTGATCAAATTGGTTAAGGAGAACCGAACTACAGAGATTACTGAGCGTCAGAAAGCTATAATCAAGAGATAGTAAGTTACTGAATATTGTTGAACATAATTGATATATTGATCAGAGGATTTGAATGAGAATAATATAGATCTGTACATTTGCAAAAGAAGTTGTATTGTAATCAGATCACCTACTATTATAGTTTAACCATTGTAATCAGATAAATCTCTTAACCGAGTAGACTTGAAAGTCTTGTAATGTCATTCATAGAATGTACATTTGTTATCCTGTCAACCCCATAGTGAATGCTAGTTGGATGATAATGGTTAGTGTTAAATCCTCTAACAAGGTCACACCTTACAGTGTGTTTTGTAACCTTTAACAGGGTTGGCTCTTCATCGAGCTCACTTCAGAAGAGTGAACAATATTTTGGGTTGCCGGTCCCAGGTGGTTTTTCCCTTTATAGGGTTTTCACGTTAAATCTCTTATGTTATGTGTTGATTGTGATGATTGTTGGATATCATACTTTACATGTTGCATATTTGATTTGATCGGTAGTTACTATAAGTTATAAACTAGTAATCGGTAAAAGCACAGACAGTTTACTATTCTATGTTACCAAGCTGCATAAATTTGTTTAAATTATTTTTGGATATACATTTTGTATTTGGGACTATGGATAATTGATTCCTCCCTCTTAGTTATTCTAACAAGAGTGTAATCAGATACTTTTTCAAGATAAGGTGGAAAGCATTGAGAGATTGGAATTAAGGATTAATCATATGATTGAGGAAGTAGTTAATGCTAGGTCTTCTTATCTTCCTCCTTCTACTCCGTTTACTCTTTTGGATCAGTAGTTGCTGCAGGCATGGCCATGTTTAAAATGTAGAGGTTATCAGTCTAGTAAAAGGCTTGTGAACAAGTGTAAGATCTGAGATGTCAAGTGGTCATCCCCTGATATAGGTTGGGTTAAAGAGAATTTTGATAGGGCTTCGAGAGGTAATTCGGGCCCTTCAGGTGCTGGAGTGATTCTAGGAGACCATAATGGGTCGACTATTACTTTTGGAGCTCAAAAGTTGAGGGATGGAACCAATAATGTTTCTGAAGGTTATGCGGCTTTGCTAGCGGTTAGGTTGGGAGTCTTTTTGGGTGTCGAGAGGCTACATTTGGAAGGATATTCTCTAGTTTTGGTAAATTATTTTAAAAATAGAAATTCAAATGCCTGGCACCTCCAACCTATTATCAATTCTGGACTGAGTTACTTGAATCTTTTCAGGAGTTTAAGATCAGTCATATATATTATGAAGGCAATAAGGAGGCTGATGTTTTGTCTAAATGGGTGGTAAACTTTGATCAGGTTGGTGATCTAAAGCTGGAAAGTTTGGAGAGTGGTAACATTTAAGTTTATTATTCCGCTATAGCTAGCATTGTGGGGAGTGGTATTCTTTTCCCTCCTATCCTTATGATTGCTCTTGTGTTTATGGAGTCTGGTGTAGACTCCTTTGTGGGTTGAGTCAGCTTTGCTGACGTCTTTTCCAATGGGTTTTTGGCACGTTGGGCTGGCGTCAGCTTCAGATCTATTAGAGAATGATGACTGTTGGCAGCTCTTTTGTATTTGGTAGTGCTTGTTTTTTATTATAGGGAGGCTTTAACTTCTTATTGATGTTTCACATGCGGGTATTGGTTGGATGTATATTTGGTGTAATGTCTACAAATTTGACATTAAGTATGAAAAGATTGAAAGGACTTCTTGCAGTCATCATATTTTCTTGTGCATGTTCTTTGATGGTCTTTAAAGGCTATTGAGATTTCATTTTCACACCAAATCATTTTTTGTTCCTATGTTGTGGGCATTAATCTTTCCTTGAGTGCAGGTTTTGTTGTTGCTGGTGAAGATGCATGCTAACATTTCGGTGGATACCAAGAGGCAGATGAAGTCTTTCTCGGGTGTTGCAAGCTGGGAGCATATTGTTGGCCTCCTCAAGATAAAGTTGGGAGCTTTGGTGGTGGCTGTCATTAGTGTTTTAGGGCCTAATTTTTAGGAGTTCAAGCTTATGCGAAGGGATAATACTTCTATTATCTCAATGGTTGTGGCCTGGGGCCTAGAGCTAGGTGAATCAATAGACATTGTGAAATGCGTGGCTAAGGCTTTGTTTGCTGAAGACTTACTGCTTGGCTTGCATTCAATTTTAGAATGGGTTGTGCTGGGTGTTGGCATTGATATTTCTAAATGCATTGAGGATAGAGAGGAGGCTATGGAGCATGGCCTCATCCCTTTTATTAGATGGATTGGAAAAGTTGATAAGATGGCTTATCTGATGGAAAGAAGAGTAGAGTGAGAGAAGATGAAGGTTGAAATCTGGGAAAATTTGGAGGGTTCTCAAGCATAGACAGATATGGTGCATGCGTTGGTTGATTTCCCATGTTGGGCATGCTCGTCTCTCCCCAGGCGAGCTAGAAGGCTTGTAGATGATTGATATGTTGGGTGGTTGTTTCGACTATTGGATGGGGTTTTGATACTCCTTTTTTTTGCATGGGGTGCTCTGGTTTTTGGTGTTTGGAGATGTTGGACATGGTTTTCCTCTGCAGATCCTACACATTTTCTGGCCTTTTGGTAGTGGTTACCTCTTTTGATGCTACTCGTGTTTATGGCTTGTATTATGTATACCAATCCTATATTTATTCTCTGTGTATCTTTTTTATAGTTTGAAACTTTGTTGGGGTTGTTGTTATGGTTAATCCAGTATGACCTTTGTGTTAAGGTCTTTTTGCAAACTCTTTCTATATATATTAATAAAATAATCTATTATCGTGTTGATACCGAGAATTTCAACTCCTAAAAAACAAGACGATGGGGAAGTATATAATATATTTATCATACTTTGTAAATTTCCTTCGATAAAAGTGAAAATAAATGTAGATGCATATTATGTTTATCATTTACTTAGTTGATTAATTAATATATTTCAATTTATTTAATGCATATTCATTTGAAATAAATAATATTTTTAAAAATTAAAATAAAGTAGGTAGAAAAAAGGGCGACGAGAGGGAGTAGAACCCTCGACCTCTCAAGCCAACCTTTTCTCCTACCTATCTACCCTCCTACCCCTTAACCAGTTAGTCTATTTATTTTCTTTGAGAGGAATAGGGGGAGATATTTATTTATCTTTGTTTCTATGTGTAGGTGAAGAATTATTACAACTCTTACACAGGGAGTAATTTCTCCTTTAATCACTCTTGTTTTTGTAATAATGTGAATTTTATTTATTTTTATATTATTTATTTTTAATGTTAAAAATGAAAAAGAATGGGGAGAGGGAGTTGAACACTCGGCCTCTCGACCCATCCTTTATCCTACCTAAACTACCCGACCTACCCTAACCAATTGTCCTATATTTTTCCTTGAGAATATGGGTAGTAATTAAGGTATAAATTTTAGAGTTTTTTATTCCCTTTTAATAATTTGAGAATAAATTATTAGGATATTGAGTTTCTTGTGCATGATATTTTTAAAAGAATTTTATTTTTTTTACGTGATTTGCTTTAGTTAAAATTTAGTTCCTAATTTACCTAAAGTGAAAAGTGTATTAAAATTAATTCATATTAAAAGGATTACTATGTTTTAGGCTTTGAAATATTATTAATTGATATTAATCTTTAGTTTTCAAATACCTAAATATATCTTAAAATCTTACCATAATTTTATTTTTAATTTTAAAATTAAACTTGTATGGTAAAATGAACTTAATTGATTACATGTTCCCATATATAATCTTTTTGTAATCTTTTCAATTTAGGGAATTATAACTAATTGATTTGAAATGTATTCTTGATTTTATTTTTACCTTCATTTCAATTTATGTATTAGGGTTTGTATTTGAAATGCAAAACTATTTTATTACATAGACCCTAAAAGTGTTTTATAAAAGGATTGTAAGATTATTTTATACACTAATAAATATTTATAAGATTTGGTTGTTATCTTTATGGGAATCTTTTAAAAAAAATATTAGGGTAAATACTCTCCTATTTCAAAGGAGTTATGAAACCTTTTTACCCTAATATTTTGGAGCATTTCTATCATTTTGTTTACTTTTTCATATATTTGAGAGGATATTTTTCAAAAGGTAAATGTATTATAGTAGAATTCCGAGATTAAAAGTTATATTCCCATTTAATATTTTAGGTTATATATTATTAATACAATGTTTATGTTTGGTAACCAAAATACTCATGGTTAATTATTTAATTTTTATGAGTAATTTTATTATCCAAATATTTGTATAATTATATCATGAGTTTATGTTTATTTGATATATATTATTAATTAATAATTAAAATCATTGGTATCTAATTGATAGTTTAATATAATGATTTTAATTTTAAAAATTTTATTGACTAAATTTTTAACTTTAAATAATTGTGTGCAGGAGTTGGATTTGCGGATCACTATGCACATTACCTGAAGATGATAACAAATCAGATTATTATTATTTTTTTATAAAAAAATGGGAAATATTTCCCAAATAACCATTATTATGGTTTATTTTATAATTTTTAGGGTTAGTTAGGGATTAGGTTTCTGTGAATGGACATGACTTTTCACAGACAACCTTAGGAAAATATATTTATATGCAAACATTTGTAAACAAAGGGAGGATGACAAAAATAAAATTGAAATTACATTCTGAAATATTGGGAGAACCTGGCTAATGCTTATGCTCTGGAATTGGATTGAAATTATTGGATCAGTTTGTTGAGATCAAGTGGTTTTTGAAGTTTAATTATAGAGTTCATTAGTAACATCTGTTCCTTTCTGTTATTTTGGGTTTGATGCTTTGGATAAAGTATATTTGCTTTCTTAGAGATTATTACATTGCAATTATAAATAGGAATTGTAGAGCTATGTCAGATTAGTTTTCCATTGTGTATGGTTAAGCATGCCTTTTGAATAATATAGAATTCAATTGGTCTGTCCTCTGGAAATTAAAGTCTTTCTGAATAATTGTCTTCCTATTTCTGTTGTTAATTGATCAATCTCTGAAGTGATAGATTTATTTGAATTCGTCTCCAATGTTATTTTTTTATTTAAGATATCATTTTGTTGTTAATAGATAAAACTGAATGAATTTTGACAGTAGACTTCAATTAAAGTAATCACACATAACTTTCATTTCTGATCAGGAGTGGGCACTGGTCTTTATTTTAAGTACAGTTAATTTTATCATAGCAATTCTTTAGATTTTCTGTTTATTCTTTTAGGAATATTAATTAATTTTAGGTTTACCAGCCTTGGTTCGATTGAACCAAAATTGCAGAGGCACCTATTATTGTGCCTGTTAGTTGGCCTCAAAATGACCAGCATTTTTGAGCCCCAACATATCGAGTGAAAATAAATAAAAAATAACTATATATATTATACTGCAATATTTTTTTATTTAAATAAACATTATTTATTTTATTATTTTACTTTGTTATTTTTTATATTTTTAATAATTTATTATTTTAATTTTTTATATTTTATAAATTTAATATTTAAATTAATTAAAAAATAAACACACAACATAATATGTGGGGGGGACCCATTGGCCCCTCCCCATGGCTACCGACATGACAGCCCAAGCACTGTCATGTGACAGTCTCAAGGACTAATGAAGGTAGCCTTGGGGTTATCGTGCAATAGTCCTAAGGATTGTCGACGGTAGCTCTTAGAGCTGTCATGGGAAGGGGGGAGGTTGGGTTGGCCCCACCTCCTCCCAAATTTTTTTTTTATAAAATATTTTATAAAAAAATTAATTTTATTAAAAACTTACAGTAGTAATTACTATTTCTAAAACAACGAGCATATTATTTTATTATTTTTTTTGAAAATATAAAGAGAAGAATATATTATATGTGCATATATATACACAATACACACACACACATATTTTAATATAGAAGGTAAATTTTTGATCGAATAAGAAACAAATAAACATATTCTCTTTTTTTAAAACAGACAAAATTAAAGCCTCAAATGAACAAATCTTTCTGGGTATTTTCTAAATTATTTTGTAAGGTTTTAATTGAAACTTTCTTTCCAACCCTATTCTAGATCTGAATTGTCCTAAAAGATTAATTATAAAAAAATTGACCCTAGGGTTTCCAGGTAAGATTTTCTTTGACAAATAATTCAATAATCAATATTCTCATTTCTAACAATTTCATAAATTCAAAACCCTAATTGAAGTCAAACAAAATTAAATCAAGAATTGCATGCAGACTCACACCCATTTCCTACAACCATTTTTCTAGAATTTCTAACATTGAAAGACCCATAAAACAACTAAATTATTTAGATGTGACATGCACAAAGAAGACACTCATTTCATAAATACAGAAATACAATCACAAGGGTTTCTAAACCCTACATCAAACACCAATAGATAAATTTGACGAAGACCACAAACGAAGACAATCCAAGCTCTCAAAGAAATTTTCCTCCAAAATGAATCCTTCACCCAAAATTCTCCAACCCTATGTGTTGAGAATAATGACCAAACTTTCACAATATAGGAAATTGAACTCCACATGCAAAGTTTGGAACTCAACTCCACTCTCAACCTTGTTTACATCAATTCTATAATTCTTCCAATTACATTTTTGAACTCAAGTTTATTTTCTATTTTATTTTTGTTAACCCACTTAACTCAAAATTGACTAATTCTTTTTATTTCAATTTGATTGTGCAACTTAATTGTATTCGAATTAAATTAAATAATAACGTTTAGTCTAAAGTCATTTTTCACATGTTATTTAATTTTTCAATTAATAAAGATTTTTTATTCGAAAAGTTGAATTTATAAATAATTAAATTTATAGTGAATGTATTTAATTAATTTTCATTAATTAAATACCTTTATTTCCATAATAAGCCTTTTTAATTAAATCATTAAATTTAATAAATATATTTAATTAATTAAATACTCCCACATTTAAATAGCTAAAAATAGCAAGATCTAATTTATTTAAATTACACAATTAATCTAAATAAATTATCTAATTATAGCAATCATAATCATCAACTAGAAATAGGGTATGACCCTTTGAAGAAATGGTGGGGCTTCTTGCCTGTAGAGCCAACAACCAAGGTTCAAATCCCTAGGGGTCGCTCTCTACCGTGTCAACAATTAAGAGCCCTTACCTTGACCCTTGGTGAATGAGTGGGGCTTCTTGCCTATAGAGCTTACAACCAAGGCTCAAATTGTTTTAGTTGGACTTCAGCCAATATAATTGAATAAAAATGACATCTACTTTGCCTTTTCACGAAAACTGCATTGTCTTCACCACAGATTCATTGGATAAGCAGATTGAATTATTTTCAAAGACCAGATATGTGTGGGCATCAATTTTTCAAGTTTTCATCCTCTCCAATGCCCCTCAGAGATTGATAATGTTAACTACAGGACTTTGGCTAGGGCATGAAGGGCCCCCCAATCGATGATTACACCTGTAAATATTTTTGAGGATATTCATTCTTCTATGAATAGAGGAGATTCAAGAAACACTCTTCTTACCTTATATCAGGAATAGAACCCCTTCATCTTAAGAACAAATTTGACACTCTCATTAATCTGGAACATCATCTCAATCCAAAACCTACCCCCTCTCATCATCATAGAAAAGAAGCTTCAAAGGATAGCATTGTACAAACCCCCATCCCGACCCAATCTCTAGTTAATATTTACACCCCCCACATAAGCGAGGGATTTTTAACCAATCTAAGCCCAATTTTCAATCTACCCTAACCCCTAAAGTCACTCCCTAGTCTCCACCCCACTGTAGACCAGTACCACAATCACTTTTTCTAATTGAAGTTGATGAAGTTAGCATTGAGAGCTCCTAGGAACTCATGAAACTTAAGGGAGTTGTTTTAAGATAGAGTGGATATGGAGTCCCAACAACCAAAATTACAGACTGGCTCAAGAAAAATCTCAAAAATTAGGTAAGTATCTCTCTACTCACAGATGAATTTATGTTTGTTAACTGTTATAATATAGAGACTAAGGAAAAATTTATGGATAATAGATGCCCTGAATATTTAGGGTTTGATTTTACGATTTTCGATTGGAGCCCATCTTTTAACCCTAATAATATTAGAGGCATTGAAGTGTGTAGAGATGTTAAAGTAATGAACATGCCATTGGAATGCTCTAGAAAAGTAATTTTTAAGTAGATAGGGAATAAGTTAGGACATTTTGAGAGAACTATAGTTACTAAATATCCCCAATCAGATATAATTATCATAGTAAGAATGAATTTTTTGATTAAATCTCTTCCTCCAATCTTAATTTAGAGTAGCTCAAACAAGTTTCTTTTAAACCCTATCATCATGTCAGAAATAACCAAGGACTTTAATCAAAATTAGGGAAACACTGGGTCAATCCAACCACAAGCATCTCCCCCCAAAGATATTGCCATTCATCTTAATGAAGTAGGGGGGCTTCTTGATTAATTTCCCAGCAAATTCTCCAACTGAAAATTTTATAAGACAAAAGCCTCCTGGATTGAAAGAAGTTTCTCAAAATTGGCCCTTAGACTTCCTAGTGCTAGAAAAGAAACAACAATCATCTAAGGAGGATGCTCCTTCCCTATTGGAAGGAATATTTATCTCAAAGAATATCAAAGATAACCAAAATGAGGAAGGAAACATTTTTGAAGAGCATAATATTTCCCTATCATCAGATAAATGTCAGCTAGAGGACATGGAAAAAATAGAAGAAAGAGATTTGAGCAATAGAGCTAATAAGAATATAGATGAAGATATAGCCAATAATAGGAAGATCCTAGTAAAAGAAAAACCAATTAATCAAGAGGATGAAGAAGGGAGAAATATGGACTTTCTCTCAGTGTATTAAGATCGTAGGGAAATCTTAGAATTGAAATTTGGAAATATGAATAATTGGAACAATAATGTTGCAAAAAATCCTATGACCCCAACATATAAGGAATCAACAGAAGGAAGTATATGAAGCCCAACAAGATAGATGATTAATGGGGAAAAAGTTCCTGATAATGGAATAAATCCTGAAGATAGTAAACTTGAGAAAGAAGTCAAGATAATCTTAGATTATCTTGGAGAAATGGTTATAGAAGAATTAATGGACTAATTTCTTGATGAGATCTGTGATAATGAGGAATTGGAGCTTTAGAAAGAACTCCTTATTGAAGGTATCATGTCAGAAGAGATGTATAGGGAAAATAAGATGGAAGAAATGTTAATTGAACTAAAGGATGAGGAAACTCAAGATGCGGATTCTTTAGGGATTACTCTCTTTAAGGAGAGTCAGAGTTCTCCAGATTGTGTAAAGAGTTCAAAGAGAAGAGGGAGGAAACCTAATGTGGAATTGAGAGAGCAAGCAGGCGAGGTTGTAGGGCAGGTTAAAATTACATCACTTCTTTATGCTGGGAAGGGGAAGAGCCTTCCCAAGGAGCCATGAACATACTTACTTGGAATGTTATGGGTATGAACACCCCTAACAAGTAGCGATTAATCAAACACTACATTAAAACCTAAAATTCAAAAATTATTTTAATTCAGGAAACAAAAATGGATGATGAAGAAATTCTAAAAATTTAAAAGGAAATTAGGGATTAGAGAACTTGTATCCTCACTAGCAATAGGGGTGTCTGGTGGCCTAGCCATCATTTGGGATCCACAGTGCCTTTCAATTGACATCATAGAGAAAAGACAATATTGGATGAGTGGCTTGGTTAGAAACTTTAGAAATAATTTAACTTTTAACATTATTAATGTATACGGGCCAATCCAAAACAGAGATAACTTACAAGCATGGTAGGAAATAGGATCCTTCCTCAGTAAGAGACCAGACTCAGTATGGATTCTAGGAGGAGACTTTAATGTCATAACTAAAGCATCAGAGAAAAAAGGGGGAAGCTTCTCTCTCCCCATAGCTACTAAGGACTTCTCCAAATGGATGGAAAGGGTCTCCTTATTAGAAGTCCCTACAGAGGACAACACCTTTACATGGAATAACAGAAGACAAGGCTTTTGTAACATTGTAGAAAAATTGGATAGATTCTTCCTTAAATGAAGCCTGATTAATACCAATCACTCCTTTGAGGCTAAGATCCTCCCTATCTCAGGATCTGATCATTACCCAGTGCAGTCAAACATCCATGTGGATGTAAAGCCAAAAAAATGCCCTTTTAAATTTGAACAAGCTTGGCTTAGATACCCAGATATTATGAATTTAATTGAACAATGGTGGACTGAACCTAAATTTACGAGTTCCAAAATGTTCATAGTTGTAAATAAGCTCAAATGGATAAAAATGAAACTTTTAGAATGGAATGCAAACAAATTTGGCAATATCTTCGATTTGAAACTGAAACTACAAAAGGAATTGAGTGACATAAATTTCTAGGTTATCCAAAAAGGAATGGATGATGATTTATATCAAAAAGAAAAGAAACTACTCTTGGAATATGAAGAAATTCTAGCAAGAGAGGAAATTTTTTGGAAACAAAAATCAAGAGAGACTTGGTTGGAAGCAGGTGATAGAAACACAATTTTTTTTCATAATAGCACTAAGCAAAGGAGGAACATAAACAAAATTAAATATATCAAGGATGAAAAGGGACACACAATAAATGACCCAAAAGAAATTGCTAATGAAATAGTATGATACTTTAACAACATCCCTAATAACTTGGAATATTTTGATAGGAATAACCAAATAGATTTTCTTAAAAACATTCCCAAAGTCATAACTAAACTTCACAATAAAACCTTAACAGAGAAATTTACTATAGAAGAGGTCAAAAGCGCTCTCATGCAGATGCATCTAGATAAATTGTCGGGCCCAGATGACTTCTCTATTGTCTTCTTTCAAAAATGCTAGCATTTCATGGGGAAGGAGATAACGAAAGCATTAGAAGACATTAGAAACTTAGGGAAGATGCTGAAAGAAGTAAACAATACCTTCATAGCCCTTATCCCCAAAAAAGAAAAACTAGTTAGTCTCAATGACTTTATACCTATTGCACTATGCAACACCCTATATAAACTCTTAACCAAAACCTTATCCATTGGGCTTCAAAAACTCCTCCCCCTACTCATAAGTGAGGAACAAACATGGTTTGTCCCAAGTAGATCTATTTTTTATGGCGTAATCATTTCTTAGGAAGCCATTCACTTAGTCCGAAAAAATAAGGACCCAAGCATGCTCATCAAGTTAGATATTAAGAAGGCATATGATAAGGTGGATTTGAGATTATTATGTAAATGCTTGGAAGCTTTCAGATTTTCCAGAAGCTGGATCAACCTAATTTTTGAATGTATATCCCACTTCGTCAATATCTATTTTAGTTAATGGAACTCCTGAAGGTTTTTTTAGCATCTGTAGGGGTTTAAGACAAGGAGATCCCATCTCTCCTTTTTTATTCACCATTATGGTTGAAGCCTTAGGTAGGACTATTACTAAGGAACAAGAGAAAGGTACTATTGAAGGCATAACCATCACATCAAAAATTTATCTGACAACTCATCAACACTTTGTTGATGACACCTTGCTATATGGGGATAGTAAAAGAAAAGAGGCCAAATCCTTTAAAAGAATCTTGTATTCTTATACCAAATCATCTGGATAGGAAATCAACCCAAAAAAATTTGAAATCTTTTTCTTTAACACTAATAAAAATGTAGAATGGGATATTTGTCAAATCCTCAATTTTAAGCAGGGCAAGTTTCCCTATAGATACTTGGGCCATCAACTAGTAAAGGACAACATAACCAATGACATTTGGAACCATTTGATTGAGAAAATAAAAAACAAGATGAATTCTTGGAAAGGTAAATGGTTATCCTTAGCTGGAAGAGCAACCATGGTGAGGTCTGTGTTGGCAGCCATGCCAACCTATCAATTATCATGCATCCATCTCCCCTCTAATAAAAAGTCAAAGATTAACAGACACCTGAGAACCTTTTTTTGGCAAGGTAGCGGGGACAAGAAAAAAATCCCCCTGATCTCATGGGAAAATGTTTGCAAACTGAAAGATGAAGGTGGAGTAGGTCTCAAAAATCTTGAAGATCAAGGGAAAGCTCAAGGAGAGAAATTAGTTTGGCGACTACTTAGGAACCCAAAGGCTAAATGGGCCAAGATTCTCATAAGAAAATATCTCAAAGACAATTCCCCATTAACATTTTCAAAGAAATTAATCCTCTGAGAGAATCCAAAATATGGAATTTTTTGTTAGAATGCAGGCATATCATTATGAACAAACTAACATGGAACCCAGGTTCAGGTAAAGAGATCCTTTTTTGGAAAGATTCTTGGGGAGGATATGAAGCTTTACATAAAAATCTTAATATTTCACCTCTAAAAAAATTCTTAGAATCAAGAATTGGGATCCTCCTCAAAGATTATATAGTTTATAATGGAGAAGAATGGTATGGAAATCCTTCAAAGATATAGGTTTATCTTTAGCAGAGGAGAAGCTATTAACGGAAACCCTTAATAAAAGAAATATCTTTCTAAATAACGCCAATGATACTTTAGTATGGGATGGATAAAAAAATGGAGAATATAACACAAAAGATGGATATGCTCTTATCAACAAAATCCATAAGAGACCTAAGACTGTAATTTCAATAAACGTATGTTGGAAAAAAAGTTGTCTCCCCAAAGCTAGTTTTTGCTCTTGGCTAGCCCTCAATTACAGACTCCTAACTACAGATAGATTTAAGAAGCTAGGCTTCTCGGGTCCTAGTAGATGCCCTCTCTATGTAAATAGTAAAGAAGACACTGATAATTTATTTGTAACTGTCCCTTCTCGAACCAATGCTGGAAATGGCTCATAGGAAACTTTGGTTGGTCATCAACATCCCCTTTTTCTCTTCTTGAGATGCTCCAAGCTTGGCCAATCATCAAAAGAGACAATATTTATGCTAACCTTTGGACCTCTACCCCCTTAATTTTAATCTAGGAAATTTGAAAAGAGAGAAACAAAAGAATTTTCAAGGATGAGAAAATGGACTGGAGGCAATTATGTAATAAGACAGAAGCATCCATTATATAAAATATTAATGGAAAATATCTAGAATACAAAAATCAGATCTACATTTGAGTCATTGGGATGAAAAAATGAGAAGGGTATGGGTAGGGCTCTCCCTCCCTCCCTTTATTGGTTCAGGGGATAAAGGGATGACATCAAAAAGGCTGGCCTGTAAATGGCACCCTCTAGAAGAGGGATGGTTCAAACTCAATTTTGATGGAGCATCTAGGGGTAATCCTGGGGTAACAGGCATAGGTTATTGTATTCATGACCAGGATGGTCTAGAAATTTATTCCTTGGCTGCCCCCATAGGAAATGAAACCAACAATTGAGTAGAATTATCAACATTAATTAAAGGTCTAAAAAAGGGTATCTCCCTGGGACTGCAACTTTTGGAAATTGAAGGTGACTCGACAATCATTATTAATGCTTAAGAAAAGGTTCTACCCTAATTGGAAACTGAATTCACTCCTCTCCCAAGCCTTAAATCTATGTAAATCTTTTTAAAAAATCACATTCAACCATATCTATTGGGAAGGCAACAGAGGAGAAAACGTACTCACAAACATGGGAGTAGATGGAATCACACTTCATTAAAGCTAATCTATGAGTATGAGCATTCATTAAGGGCTATCAATGTGTCTTCCCCACCATTATCTTAAGATATCAGTTAAACATCCCTTTAGTAAATTGCTAATAATATTCAGGAACTCCCAAAGGCACAAAATATAAACTTGTTAAAACATCACTAACATCTAATATCAGCCTATTAATTTCTTAGAATAATCTTGCTATCTCAAAGATGAATCATATACTTGTCTCCATATTGTGTTTCTATTTTATTTACACACACACACACACACACACACACAGAGATATATTCGTATTCTCTTACATATATATATGAATTTTATTATATTACATGTATATAGATACATATATCTCTACATACATACATATGTAGATATAAGAATAATCATATATAGATGTTTATGATGTTTTCTTTTCTCTCTTTCATATATATATATATATATATATATATATAATGCTCATACTTATATATAATTATATCTATTTAAGTTTCCCTGTTAGATTTATAGATATAGCCCTTTATAGATTATGTCATATATAAATATTTTCATATTCTCTTTAATAGATTCACTCAAAAAAATATATATATGAATATATATATATATATATATATATATATATATATATATATATATATATATATATATATATATATATATATATATATATATTCATATATATATATATTTTATTCTTTCTCAGTAGCTATGTCTTGTAGTTATTCGAAGGTTTTATACTTACATACTTTCCAATTATTTGTAAAAGATTACGTCATGATCACAACATACTAGGATTTTAGATACATGTATTATTTGCAGGATACACTCTTATCAAAAAATCATGTGAGTATCAATGAGTGCCCCGTAATATCAAGAAAAGACACATTTGAGAGAGGTTAATAATATTTTTTTCAATTATCATGTCTTCGATGCTCTCTCTCTTTCTCGAGAATCTAGAAAACTCTAACCTTATTAAATTTAGAAGAGCTTTATGCAAATAACCTTTAGTTACAACTGTCCCTCAACTTTAGAAGTACATATTTATGATGAGATGATGTAGAATTAAAGCTGGAGTGATTTTGCATAAGACCAAGCATCACATCATAATAGATTAGGGATCATAGCTAGAAGAGGAGTTTATTTAACTTTGAAAAATGGTAAGGAAGCTAATGTGTCTAAATTTATATCAGTCCAAAGAATGGAGTCAATGGTTTTAACCTTCCATACAAGGAGAACAGACAGATGGATTTTAGAGGCAACATTAAGCCTAGAAGGTGGAACATAATTCTCAATCCTCTCAGATTCGGCTCATAGGGCTCTTGAAAAGGGATTGGGGGATGATTTCTTTGACAATGAATTTACTATCTGTGTTAATGGCCATATTGTAGGGCTCTTTATAGCCCTAGAAGCTTTCAACAGAACTGAAAAGGCTAAGATTATAGAGGCTGCTAGAGTAATATTTAAGGTGGACATCCTGAGAGGTTTAGAGATGGAAGTGTATGGTATTGATAAAAATTTGACAGTACCCTTTCCGAAAATCTACATGAAATCAACATTGGCAGCATTACCCACCATTCCAAACTTTTAGAGATTGCCACTACTATTTTCAAGGATGAAGATAAATTCGACAAACACTGGCCAGAGATGAGGTGGAACCTGGACTTTTTGATTACCACCGTGCTCAAGGAAAAAGTGGAACTCGAAAGGGTTTTGGACTATTGGAGGGTGGAAGGTTTCGAC
>BSBK01005124.1:55000-321007 GCA_027943335.1 Chamaecyparis obtusa | reverse complement strand
ATGTGTTATATATATATATATATATATATATATATATATATATATATATATATATATATATATATATATACATATAGATATATATATATATACATACATGTATATATATATGTATATATATATATATATATATATATACATATAGATATATATATATATATACATACATATATATATATATATGTGTGTGTGTGTGTGTGTGTGTTCTCGATCTACTTGTTATCATGTTATTTGGACTTGTGTTATAATGACTTCTTGCCATATTATTTTTACTTGTTGTTAGAGTAGGACTTGCATTACATACTAGTCCACTTGTTATCATTTATTGTACTTGGACTTGTTTTTAGAGTAGGACTTTGTTTTATGATTGTATATATCATGAGTTGATATGATGGACATTATGATACATACATTATTCCAGGACTTGTTATGTTATTTATCTCATTCATGGACTTTTAATCCTATTTCATGATTTTTTCAAATAGTGGTTTGAATGTAGATATATGAGCTTATGTAATATGATCATTTTTAATATCAATTGTAATTAAATTTATCAATATCCTAAGAAAACCATCTATCTAACAATGAGATCTATTATTCATGTGTAATTGAGAAGAACAATATCTAGATACATTACAAGTAATATGAACACTTTGATTAACAATTAAAAAAACCATCTATCTAACAATGAGATATATTAATACATGTAATTGACAAGAACAATATATAGATGTTACAAAATTAATATTGACTTTGATAATTAACTATTAAAAACCATCTATAGATAGTTCAATGAGATCTATTAATTCATGTAATTGACAAGAACAATATCGATGTTACAAGTAATTTATTGACTTTGATTAACTGTTAAAAACCATATATCTAACAATGAGATCTATTAATTTGAACAATGAATATGGATGCACAAACAAATATATCATAATCTATTAAGTGAACATAATCTGACCAATGTGCATAGTTTAATATTTAGAACAAAATTAGGTGAATACAACTATGAATTTAACTTAAATATTTTTAAAAAAATTGGATGAATAAAAGTGAGTTCATGAACTTAAATTACAAAACAAAATTGGATGAATACAAGAGTGCATTGTACTACATAAATAGTTCATGCCTATGTTCTTCCAGACATCTTGCATCATAAAAATAAATGTTGAAATGTTAGAGTTTATACAAGTTCATTTAAAGTCAGTTTTAATTTATTTCAAATCTATATATCTCTAAATTATAGATTATATGACACTTGAAAGAAGACATAGATATTTATATATAGAAAAACATATAAAAATAAGACAAATTGAACAAAAACTTACATGTATACATTTGATTCAACCTAATGTACCATCAGCATCCTCTCTTTTCTGCAATGTGTCTATGATTGCCTCATGCTCTTCCATTGAAAGTGTCCATAATATTTTATTAGCAGGTCTCCCTTTGTATCTTTCCAATTTGATATTTTTTGCCACTACCAAATGGGAATAGTGCATAATCTTCTTTTTTGATTGGTAGTCTTCAAAAGATGGTAAACCATTCCTTCTTGTTAGGTATTTGCATAGCCATGTACCAACTACCACAACAGACCCAATTGGATACTAAAAATCATCATCATCTACTTGATGACAAATCAACTTTTTCTTAGGTTCTACACATCGAGCTAAGCAATACTCTGTCTGCTCTTCATTATCTTCAGGTGCAACAACAACATACACATGTCCTACAAAAAAAAATTAAGAACATGCACAAATAAAACTTTTTAAAAGGTTTATAATTCAAATATAATCATAAATTATATGACATACACATGTAACTAATATAATTTAAAGTTTTACAATAAATTGAATTAAATTACCAGGTTGTATGAGGTCTGAAACATGATCATAAGCTTCTGTTGCAAAGTCGTGATCTAGGTCTTCATTTATTATATCATCATCATCTTGTGTCTCACTAGGTGTTAAGGATTTTTGTTGCCATTCTTCAACCCATTATATATTCTTGCATTCTTCCCATTCACTTGCAACACAAAATTGACAAAAACATGCAAGCTCCCTAGTCCATATAGTCCAAGTGTTAGAATTAGAACTCCTAAATGAATGTCATTTAGCCAATCCATTGATTATATTACAATCATATCTTGAAAGGATATTCTTCTCTTCAACTAGCTAGAAAAAATGTCTGATTGTAGAATTTGTTGGAGATTTGTCAGCAGACCAGTACTAACTGTATGTTGTCATTGATGACAACATATGGAAAGTAGCATGTGTGGAAGTCTTATACAGTAAGCTTTTTGTATATGTAGCATGGACATGATATCAGCATGATATCATGGGCGTAGAGGTTAACTGTTAGTACAGACAGTTATATAACAGCTTGTGTCAGCAGTGTTCCTGACAGAGTAACAAACAGTGTTCTGTGCATGGTTGTCCATACAGTTGTCATGAAGGCTTGTGCCCTTGGATATATGTTTAAGACATATTAGTGATGTTTCAGTTATGGATGCATAGTTAGATATTTAGTAGAAGTGAAGTTATGCAATTGCTATTCGCTAATAGCAATTTCCTATGTTTATTCAGAAGAGCCGACAGAGATTTTATTGGTTCTTGAGTTGTGCCTATCTTTAGGGTATGCACCCTTGGAGTAAATCTTAGAGGATATTTATTGATGTTCGGTTAAGAGTGCATGCATTAATTCAGCTTGTGGAGAAAGATTCAGTTGTTTTGGTAGAGCCGACAGTGTGTAGCGTGTGTCTACAATTATCTTATTTAGACAGGTCCCAGAATGTATTGTGTGCATAGTAGAGCCGACAGAATGTTTGTTGGATTTTGTTATGGTTTCTCTATTATGATTTCAAGGTGGTTCTAAGAGGCTGACTTGATTATATCATTTAGAGGAAAGATACTTATAGGCAGTCATTTGTGATTGCTCGAGTGTGGTTCATGGTTGATTAAGCAGAGCAAAGCAGAGTGTGTGAGTTGTAGAACCATCAGAGGAAGGTCTATGTGACCAAGTAAAGTACTTGTTCTATTCATTGGAACTGATCTAGATAGCAGGTCAAAGCACGGTTCACCAAGATCCATATATAGTATGTATCTATTATTTAGAAGGTTGTAGCCTTCACCCCTTTGAGCAGTGAGCTCTCAGACAGTGCGTCCTCTCCCCTAACAAGGACAATTGTAAAAGACTCCTAACAGGGTTCGACCCTTGACCAGGTCTACTATACTTAATATATTGTAAAGCTACTCCTAACATGGTAAAGGATCTTCTAACAAGGATAATTATACACTAGTACAGAATATTAGTGGGTATCAAGTCCCACCGGGGTTTTTACCTATTTGGGTTTCTCCATAACCAAAATATTGGTGTTATGTTCATGTGTTCTTTCATTTTGTTTATGCTTTATGTTTAAGTAAACTTAATTGGATAAAGAATTGAAACTTGTAGATAACTGATTCACCCCCCCCCCCCCCTCTTAGTTATCTCTTGGGACTATTCCTAACAATTGGTATCAGATCCAAGTGCCTCAGAGAGAAATTTTAACAGCTTGACATTGATCAGATGGCATACTTTAGGAAAGAGAGTCCTAAATTTGATGGAGAGAATTATCTTGATTGGAAGAACAAGATGGTGACTCATCTTCAGTGCATTGTTTTTGAAGTTTTTAATGTAACTATCAAAGCAGCCAAGATCCCTACCCTAGAAGACCTTGGAAAGGATGATGCTACTGAACCACAAAGGAATTGTTTCATCAGAATGCTATTGCCAAAGAAGCCCTTATTAGCACCCTATCTGATAGTGAGTTTTCAGAGATAAATAAGGTAGACACCACCCACAAGATATGGAAGTACCTAGCTGACATATTTCAAGGAGACAAACAAGCAAAGGATGCACGCAGAAAAACTTGGAAGAAAAGATTCAATGCATTAGAGATGTTGCCTGAAGAAAACATCAGAGCTTATAATCAAAGGATCAATGAAGCAGTTGTTGGAATCAGGAACAATGGTGGAGAAACCTCAGAGGAAGATTTATGGACAATTTGATGACTACTCTAGTCACTCCAGAATATGAAAGCAAGATCAACATCCTTGATGAGACCATGCAGCTTACATCTAATTTCAAGAGAGAGACCTTGATTAGCAAAATATCAGCTTTTGAGATTTCAAGATTGAAGACAAAACCCAAAAGTGAGACAACCTTCAAAGCAACAGTTCATGGTAAGAAATCTGCAAACACTTCTGGTAATTTTGATGATGATGATGAAGAAAAAACTTTAGATGATTTTATTGCTATGATTGCTAAAAGAGAAAAGAAAGAAAAGGAAAATATGAAGGTCAATTACCATTTAAGTGCTTTTCATGTAATAAGATCGGTCACTTTGCATCTAAGTGTCCTACTAGAGCTAGAAAGTTCAAAAAGAATTACAAGCCTAAGTACTCTAAGGAATGTTACTTTGCTAGAGATGGAGTTTTAGATGAAGAATTAGGTGAAGAAGAAATTGGATTCATTGCTATTGTAAACAAAATGAATAATAAGACAGAACATAAAGATGTGAAAGAGAAACAAGAGCTAGCATTGATTTCCCAAGCAGATATAAGGACAGACTAGATTATAAATAGTGGTTGTTCACATCACATGACAGGTGATAAAGGTAGATTTGTTCATCTAGACAAATACAATGGTGGTATGGTCAGATTTGGAGACAACACTCCTAAACCAATAGTTGGTAGAGGAGCCATCACTTTGGATGGAAAGAATAGTACTGATGATGTTCTCTATGTTGATGGTTTGAAACATAACCTTCTCAATGTTGGATAGTTACTTGGAAAAGGATATTAGTTGGAGTTCAAAGATGACAAATGCATCGTTAACAATGAGGATGGTGTTATGATTGCATTAGGCTCAAAGACAAGAAGTAATGTTTTTCAACTCAATTTAGAAGCAAGTTGTTTTATTTCTAAAGTTGATGACAGTTGGTTGTGACATAAAAGACTATGTCATATCAATTTTGATAACATAGTAAAGATAAGCAATGTTAAGGCAGTAAGAGATCTACCTAGCATAGCAAAGCTAGTTGATACTATATGTAGGGAATGTGTGATGGGAAAGCATGTGAGGAATTCATTCAGGAGAAAGCACAATTTAGCAGAAAACAAGTTGGATCTGATTCATACAGACCTATGTGGACCAACTCAAACAAGATCATACTATGGTGAAAGATATTTCATTTTGTTTGTTGATGATTATACTAGGATGATGTGGGTTGCATTCTTGAAAGATAAGTCAGAAGCATTTGATAAGTTCAAAATATTCAAACCTAAGGTTGAGAATGAATCTAGATTAAAGATAAAATGTTTGAGATCAGATAGAGGAGGAGAATTCACCTTTGACATATTTTATAAGTACTGCGAAGAACATGGTATAAAGAGACAGTTAAGTTCACCTAGAACCCCTCAGCGGAATGGAATTATAAAGAGAAGGAATAGGATCATCCTTGATATAGCGTGCACCATCATGATTGAAGGAAAAGTTACACACACCTATTGGAGAGATGCGGTCAATATAGCAGTCTACACCATCAATAGAATTCAATTGAGGCCTGGCGCTGACCAAAGGCCTAGCACTGACAAAACACCATATGAGCTTTGGTTTGGTAATGTTCCCATAGTAAAATACTTCAGAATCTTTGGAAGCAAGGGCTACATCAAGAGGGATGAAGCAGTAGGCAAGTTTGATGCAAGAAGTGATGAAGGTATTTTCCTTGGTTACTCTACTAAAAGTAAAGCTTATAGATGTTTCAATTTAAGATTGAAAAAGATCATTGAAAGTGCTCATGTTAAGATTGATGAAAATTTTATGGTTCAAGAAAGATATCATGATTACTCACCCATGATTGAAGAAGAACCCAGACCCTCTTCTAGTGAGACAGTTATTGAAGAAATGTTTGACAGTATTGATGTGTTATTCAATGACCCTAAGACTAGTGAAGAAGAAAATCCTAAGGTTGATGAGTCTGCATCAACTAAAGCTCCAAAGTTTACATCTAGAAACCATTCCAAGAAAGACATCATTGGAGATCAGAGAAGGAAAGTCTTAACTAGATCACAAGAAAAGAACTCAGCTAGCAATGATGCAGTATGTTTACTATCTCATATTGAACCTTTAAGTGTTGAAGATTCTTTTAATGATTCAGATTGGCATGATGCTATGAAAGAAGAACTTGATCAGATTATCAAGAATGATACTTGGGAACTGGTTCCAAGACCTAGTGATAAGAATGTGATTGGTACAAAGTGGATATTCATAAATAAGATGAATGAAGATGGTACAGTAGTAAGAAACAAAGCAAGATTAGTATGTAAAGGATATGCGCAAAGAGAAGGCATTGATTATTTAGACACATTTGCACCTGTGAGTAGATTAGAAGCTATTAAGTTATTTCTAGCTTATACTACAGTCAAAAACTTCAAAGTTTATCAGATGGATGTCAAGTCAACATTCCTGAATGGAGATTTGAAAGAAGAAGTATACATTGAGCAGCCAGAAGGATTCACCTTATCAGAAAGACCTGATATGGTATGCAGATTGAAGAAGGCCCTCTATGGACTTAAGCAATCCCCTAGAGCATGGTATGAAAGACTAGATGGATACCTAACAAAGATTGGATTCAAGAAAGGGGCAGCAGATTGTAATCTATTCATTAGAGAGACATATGAAGGTTTGTTACTTGTAGCTATATTTTTTGATGACATTATCTTTAGAGGTAATGACAAACTTAGTGCTGAATTTGCTAAGGAGATGCAGAATGAATTTGAGATGAGTATGATTGGGCCTATCAAGTATTTTTTAGGATTGAATGTGTAGCAGATAGAGAAAGGTATATTCATTAAACAGTCCAAGTATGTGAAGGAAATATTAAAGAAATTCAAGATGGATGATTGCAAGCTAGTAGGGACACCTATGATTATTGGATGCAAGCTTACAAAGGAAGATGACTCACCAGCAGTTGATATTACATTGTACAAGTCTATGATTGGAAAACTTATCTATCTTACTCAGACTAGACCTGATATTTCCAATGCAGTTGGCATTGTTGGAAGATTTGCAGCAGAGCCTAAACAAAGTCACCTCATGGCAGTAAAAAGGATATTTAGATACTCTCAAGGCACTATAGACTATGGTCTATGGTATCCTAATTCAGAAAATGTTGAGCTTCATGTGTACACTAATGCAGATTGGGTAGGATGTGTTGATAATAGAAAGAGTACATCAGGAGGAGCAATGTTTCTTGGTGATAGACTTGTCACTTGGACAAGCAAGAAACAAAATTGTATTTCTTAGTCAATGGTAGAAGAAGAGTATGTTGCAACAGCCTTGAATTGTTCTACAATTTTTTGGATCAAGCAATGATAAAAGATTTTGGAATTCATATTGATTATCCTATTGTTATTCACTATGATAACACTAGCACTATCAATATGTCGAAGAACCCTGTGATGCATGCAAAAACAAAGCACATTGAGATCAAGTATCACTTCCTAAGAGAGAAAGTGGCAGAGAAAGAAGTCAAGCTAGACTATGTGAATACTAAAGATCAGTTGTTAGACATATTCACTAAGCCCTTACCTAAGGATACTTTTGAGTATCTCAGGGAGAAGTTGGGAGTAATTCCCTTCCCTAATTTTGCTTAGAAGAAAGAAGGAAAGGCATCAGTCCTCAGGGACTGATGGATGGTTGACTACTCTACCTCAGGATTAGTACCGATGATTAAAATGAATGGCACCCTTTTCTATTGATGTCAAAGGGGGAGTAATATACAAAGTCATGAAAAATAGAATGAGTAATATACTTAGGGGGAGCAGTATTCAGTTGTGACAACAGTTCAGTTGAGGAAATGGAGAATGTTGGAAAATATTGCAGTAGATGAAGGATTCATCTTTGGGGGAGTTTTGAAGAGGAAATGGAGAATGTTATAAAATAAATGTTCATTTGGGTTCATGGTATTTTTTCATTCCACTTGTTTCCATCAATGCCAAAGGGGGAGATTGTTGGAGATTTGCCAGCAGGCCAGTACTGACTATATGTTTGTCATTGATGACAACATATGGAAAGTAGCATGCGTGGAAGTCTTATATAGTAAGATTTCTGTATATGTAGCATGGAAATTATATTAGCATGATAGCATGGGCACAAAGGTTAAATGTTAGTACAGACAGTTATATAGCAGCTTGTGTCAGTAGTGTTCCTGACAGAGTAACAGACAGTGTTCTGTGCATGGTTGTTCGTACAGTTGCCATGAAGGCTTGTGCCCTTGGATATATGTTTAAGACATATCAGTGATGTTTCAGTTATGGATGCATAGTCAAATATTTAGTAGAAGTGAATTTATACAGTCGCTATTCGCTAGTAGCAGTTTCCTATGTTTATTCAGAAGAGCCGACATAGATTTTATTGGTTCTTGAGTTGCACCTATCTTTAGGGTATGCACCCTTGTAATTAAGCTTAGAGGAGAGTTATTGATGTTTGGTTAAGAGCGCGTGAGTTGATTTATCTTGTGGAGAAAGATTCAGTTGTTTTGGTAGAGCCAATAGTGTGTAGCGTGCATCTACAATTATCTTATTTAGACAGGTCCCAGAATGTGTTGCATGCATAGTAGAGAATATAGAATGTTTGTTGGAGTTTGTTATGGTTTCTCTATTATGATTTCAAGGTGGTTCTAATAGGCCAACTTGATTATATCATTTAGAGGAAAGATACTTATAGGCAGTCATTTGTGATCGCTTGAGTGTGGTTCATGGTTGATTAAGTAGAGAAGAGAAGAGTGTGCGAATTGTAGAACCATCAGAGGAAGGTCTATGTGACCAAGTAAAGTACTTGTGCTATTCATTAGAACTGATCTAGACAGCAGGTCAAAGCGTAGTTCACCAAGATCTAGATATAGTGTGTATTTGTTATTCAAAAGGTTGTAGCCTTCACCCCTTTGAGTAGTGAGCTCTCAGATAGTGCGTCCTCTCCCCTAATAGGGACAACTGTAAAAGACTCCTAACAGGGTCCAACCCTTATATATTTTAAAGCTACTCCTAACAGGGTAAAGGATCTTCTAACAAGGATCATTATACACTAGTACAGAATATTAGTGGGTATCAAGTCCCACCAGGGTTTTTACCTATTTGGGTTTCCCCGTAACCAAAATATTGGTGTTGTGTTCATGTGTTCTTTCATTATTTTTATGCTTTATGTTTAAGTATACTTAATTGGATAAAGAATTGAAACTTGTCGATAACTAATTCACCCCCCCCCCCCCCCCTCCTCAGTTATCTCTTGGGACTATTCCTAATAGAGTTCCGACTTGATCCTGTGGACAAACTTGTTTTACACCATTCAACAATTGCACGTACATCTTTAAATTTTGATTTTTTCTCAAATTTGAGTTGCTCTCTACAAAGGTCTCTCTTAACACATGCACCAGCACCATCATGTTTTTCCTTTCCATGTCCAGCCTCAAAAAAACTCTAGATATGTTGGATATTTATTTTCTTATGTGTCCTACTCAACCAATAAAACATTCTAGCATTCTTGAATTTCCTGTGCAATTATCTGACCATATTAGATGTTGTGTTATATGAATTTCTCTCTCCCTTAAAGTTTCATAAAAGGTCTTAAAGCAATATTGGACAAACTCTGATGAGTGTAACTTATTATCACTCATATAGAAACGGTACTCTCTCAATATTTTTGATCCTCTTCTGTACTATCAGGTGCATGCCTATAGATAATATGAACAAAAATTGTTACTTGCACTAAATTATAATATTGTGGTCGTATCTCATCTTGTGGTGCAAGTGTGTAGTTCTCTACAAAGTCAACGACTAAAACTACACTACCAATTGGAAATGTATTCTTGCATATGCAAAATTATCCATCAAGCCATCTAGAATTTTGAGTGTTTCACATATTTAGGTACGACCTTACTCTTGAATTCATTCATAAAAGCATGAACACAAAGTTTTTTAGTTATTAGATCGCACTATTTTCCAACTTTTCCATCCTTTAATGGATACTCAATAGTTTTAAATATTTGTACATCAATTAATTGTTGTCCAAAATCAAATGAAATATTTTCATGCAAACATTCATCTAATAATGTAGATTGCCACATACATCACATACACCAGAAACACATGCATTCAAAAGATAAAACTGCTCATTGGATGGGTTACAAAACAAACTTGATATAAACTCCTTTACAGTTTGAGGTGGTATATTTATACCACATTCCTGCAACATTTCATTAGTATGCATAGTAGAACGTATAGATCAAAAAATATCATAATGATAACAAAATTGAACATGAGTTTTGCAACAATGGGTGATTCTTTCTTTGTTAATCCTTACATACCATGATTTACATTTTTCAAAAGATCTTTGACTAAAACTAATAGTTAACACCAAGTATCATCCACAATTTTTTTATACAATTCTGTTTGAGTCATATCTAAAAGGTGTTTTGGATGTGGATCACAAACTTTTGAACTGACTCTTAATTTAAGAACATCTCTAGCATTAGGAGATACTCTTGTATTATCGTGCAAAAAAATTTCAATCAAAGTTTTGACTTCTCCAGTAAGTTTCATGTCAGACCTCGGGAGTCTACCACTAAAGGTCCATAAATGGTTTGTCGGATCACTTTCAAAGTTAACTCTTCTCTTTACAACTCTTGTTAAATTTTTACGATGAATATTAAGATATCCACTTATGTTTGAAATCATTCTTTTATCAGTAGTAGTTTTGTTTACTAAAGTTGTTGTTATTGCTTGTTGTGTCGCATTACTATCTTTAGAATGACTTTTCTTTCCAATTGTGTCAAAGGCACTAGAAATAGTTGATACAACTTGTTTTAGAGACTCATCCTTCACATAAATGCCTAACCTCTTCATCACTTTTTGCATTTTAGACATATTAATTAATTGTAAAATTAATTGACATTGAAACCTAAATTTCTTATTATAAAAAATTGTCTAAACAAGTTGCTCGAGTGTGTCCTAATATGTCTCCATGAAACCAAACCACATAGATTGTCTAGCACGTCATTTTTTATTTGAAATTGTTTATTTATTTCATTATCATTCAAAGGAGTTTCTTTCTCAATCGGTGTTTCTATGTCTACATCCACATTGTTGATTTCAATTTCAATTGGTGTTTGATTTTCAGTTTCAATAGGGGTTTGACTTTCAGTTGCTTTATCATTATGATTAACATTACTAATTTGTGGAATTTGATGTGCAATTAAATTTGTTAATCTATTTTCAGGAATAAAATTTAAATCAT
This sequence comes from Chamaecyparis obtusa, assembly GCA_027943335.1. Lineage (NCBI taxonomy): Eukaryota > Viridiplantae > Streptophyta > Pinopsida > Cupressales > Cupressaceae > Chamaecyparis > Chamaecyparis obtusa. Next base: position 309,667 of record BSBK01005124.1, on the reverse strand, counting down.
TTATATTGTAACCTGCTTCTAGTAATTGATGAACTTCTTTATCAGAATAAGTTATATTTGGATGTGAAGACATACATGTATACAATACTAAATTAGAAGATGCACCTAAATTTTCTTCTTCAACCTCTGCATCCATTATGGTGTCTTCATTATCCTCATCTTCTAAAATAATTGTTGAACTCGATGCTCCAACATTATTCAGTTTTTGAAGTCTTTCTCTTCTTTCTTATTGTCATTTTGCCTCCTCTCTATTTGATGCAACCTCCTCAGTTGTTAGAACCTTCCTTAGCCTCTTTCTGTCTTGGTTTGATCCCATTTTTACACCAATATTCAAGTTCAAATGATTCTCTTTGAATGTCAGATCCAAAACAAGATAAAAGAAGAGAATGTTGATCAAAATATTTTGTTTGCCTGGTACGGATTGTTAAAAAAATGATTGAAAACTCATCAATCATTGAGATCAAGCCCACAATCTTATTTTTTGGCTTCAATGGCTCTTTATGAAATGGGCACCCGTTATTTAAATGAAACAGGTACTCATTTTTTAATTTCACAAAATGGGTGCCCATTTTTTGAATTTTAAAAAATGGGCACCCATTTTGTAAAACTATGAGCGGGAACTATACCCACTAGCTTAGTTTTTGGTTCAGGACAGACTTGGTGGGACCAAGCCTATGCTTGGCCTTGCAAAAATATGGCTAAGGCATTACAGTATAAAATTTATGCCTTACCATAATTTTTTGGACACCTTCCCGAATGAATTTTTCGATAAAATGAAAACCCATTTTAGCTCTTATTGTGCAAATTATAAAAAAAAAAAAAATTATAGTGATATGATAAATTTTAATATTTTTACAATATTTATTAAGCCAACATGGTACCTAAACTTGAAATACTAAGGTTAACTAAAACTTTAATAATTTTTTTAATTTTACATTTTTTTGAAAAATGAGTTATATGACATCAATCTACATAGAATTTCCTTCAAATAAAAAAAAATGAAAAAAAGTGAAGTTATCATCAAATTATGGTGGTCGTACACTAGAGGTTTCAAAAATGTACTTTATCGTCAATTATAAATTAATAAAAAGAATATTCAATTAAAAAAAGATAAAATATTATCATCAATCTTCAGTGTTTTAGGTACCTTTTCCCAAAAGGATTCACAAAAATACATTCATTTACTTCAAAAAAGGGTGGTCGTACACGTGTGAGGTGTAGTCCTAAAACAGGCATTTTGAGAAAGTAGTTTTTAAACATGCCTACTAAAATTCAATTTATACCATGTGGGTATTGAAATAAATTACATATTTGAAAACTAGACTCTGAGCACTAAATTTTATATTACTGAAGTTTTTCAAGATTCAATCTTTAAGTGCCTCAAATTTTGACATCAATTGACAGAAATTTTGAAAAACAGAGAAAACACTTCCACTTTTTGGCCAAAAGTGGGACTCAACTTCTTGCAGCCACCCCTAAGAAGGTGCATATAAAAATATCTATAGTTTAATTGAATTTGATAACATCCATCTTGAGCAGAAAATTAAAATCATCATATGTAATAAAAAATCTTACAAAAATCATCGACCACTTTCAATATATAAATTGATAAGTCAATACTTATAAGATCATCATATATAACTCAAACAAGTTAATCCAATATGCAAGTAGACCAAAAATATGTGAAAATGATACATGTCCAATAGTTGACATAAGTCAAAATGATACATGTACAAATGATATAAGTAAAAATGATAAATTATGTAACTAAAAATGACGCAAGTCAAGATGATACATGTCCAAATGATATAAGTGAAAATGATACATGTTAAAATGTATCAACTCAATAATATGGTATTGTAGATAGTGAAAATGATACATGTGATAGTAACCATGAAAAGAGGCATCTTAATGATATATTAGCAATGATCATGAATGTCACTAGCTACTAGTAGCAACTGCCTCATCATCACCACCATCATTGCATTCATCATCAACATGATCATCATCATCAGCCTCAATTTCTTCTATATCTGCATCATCGTCATCCTCTGTCATGTGATCTAGATCAAAACCAACATATTTTGGATCTATAGGTTAAGGATCATTGTCATCTTCTAGAAGACCCAAGTTCTACCAAAAAAAAATGTTTTAATGAAAAGTTATTATTTATTTAATGCATTAAAATATTGTTTTTTATATATCTAATATTAAAACATATGAAACAAAATCATAATCATATTACATGAATCAACAACTAAACTATAATGAAACAGATAACATAAATGTAGTTCTTAGAAAACAAACATGAAGTTACTCTATTCCACCTTGGTTGTAGAAACAATCACATAACAGAGTTCCAATGGCTATAGGAATAGTCACAAAATAGAGTTCATGTTGAACCCCAAAAATGCAGGTCATTTTTGTTGTTATCTTGCATCATGCCTTAATGTGAAATTATTTTTCTCATGGCTGTAGTCCATTATTTATTTCATAATTTCTCAAGTGTTATGGTCTTATTAGTTTGGTCATCTTAAGTTTGTAGGTTAACTTCTCTTTAAGCCATTTTCCAAGTACTTAACAACACTTTCCCAACAACAAGTGGGACAAATTTTATTAAGTCTCTAAGTCTTATTAGTTTGGTCTTAGGAGTTAACAAAACTTTCTCATCTAACTCGTGGTATGATGGAGAATGCAAGATAGAAAAAAGAACAATCAAAGAGAATGAATCAAACAAGGAGAAAAAAGTTATATGAGAAGTTGATAAAATATAAAAAAATAAAGCTATGTCATTTCAAGGAGAGAGGGGCTAATTTCCTTGGGTAAACACAATCCTAAGGGATTTTGGAGAGAACTTCAACAAAGGAGAAAGAAAATAGAAAATAGTATTAAAAATAACATATGGCTTCATTATGGAAAAATCCTATACGAGAGGACACAAGAAAAAGTAGTCCTATAATTAACACCTCCATCAAACTCTTCTTAGTGGAACATATTAAGAAAGGTATAAAGATTCTAGCAAGAAAAATATATTGATGGGTTGCAAGCTGAATTCTTGAATGAGGAAGGGAACTTCTTGCACCTCACATCCAAAAAAAATCAATAATGTTAACCAATGTGGTTTTTCGATAGAATGGACTACGGGAGTGGTTATATCTCTCCACAAGAGTGGTGATCTTAATAATCCATACATAATTATTGCATAATTATGGTAAATCCACTTCTTGATAAACTATTTTGGGGCATGATAGAGTGTGGAATCAAAAGTTGGGCTAAAAAGGAAGAAAAGAGAGTGAAAGGGTAGGCTGGATTTAGACATAAGTACTCCACCATCAATAACTACATCACTCTTAGACACCTTATTGACAAGGTTTGGGATTGTCAAGTAAGAGAATCCCTCTACTATTTTCTCGACTTCAAAAAAGCATTTGATGCAATTCTTAGAGACAATCTTTGGAGAAGAATGGAGGAACTCAAGGTTCTAAATGAGATTAGAGAAGTGGTACATAGACTTTATGAGTAGGTTAGAGAGAGATTAAGAAAAAAAAGAGGGCATAAAAGACTTTGGTAGTGATATTGGGGTAAAAGAGGTTGTCCTCTCTCACCCACTCTATTTGGCTTGTATATCGATAAACTTGAAGAGTGGATAAAAAACACTACAAGGAAGGGCATCAAAAAATTTAGATACGTGGTGAAGCTAATTATTTATGCAAAAGATCTCATTTTAATTGGACAAACAACCACGGATCTAAGAGAACACTTGAGGGATCTAGAGAGTTTCTATCAGGAAGTTGGGATGCGAGTGAACACTAGAAAGACTAAGATCATGATTTGTTCTTTAAAGAGGAAGAAGCAACATGTTATTTGGCTTGAGATTGTGAAGGAATATAAATGCTTAGGAATTGACTTTCACAATTGGATCAGTTGGGAGATGTAGTGCCCATCCATAGTTTTTTTTTTAGTTTATATTGCCAAACTCTTTTAGGCCAATTTTATGTATGTGTTTATTATCTCAATGATATTTGGATTATTGATGTATGAATTTTCATTGGATTGATTTATCATGAGTCATTGGATAGTATGTGATATCATGTATTTATGATTAGATTAATGGTTATTTTGGTTATTTAAATATTATGATGTCATTTATGATTATGGATTACTGACAATACTAACACTATATTTGTATGCACGCATGGACCTTTTGAACATTTTACATTTCTATTTGATGTGTTTGATATGGTATGGGATGGAGTCATAGTTACTTTCATGTGAGATCCACACAATGTACCATTCCCAACCATTGTCTATTATACGCGTCCGCACACACTGATATATATACATACATGTACATTGTTGGAATTTTTCTTAACATGTGTTGTTATTGATGTCAACATATGTTTCAGAAGATTGACTGTATTTGATGTTGCAGTAAAAATGGTTAAAATAGGAATAGGAAGAATCATCGTGGTTATACAGACTTAGTACTTGATGTCTAACTCTATGAGCTTGGATGTATGTTACAGAAGAATTTTTTATCTTATACCTAAGATCACATGCATTAATTCATTCTAAGGAATAAGTTACAATAGTTTTGGTACACAGTGGTTGTAGGAATAGGAATAGAGGTTTGTGGCACATTTAGTCTCTGAACTTTTGTGTTTACTTGGATGCAAGATGGATTTAGGATATACGAGTTCAATATATGATAGAAGACTCATTAAGAAATAATTTCCCTTATTCCTTGATCATTGTACTCTTGGTGATGTCAACGATAGTGTGTGACCTTGCAAGGTCTTATTTGGTGCCAACTTATGGGATGTGGCGTGTTCTACCTTGTGTGAAGTTAAGTTGTGGATTATGGGGTATGTTGGCCGACTGATGTTTTTTATTTTCTTATCCAAGATCCCATATGTATCTTGACAATATTTTATGTAATCATTTTATTAGGAAAGTCCTAATTGGTGCCAACCTAATAAATCATTTCTATCTTGTATAAAGGAGTGAAACAAGTGATTTGAAGAGTGTGGATGTGGATATGAATGTGTGGATGGAGGACTCTAGGATGTAGTGCATGAAGTGTGATCATTTTACTTCATTAGAACTATTTTAGAAAAGAAGTTGATGTTAGTCAGTTCATTATCTGCTATTAGTATATTTATATACTATCATTTGGATAGTGATTCTAGAAGGTAGGTTTAACCTTCAGAAGGTTGATATAACTTTCACATTGGGAAAGTCTCTCCGAGTGAAGAAAGGCTCATCCTATGAACTCCTAAAAGGGTTTTTTACTCAAAGAACAGAGTTTATCCTTTAACAGGGAATTTGTACTCATTGTATTTATCTACTCCTAATAGAGAAATATCTTTTAACTGAGATACTTTATTAGTAGTGCATTATTTGTGGGTTTCTTCCCCACCAAGGTTTTTCCCTTAACAGGGTTTCCTCAAGAACAATTCTTGGTGTTCTAATCTATGTTACTTTTGAGGTTTCAGATTTTCATTTACTATTTTTGATGTGAAAAGATAAATTTTATATTAATGAAATACAAATCATTTACCCCCCCCTCTCAGTTGTATCCAACAATTGGTATCAGATCTATTAGTCCTCAGAGAGAAAGAATGATCACTTGAGGTGATTTGAAGATGGCTTATTATAGGAAGGACAATCCTAAATTTGATGCTAAAAATTTTGACAGTTGGAATAACAAGATGAGGACACATTTTTTTTGCCTAGGAATTAATTATTGGATGATTACAAAGAATACGGAAAATATTGTTGCAAAAATTGATTTTCCTGATGCTATTGATAATGAAAAGAAGATTTACTCTTTCAATATGGTTGAAAGGGAAGCTTTGATAAGTGCACTATCTGAAGTAGAATCTATAGAAGTTAAGGACCTTGATTCATCTCATGAAATTTGGGAAGACTGGAAGCACTTTATGAAGGAGACAAGTACACCAAGCAAGAAAAGTTACAAAATTGGAAGACAAAGATGGAAAATCTAAAAATGCAAGAAGATGAAAATGTCAGAGCTTATGTCTATAGGGTTTCAGAAGTTGTTACAGGGATCATAAATTTAGGAGGCACTTATACAAAAGAAGAGGTCATCGCAAAGATTATGATATATTTGACACATGTTTACAAGACCATAGTGCAAGTGATTAAGGAGATCATTCCATTGACTCAGGGATTCAATAGAGAGATGTTGATAGCTAAGTTAACTACATTTGAGGTGGTAGAATTACAAGATTCAGTACCTAAGATTGAAACTGCATTCAAGGCAACTATTCATAATGAAATCATTGAGGGACAGAGTCGTAGTTGCTTGCGAGATCCACACGATCGACCGATCCCCGCCATTGTCTGTTATATATTTAGATATGTATGCACATGCGAGTTTTGTATGCAGGTTTGCAGGTACTAAGCATTGACTTCCTTGAATTGTCAGGATGAGCGTGCCCTATTGCAATATCTCAAATGGTAAGAAATGGGAGATAACATGGATCCAAAACCCTAACCTAAGCCCATTTGTCCTAGGTTTGGACAAGAATCAGTTTGACTATCCTCCCCGAATTCATCTACTTGGCATGAATTCATGGATCCCGTTCTTGAGTGTGTGCTTGGTCTTAGTTTGCTTGGTTTTATTGTGTTTGATTTAGTTGATTTATCTTTATATAGGTTATTTTATATTATTATGAATGTTAGGATCATAGTTGAATCTAATGATTAATTATGCTCCTATGTTTAATTGAGAAAATTAATCTAAAGTCAATTATTTGATTATTGGGATTTAATTGATTATTTAATTGTAAATTAGATTTAATTATGCTTGAGTGTATTATTAAATAATTGAATATTTAATTGCATGTTCTAGGATGCTTTAAATATTTAATTTATTTAATATGAATTTCAATTATTAACATGTGCTTAATTGAAAATGATTTTTATTATGCTTGCATATTTTATTAAATAATTAAATAGTTGAATTGCATGATTTTAGGATGCATTAAGTATTTAATTTATTTAATAATGAATTTTAATTATAACATGTGCATGATTGAAAAGGGATTTGTTTTCAAAAAAATAACTAGTTTTCAAAAGTCAAAGTTGAGTTGTGAAAATAAAGATATTTTAATTTATTAATTAGGATTTTCTTTCAAAATTGGAATTGGAGTTTGATTGAGAGTTAACTGTTGAGTCATCTCTGGGATTTGCATGAAAGAGGGAATTGAATCTCTATTAGGAGGAATTGCACTCATTTGGAGATTAGACAGGTTTCTTTTGGAGGGGAATTTTGGAGAGCTTGTGGGCTTGAGTTTTTGAGGATTCTTGGTTTGTTGTGGTTGCTTGTTGATTTGGGCTTGATTGTGCATCTGGATCCGATTCCTGCTTTCATCATAGTTTTTAGATCTGCAAACAGGATTGGATTCGGAAGAAATCTCACTCTCAGATCTACAACAGGGGTTTCATTATATTTTCTAGCATTGGAACTAAGGTAGGATCTGGAATTCTTGTTGTGTGCCCTCTGTTATTTTGTTTGGCAAAATTCTGTGTTTGAATAGATCTGGATTCTTTTCATTAGATCTGTATGAAATTTCTTGTTTTGGGTATTAGAGAAACCCTAGATCTGTTATTTTATATTTTTATGATGATTTGGCATTGTACCGTTATGCTGGCAAAAATTTATCAAAAGTTTGTCTATAGTTTGCTTGTAAAATGATAAATCAATCCTAGACTATAGTTAAACTATAATACTGGAAAGAAATAATTTTCCCCTTTGAAAAGAAATTCAATTTGAATGAAAAACCCAATTTGGGTGAAAAATCCTTGCTAGTTAAAATAAATATTCTCTCAAAAATTTACACAGTCAAATAAACCAGTAAAAAGTTAAATTGGAGGCATGATTTTAGTGTATGTTTTTAATGAAATATTTGTCCTTCTAAGAAAGGAATATATTCTTTTTCATTGGAATCTGAATTCAAGATTGTTGAAAAGAAACTTTATATTCTGTTAAAAATAATCATATCCTATTCTATGTTTTTTATAATTTCGGAATTAATTTTTAATATATATATATATATATATATATATATATATATATATATATATATATATATATATATATATATATATATATATATATATGTATATATGTATGTATGTATGTATGTATGTATGTATGTATGTATGTATGTATGTATGTATATAATTTTGAGCAACAAAATTGTTTTAAAAATATATATATTAACAAAGCTTATTATAAAAAAAATTATTTTAAAAAAAGTGAAAAGGTGGGAGTGGGGCTCCCACCCCCCAACCCCACATGGCAGTCTTCTAAGGCTGCCTACAGTAGCAGGGGCTGCTGTGATAGCCTAGGCTACGCACGGCAATCGATGCTACCATGACAGCCTTGGGGACCCGTGAGGAGGTCGTGGCGCCCACGGTAACCTCCCCCCCAAGGTTTGTTACTTTGTTTTTTTTTTGTTTTTTTAAAAAAATTTAAAATTTATTTAATTTTGTTATTAGTTAATTTATTTTGTAAATAGATTAACTTATATTTTATTTAATTTATCTTTTAATTTATAAATTATTTAAGTTGTAATTTGAATTAAATTATAATTTGTTTAATTTATAATTTGTCTAATGCATAATTTAATTAATCTATAATTTATTTAATTTATGATTTGAGTAGTTGTATTTACTTAATTTATAAGATAATTAGTATGTAATTTATTTTGTTTTATATTCTAATTTAATTTGTATTTTAAATTAGATAATTTGTGGTTTTATCTAAATTAAGTAAATGTTATTTGTTTAGATTGAATTCATAGTATTAATCAAGATTAGACTAATTTTATTAAATCATTGATTTAGTTGTTCTATTCATGCATGTTATGGAATGTATGTATATACTTCTTTTACAATAGGCTGTATACGCATTCCTACATTAGTTAGTTGTTTCTGTGTTTGGATATTGGAAATGGTTGTGTAATTACTGATATTGGGCATTTTTGCCCTATTGGATCCATGGAACAACATTAGAGAATATTTTATATTTAGGACAATATTATAATGATTTTGTTCAGTTTCTTCTAGTAGGTTTACTTGTTCTCATGCTTGGATTCAATTGTGCGTGATGTGGAAGATCATTTTTCAGTATTCAATAATGTGAGTGTTGTATCCTTCGTGCCTGATGTGCCTTCTTGTGCTATTTATGGGTTATCAGTACTAGAAGACCAAGGGGGAAAACAGAGGCCAGGGGATGAGTCGGTTGGATATGTTCTCAGCATTATGTTTGATGTGTGTATGTGTATTCTGATCATCACCTGATTTAACCATTTGGGCTCATGTTGTATTGAGTTTTGCTTCATATTCTATAAAGGAGAATATGGTATTGACTATTTATGTCTGATCCATGGGATCATGTGTATATTCTTTTGTGAACACTTTGAGAGTGTTTTTGTGATATCATGGTTATGTGAGAACCAGTATGTTCCTATTATTTTTGTGGAACAGTCCTATGGGACATTGTTATCTTTTTGTGATCTATGTATGATTTGTGAGCCTAGGGTAGTTTATCTAGATATGTAGTAGGGGGTTGCTTGCAATAAGCGTCGAGGCCCACAAGTGGCTGTCAGGATCACATATTGTAAGTATCTATAATCAATTGATAACCTAATAAATTAAGGGGTATTTAAATGAACTTAACAATATTTGTTCCTCACCCTGGCTTAGTGCTAGTATAGACTAAGATGGGAATGGAGATGATGTTGGCTGCCTTGAGAGGTGTGTTTAGTATAGTTAATGGCTTCATCAATATGAGAAGTCATTGATCTGTGTATGGTCACTTGAGTGCTCGGATCTAGAGTGATTACCAAGATGAGACTCAAGGGTTAGACGTACATGATGACACCTTCCTATGCATAGTCTAGTTATTCTACATGCATCGGTTGTCTCTGGATTAGTGATTCATACCTTGCACTTTTTCTATATACCTTGAGTAGAGAGCTTTCAAGATCTTTTCCTTAGCTTGTTCTATTTGATGTTTGTTATCTGAGTGGGATCTGGTGTCATCTCCTCAGCACGGTGGGAGTGGACCATTTAGGTTCACGAGGTCAGGTGGTAGTGATTCTTTTACCATTTGAGATTTCGACATTCATGCACCAGTGCTGGATGATCCCTGTAGCAGTTGTTCCTTCTTGATCTTCATCGTTGGAGTTGTACTCTTCTTCTTCTTCCTTGTGATCTTGTATCTTTGTATCAGTTCATCAGAAGTATCATGTGTACTTTTTTTTAGTTATTGTATTACATATCTTGCAATATGTGCAGTGGATGTAGGTTTATGGATACCTTATGGTACCAGTTGTATTTATATTATCTTTGATGTGATGTTTCTTTTATCTTTCATTGTTTATATGAGATTTGTAATTGTACCTAATCTTTTTTAATTAATTATTGTAAACGTAATCTTCGTCATGGGACCCTCAATTTTTGTAATCTATTCTAGATGTTGTGTTAATGTGTATAAATGGTAATTGCTTCTGCACTAATGTTTATCTTATATGTTAACTTTTTAAAAAAAATATTCTGCAAACTTAGATGCATGGTTAGGTTAATTTCTCCTAGGTTCCTTGGTGGGGTATTACACTTGGTATCAAAGCACCGAGTTCTACACTGGGAACTCTGGGAAGTTGTGTGCCATTAGATGTCTAAACTGTTTAAACTTGAAAACCAAACATAGATATATAACTCTTTTTTGTTTATTGTGCATGGTTACCTTCTCTAATGCATCTAGGGTGAAGTACCTTTGGATGTCATGAAGTGATTACTCCCTTGAGTGTGGCTACCACTAGTCACCTTGTTATGTTGAGATTTTATGATTGATGATTTATTTTTGGTTGATTGATGAACTGTTCATGTTGTGTATGGGCTAGCATTAAAAATTTTGAACTTTCTTGTGATTGGATTAGTCACCTAACTCTCTCTTTTTGTTATCTATTTTGTGATGCTGGTCACACTTAATTTATTGTTGAAATTGAGGATCCCTTATGATTTAATGTTGGACTTGTGATTCCCCCACTTGGGTTTTACCTTTTTGAGTTTTGTGGTGGCTACTCTGAATGTTTGTTATTGTTGGCCCTATTCTGTGATAAGTGTTATTTATATCATGTTCATCATGAACCCCTGATAGTATGTATAAGGGAGGACATCGCGGAGATGGTACTATGGTTGTTGTGTGAAATTAGAATCATTATGTATCCTTTATGTTTGCATAAGTGTTGCATTAACTAGATATATTTTCATGAACTCTTCAATTTTATTATTTGTTATAGTTATGAATGTGTTCTTTATGCGATTGAACCTAGATGTTTTCTATGATGATGAATGAATAAAGGTTTTGATTTATTTGAATTGAAAATGAATGATTGATCAATGTGATTTTCAGTTTGTTCCTAAACTAGGTATTATATTGTTCTTAATGACTGCATATCATGTTCCTACCTTATGATTTGATTCAGATGTTATGTTTTGTTTTTAGTAAATGCTTCATGTTTGAGGGATGCATACCCCTATCTGTTTGTCAGCTTCCAGGACTAAGCCTAATCCTAGGGGGGTGGATGTAGTACCTCACCCCTAGTCCTATTTTATAAATGTTATGATTACTTTAGGATGATGGATTATATGTTAGGAAATCATTGATGCATATGATTTTACTGACCCCATACTTGCATGTGTATGGTTGATGTGTTTGCTTTATAATTTTGTTTGACGTGCCTGATGTGGTTTAGGGATGGAGTCGTAGTTACTTGCTTGTGAGATCCACACGATCGACCGATCCCCACCATTGTCTGTTATATATTTAGATATGTATGCACATGTGGGTTTTGTATACAGGTTTGCAGGTACCAGGCATTGACTTCCCTGAATTGTCAGGATGTGTGTGCCCTATCGCAATATCTCAAATGGTAAGAGAGGGGAGATAACATGGATCCAAAACCCTAACCTAAGCCCATTTGTCCTAGGTTTGGACAAGAATCAGTTTGACTATCCTCCCCGAATTCATCTACTTGGCATGAATTTGTGGATCCCGTTCTTGAGTGTGTGCTTGGTCTTAGTTTGCTTGGTTTTATTGTGTTTGATTCAGTTGATTTATGTTTATATAGGTTATTTTATATGATTATGAATATTAGGATCATAGTTGAATCTAATGATTAATTATGCTCCTATGTTTAATTGAGAAAATTAATCTAAAGTCAATTATTTGATTATTGGGATTTAATTGATTATTTAATTGTAAATTAGATTTAATTATGCTTGAGTGTATTATTAAATAATTGAATATTTAATTGCATGTTCTAAGATGCTTTAAATATTTAATTTATTTAATATGAATTTCAATTATTAGCATGTGCTTAATTGAAAATGATTTTTATTATGCTTGCATATTTTATTAAATAATTAAATAGTTGAATTGCATGATTTTAGGATGTATTAAGTATTTAATTTATTTAATAATGAATTTTAATTATAACATGTGCATAATTGAAAAGGGATTTGTTTTCAAAAAAATAACAACTAGTTTTCAAAAGTCAAAGTTGAGTTGTGAAAATAAAGATATTTTAATTTATTAATTAGGATTTTCTTTCAAAATTGGAATTGGAGTTTGATTGAGAGTTAATTGTTGAGTCATCTCTGCGATTTGCATGAAAGGGGGAATTGAATCCCTAATAGGGGGAATTGTACTCATTTGGAGATTAGACAGGTTTCTTTTGGAGGGGAATTTTGGAGAGCTTGTGGGCTTGAGTTTTTGAGGATTCTTGGTTTGTTGTGGCTGCTTGTTGATTTGGGCTTGATTGTGCATCTGGATCTGGTTCCTGCTTTCATCATAGTTTTCAGATCTGCATACAGGATTGGATTTGGAAGAAATCTCACTCTCAGATCTACAACAGGGGTTTCATTACAGTTTCTAGCATTAGAACTAAGGTAGGATCTGGAATTCTTGTTATGTGCCCTCTGTTATTTTGTTTGGCAAAATTCTGTGTTTGAATAGATCTGGATTATTTTCATTAGATCTGTATAAAATTTCTTGTTTTGGGTATTAGAGAAACCCTAGATCTATTATTTTATATTTTTATGGTGATTTGGCATTGTACCATTATGCTGGCAAAAATTTATCAAAAGTTTGTCTATAGTTTGCTTGTAAAATGATAAATCAATCCTAGACTATAGTTAAACTATAATACTGGAAAGAAATAATTTTCCCCATTGAAAAGAAATTCAATTTGAATGAAAAACCCAATTTGGGTGGAAAATCCTTTCTAGTTAAAATAAATATTCTCTCAAAAATTTACACAGTCAAATAAACCAGTTAAAAGTTAAATTGGAGCCATGATTTTAGTGTATATTTTTTATGAAATATTTGTCCTTCTTAGAAAGGAATATATTCTTTTTCATTGGAATCTGAATTCAAGATTGTTGAAAAGAAAATTTATATTCTGTTAAAAATAATCATATCCTATTCTGTGTTTTTTATAATTTCAGAATTAATTTTTAAAATATATTTATATATTAAAAATATATATATATAATTTTGAGCAACAAAATTGTTTTTAAAAAAAAAATATTAACAAAGCTTATTATAAAAAAAATTATTTTAAAAAAAGTGAAAAGATGGGGGCGGGGGTCCCATCCCCCAACCCCCACGCGGCAGTTTTCTAAGGCTGCATACGGCAACAGGGGCTGCTGTGACAGCCTAGGCTATGCACGACAGTCGATGCTATCGTGACAGCCTTGGGGACCTGTGAGGAGGTCGTGGCCCCCACGGTACCCCCTTCACCCTTCCCCCTCCCCGCCTCCCCCCCCCCCCCCCCCCCCCCAAGGTATGTTACTTTGTTTTTTTTATATTTTATTTTTTAAAAAAAAATTATTTAATTTTGTTATTAGTTAATTTATTTTGTAAATAGATTAACTTATATTTTATTTTATTTATATTTTAATTTATAAATTATTTAATTTGTAATTTGAATTAAATTATAATTTATTTAATTTATAATTTGTCTAATGCATAATTCAATTAATCTATAATTTATTTAATTTATGATTTGAGTAGTTGTATTTACTTAATTTATAAGATAATTAGTATGTAATTTATTTTGTTTTATATTCTAATTTAATTTGTATTTTAAATTAGATAATTTGTGGTTTTATCTAAATTAAGTAAATGTTATTTGTTTAGATTGAATTCATAGTATTAATCAAGATTAGACTAATTTTCTTAAATCATTGATTTAGTTGTTCTATTCATGCATGTTATGGAATGTATGTATATACTTCTTTTACAATAGGGCGTTGTATAGGCATTCCTACATCAGTTAGTTGTTTATGTGTTTGAATATTGGAAATGGTTTTGTAACTACTAATATTGGGCATTTTTGCCTTATTGGATCCATGGAACAACATTAGAGAATATTTTATATTTAGGACATTATTATAATGATTTTGTTCAGTTTCTTCTAGTAGGTTTACTTGTTCTCGTGCTTGGATTCAATTGTGTGTGATGTGGAAGATCATTTTTAAGTATTCAATAATGTGAGTGTTGTATCCTTCATGCCTGATGTGCCTTCTTGTGCTATTTATGGGTTATCAGGTACTAGAAGACCTAGGGGGAAAACAAAGGTCAGGGTATGATTCGGTTGGATATGTTCTCAGCATTATGTTTGATGTGTGTGTGTGTATTTTGATCATCACCTGATTTAACCATTTGGGCTCATGTTGTATTGAGTTTTGCTTCATATTCTATAGAGGAGAATATGGTATTGACTATTTATGTCTGATCCATGGGATCATGTGTATATTCTTTTGTGAACACTTTGAGAGTGTTTTTGTGATATCATGGTTATGTGAGAACCAATATGTTCCTATTATTTTTGTGGAACAGTCCTGAGGGACATTGTTATCTTTTTGTGATCTATGTATGATCTGTGAGCCTAGGGTAGTTTACCTAGATATGTAGTAGGGGGTGGCTTGCAATAAGCGTCAGGGCCCACAAGTGGCTGCCAGGATCACTTATTGTAAGTATCTGTAATCAAGTGATAACCTAATAAATTAAGGGGTATTTAAATGAACTTAACAAGATTTGTTCCTCACCCTGGCTTAGTGCTAGTACAGACTAAGATGGGAATGGAGATGATGTTGGCCACCTTGAGAGGTGTGTTTAGTATAGTTAGTGGCTTCATCAGTATGAGAAGTCATTGATCCATGTATTATCACTTGAGTGTTAGGATCCAGAGTGATTACCAGGATGAGACTCAAGGGTTAGAAGTACATGATGACACCTGCCTATGCATAGTCTAGTTATTCTACATGAGTCGGTTGCCTCTGGATTAGTGATTCATACCTTGCACTTTTTCTGTATACCTTGAGTAGAGAGCTTTCAGGATCTTTTCCTTAGCTTATTCTATTTGATGTTTGTTATCCGAGTGGGATCTGGTGTTATCTCCTCAGCATGGTGGGAATGGACCATTTAGGTTCACGAGGTCGGGTGGTAGTGATTCTTTTACCATTTGAGATTCTGATGTTCGTGTACCAGTGCTAGATGATCCATGTAGCAGTTGTTCCTTCTTGATCTTCATCACTGGAGTTGTACTCTTCTTCTTCTTCCTTGTGATCTTGTATCTTTGTATCAGTTCATCAGAAGTATCATGTGTACTTCTTTTCAGTTATTGTATTACATACCCTGTGACATGTGTAGTGGATGTAGGTTTATGGATACCTTATGGTACCAGTTGTATTTATATTATCTTTGATGTTATGTTTCTTTTATCTTTCATTGTTTATATGATATTTGTAATTGTACCTAATCTTTTTTAATTAATTATTGTAAATGTAATCTTCATCATGGGACCCTCGAGTTTTGTAATATGTTCTAGATGTTGTGTTAATGTGTATAAATGGTAATTGCTTCCACACTAGTGTTTATCTTGTATGTTAAATTTATAAAAAGAATATTCTACAAACTTAGATGCATGGTTAGGTTAATTTCTCCTGGGTTCCTTGGCGGGGCATTATAGATTATGGATAAAGGTTATTACTTACATTTTAGTAATGGATCATGCACTATCAACGGATAAAAGTGAAACTTGATTGCATCAGGAACAAAGACAAGAGGTAATGTATTTCAATTGAATACCACAAAAGGACAATGTTTTATTTCTCATGTTGATGAAAGTTAGCTATGGCATAGAATATTTTGTCATGTAAATTTTGATAACATTGTGAAGGAAAGTTACATCAATACTGTTAGGGACTCACCAAAAATTATTAATCCATGTAACACCATGTGCGAAGAATGTGTAATGGGAAAGAAAATAAAGGGGAGTTTCTATAGTAAGTCATACACTGCCAAAGGGAAGCTAGATCTAGTGCATACAGATCTTTGTGGTCCTGCAAGGACTAGATCCTCTTATGGTGAAATGTACTTCATACTATTTGTTGATGATAATTGGGTAAGTGCACAAATATGGGGGACCAAAAAGGGGGGATAAGATGCCACTTTTTCTGAAATCAAAAAACTTTAAACTTTAACGAGAAACTGAAGATAGTTAGACTCAAAATTTTAAGATACAACAAGAAAAAGAGTTTTATTACTCCAAATCTACTTTGTAAACTACTAATTTATTTTTAAAATGGTACATATTAAGGACCTCAAAAAGTGGGAGCACAAAAAGTAGTCCTATTTTTTGTTAAAAAAAAACATGTAGCATCTGGTGTGCTTCCCCTAAAATGTTAACTTTGTTTTTGAATTTTTTTAATCACTCCAATGAGAATTTAGCTAACACCACGTAGTTTATCCTAAATTTTTTTACTAATTTTTTTATGAATGTATAAATTTTTATGAATTTTTGAAGTGCACACATCCTGAAAACATGAAATTTATGTGTACTCCCCTAGAAATCATTGAAAACTAATCAAAAATCAAATTTTCTATTTTTAAAGTGTGTATAATGGAGTCTAGTTTCTAAAAAAGTAACTTGTTGCAACATTCGACGAACGATCCAAAATCTATGCCCAAAATACTACATGTTGGTTTTTGACAAAAATTGGACATACATACAAAATAAATTAGAGATGAAAAGCTTAAAAAAATCAAAATTCAAAATAAATTATATGGTTAGATAGCTAACAAAGAGATATACAATATCATGACATCTGATTTTATCATTATTGAACCACGAGTAAACCTGACGAGGAGCACACAAAAAAAGATGTGAATTTTTTGTACGTCTATTGGAAAACACATCTCAAGCCTATTTGAATCATCTAAGCCTTTGGGTTGGATATCCAAGGAAAATCCAAGCCTTAGTCTTGGTCGATTCCAATGTATTTCAAAGCGCATATGCACTATAGTGCGTATGTGCTATTCAAATTTATGGCTTGAATAACATGTATGTTCTATAGCGCATACGCGCTATGTAACATCTGAAAAAGGCTTAAGGGAGTAAGAGACAAAGATTGAGAAGGTCATGGGGGGGTCTGAGAGAGGAAGAGAGAGAGTGAGAAGGTGAGAAGGATAGGGGAAGAGGGAAAGGGAGAGAGAGAAGGATAGGGGGAGAGAGAGAGAGAGAGTTTGTAATAAGTGACTGCAAATGGTTTGTATTAAAAAAGTGTAGGAGTTCGTTACACCTTTGATAATCATAGTATTGTGTCAAATACATTTCATGACCCTTACATAATTCAAAATCCTTTGGAATTCATAGAATATAGAAGATTGATTTCCATCTAGTCCATGCCTAGTGCACCTGTTATTGCCTAATGAGTCGTAGATGGTCCTAGGACCCCGTCCTCACCTTATCTCCCCCCTTCTCACCTCTCTCTCTCTCTCTCTCTCTCTCTCTCTCTCTCTTTCTCTCTCTCTCTCTCTCTCTCTCTCTCTCCCCCTCTTGTCCACTTTCATCTCCCTCTCTCAATCGCTCTCTCACACTCTCTCCCACCTTCCTACCCTCTCTCCCTCTATCTTTCCCAGGTTCTCACCCTCTCTCTCTCACACACACACACTCACTCACTCACTCTCTTTCCCCCTCTCTCTCTCTCCCTCCCCTTCTCAGCCTCTCTCTCTCTCTCTATCTCTCTCTCTCCCCTTTTCACCCCCTCTCTCCCTTTACCACTTTTGTGTTTCTTGCATAACGTGTATGGGCTATGCAAGACTAAAATATATGGTATTATCCATTACAAAACTCATGAAAGAGGCCCACATTTTATGTATATTGTCTAATTTCTATATTTTTTCTAACAAATATTCACTTTTCATGGTGTTCAAGGTGACAAAGAAGCATATTCTATCAATTTTCACCACCTTTTTGTTTAAAATTCAACATCGAATTGTGAAAGTCAATCATTATTCACCAAAATTTATCGATTGAAGTGAGTTTTTTTATTTTTTACATGTGAAATGTGAATAAAGAATCTTTTTATTTATAATTTGTATGATATAGACTTGTTCAATACATAATTTGATATAATTATAATAAATTTATATTATAATTTGTCATACTGTAAGAGATTTATATTATAGTTTGACTTATTGTAATCGATTGATATTAGAACTTGACTTATTGTAATAGATTGATATTATAATTTTAAAATTGTAATGAATTCATATATAGAAATCATCATCATACTGAGGAAACGAGTAAAGACTCTAACACCAGAAGAGCATGAAGGAGACAGAGAAGAAAATGGAAAGAATGAGAGTTTCATGAACACAAAAAATTGCATACCATAGAAGAAGATTTTTCTTTGGATGAAGAACATGAAACATCAATAGAAAGTAAGAAAGAATTTGAATTGGAAACAAAAAGAAAACAAATGAGAAACTTGCATGCAACAAGACAATTGAATTATGAAGATACATGCACATCATCTATGAGTTCCCAAGTTGAAGAGACACCATCATCTAATGTTGGAGGAAAACCATTGTATCATGTTGAAGGCACACCCTTATATCATGTTGAAAGCACACCATTGTCTACATCCCAAGGTGGAGGCACACAATTGTATCATGTTGAAGGCACACTATTATCTACATCCCAAGGTGTAGGCACAACATTGTGTCATGTTAAAGGCACTCAAGATGGTACGCAATTCACACATAATGTTTTTGATGCTCCTAGAATTGTTTATAGAAAGACAAAATATTTTATTGATATTGATACAAACATTTTGCAAGTAATGCCTGACAAGATTCCCAAGCATACTTGTCAAAGAAATGCTAATTGTATTTGGAGATTATTTTTTGAGAATTTAAACATGACAAGAAGATGTCAACTATTTGATGAAATGATGAGAAATCTGAAACTTAGGCCCATCATGAAGATTCTTGGGCTAAGAATGACGGATGAGTCAAGTGAAAAATCTATTGTAAAGAATCTAATGACTGCATATGAGAGTGTGGGTTCTACATCACACATGAAAGATAGTAATGTCACACGATGTATACTTACAACAATAATAGTAATCACTCAAATGAAGAAATATTGACTCATTAGAAAGACAAGAAAAGCATTGAAAATAAGTAGAAAGTCTCTAATGAGAGCCCTAGGAAGGCGTCAAAGAGTGAAAGATCCAAATAGCAATGAGTTATGGGCATTTTATGGAAGACTACCGTGAAAAGATAAAGTAATTGTTGAAGCTTTGAAATCTTTGATTGAAGAATTTTGGAAGAATAACACATGGGTATCTCCTAATAAAAGAGATGTTGTAAGGAGGATTGGTAGTCGAATCCACGTTTCACATCTAAAACATTTTTTGGATTCAACTTAGACACAATTCTTTGCAAAATTTATAAGTATGTATCCTCAAATTAAAATTAGTCAGAGATATTTTGAAATGCGTAAACCTTTTTCTATGAAGATAAATCACACAAGTACAACTTGTTGTAGGGTACATATTGAATTTTCTAACCATTTTGATGTTTATAGGAATATATGTGTAGATTTACACTCTAACAATATTTTGTAATATTGTAACATAAATGACCCACCTAGATCTTCAAGGGAATTAATATCTACCATTTTATGTGAAAGAGTGGATGGTCAACAACTTTACAAGATCTCATGATTGAATGATGCATGCATAGATTGCAGAGGTTTGCGACATTTGCCAATTTGTCAACATATGGAGAGTACACATGCAATCGGTAATAAAATAGTGGAATTTGGAAAATATAAGACCATGACATACAATCTAAAAGATGGAAAAGAGGCTAAAAGATGTGATTTAGTAATTGAAAATATTCTAGTGTATCAATTCATGGACATTTTTGTGAAAAAATTATTTATGAGTATGCAAGGCATACACATAGAGCGCGATAGTTGGATATGCAATTAAAGTTGTGCAAGGACACATTCCCACTTGATACCATTGGTTCAATTATGGACTTTGTAGAGAACGACATACTACAACCACAGAATGAGGTGCAAGCAAAGTATTACAGCTCTCAATAGGTTGCTATATTTTTTTATATAACATTCATGCATTCACCTAACAGTACAAAGGAGAACAAAAAGATATTGAGGGAGTGTCATTTTTACATTAGTGATGATCGCTCGCATTCTACAAAGTTTTTACATGGTTGCTTTCAACTGTTTTATGGTGATTTGGCTAACAAGGGAATATCATATCATCGACACATCATATAGTTAGATAATTGTGCATCACAATTCAATAATTCTTAGATGTTTTATTAGTTGTGTAGGATGCATAAGATCAATAGAATGCAATATATGTAGAATTTCATAGATTTTGGTCATGGAAAGGGAGAGCGCGATGGTGCAGGTGCATGTATTAAAAGATCCTTAGCACATGAAGAATCAAAGTACAAAGAGAAAGCAACATTGTCAGATGCGAGATGTATTGTCCAGTGGTGTAATGCTACAATGGGTCCAAGTAATGAAGGTGATTCTAAGGTTCGTAGATTTTTTTGGTTGATGGATGAAACTAACATTGCACCATATGATAATTATTGTACACTGATAGGATCAAGTGAGCTATACTCTTTTAGAAGCTGTAATGCAGGTTCATGGAGTATCCACACATGACATATGGCATGCTTTTATTCATCATGTGTAGATGAAGATTGGGATGCGTGCGAGTCAAAGGAATGGGTTGACAAATGGTATGAACATATTTTGAGCCCACTTGACTCCTATCATCCCCATGAATCACTACAACTGGCAGAAATGGAATCATCTATTGACTTTGATCACTTATATGATCTAGTACAACTAGATAAATTATCCACATATAAATAATCTCAAATTTAGTACTTTATTGTAAATATTCAGTAAATTAATCTCCTCAATATGTTTATATCATTACAGGCCATATTTTTGTTGTTATTGCACCTAAAGACAATGAAGAAGGGACAAATTATTATTTGTGTCATTGTGTTGAGGCAAAAAAGAAATTAGATCACTCGGTTATCAATGGTCAAGAATTAGAATACCCTATAGGAGTAGTGGTTGTAACTAGTACATGTGGCTTAGGCAGTATGGTATGAAGAACCCTAGGTTGTGGTTGTTCGAGGATTGGGAGACACACTGAAAGATTATTTATTATTTGAACCTTGTCGTTGCATCAAATGTCCACTTGATTAGATATGGGGGAAGACCACACAATAAAACTCTTTGGAAGGTTTGTGATTCAAACCACGAGGCAATACTTGAGACAATAAAGGGTAGGACAGATCCAATTAGTTCATTATACTAATTGGAGATACAAAATATTGTAATGTCAAATCTATTTGAATACATCATGTGCATATAACATGTATATTTATACAGAGTTGTAAATTGGGTGGACTATAAATTACTCATGCATTACCCTGTATGTATAACGGGAATTTTGTAAGATTTAATGACAACATCTCTCTTCTATTTTTGGGGCAATACCAAAGTTTTTCTCTGCTCATCTCTTTCCTCTCGATGCTCCTAATGAGCTAAGTTGTAAAAATGTTTCTCATTATTAATAAAAAAACTTTATGATATTATGTCAATGACTCGCTCGAACATTGTCGACCACTCCAGACCAAAGTGTCCCTCAAGGTGCACTCAGCATGAAATTAGTGATATTTATGGGGTCATATCTCAGAGCTCGTGTGAGGTATCATCAAACCATTAGGTGCTACAGGATCATGTTACCAAGGCCTACAATAACCTATCTCAATTTTTGGATATTTAAATTTGTTTAAATTTGGCAACACAAACTCAGTTGATGTCAAAACTCGTAGTGTTCCTCAGTTGAAATGAGCAACATTGCATATCTTTCAAACTATTTGTCGTAGCATCGAACGGTCTGCGCCAACAGCTTTGATTGGTTGGGTAAACACTAGTGGCAACCTTGTTCCGTATGAGACTCGCTTGAATGTTGTTGACCACTCTAGACCAAAGTGTCCCTCAAGGTGCACTCAGCATGAAATTAGCGATCTTTATAGGGTCATATCTCAAAACTCGTGTGAGGTATCATCAAACCATCAGGTGCTATAGGATTGTGTTGTGGAGGCCTACAATAACCAATCTCAGTTTTCAAATATTCAAACTCGTTTAAATTTGGCAATACAATCTCGGTTGATGTAAAAAATCATCGTGTTCCTCAGTTGAAATGAGCAACATTGTGTATCTTTCAAACCGTCTATCGTAGCATCAAACCATTTGCGCCAACAACTCTGATTGGCTGGGTAAACACTAGTGGAAACCTAGTATCACACATAGACTCACTCGAACGCTATCGACTACTCCAGACCGAAGTATCCTTCAAGGTGCACTCAACATGAAATCGGCGATCTTTATAGGGTCATGTCTCAGAGCTCGTGCAAGATATCATCAAAATGTCAGGTGTTATAGGATCATGTTGTCAAGGCCTATAATAATCTATCTCAGTTTTTGGAGATTTAAATTCATTTAAATTTGGCAACACTATCTCGGTTGATGTCAAAACTCTCAGTGTTCCTCAATTGAAATGAGAAACATTGTGTATCTTTCAAACCATCTACACCAACAGCTCTGATTGGCCAGGTAAACGCTATTGGCAACCTTATTTCGCACACAGACTCTCTTGAATTCTGCCAACCACTTTGGACCAAAGTGTCCTTCAAAGTGCACTTAGCATGAAATTAGTGATCTTTATGGGGTCATATCTTAGAGTTTATGTGAGGTATCATCAAACCATCAGGTTCTACAAGATCATGTTGTTGAGGTGTACAATAACCTATCTCAGTTTTTGGAAATTCAAATTCATTTAAATTTGGAAACACAATCTCGGTTGATATCAAAACTCATAGTGTTCCTCAGTTGAAATGAGCAACATTGTGTATCTTTCAAACCATCTATTTTTGTATCGAACCATCTGCATCAATAGCTCTGATTGGCCAAGTAAATGCTAGTGGCAACCTCATTTTGCACACAAACTCGCTCAAACACTGTAAACAACTCCAGACCAAAGTGTCCTCAAGGTGCACTCAACATGAAATCCGTGATCTTTACAAGGTCATATCTCAGATCTCATGTGAGGTATCATCAAACTGCTAGGTGCTACAAGATCATGTTGTCAAGGCCTACAATAGCCTATCTCAATTTTTAGAGATTAAAATTCATTTAAATTTGGCAACATAATCTCGATTAATGTCAAAACTCGCAGTGTTCCTCAATTGAAATGAGCAACATTGCATATCTTTCAAACCGTCTGTCGTCGCACCGAACCATCTGTGCCAACAACTCTGATTGGCTAGGTAAATGCTAGTGGCAACCTCATTTCGCACACAAACTTGCTCGAACGATGTTGACCACTCCAGACCGAAATGTCCCTCAAGGTGCACTCAGCATGAAATCGATAATATTTATGGGGTCATATCTCAAATCTCGTGTGAGGTATCATCAAACCATCAAGAGATACAGGATCCTGTTTTCAAGGCCTACAATAACCTATCTTAGTTTTTAAAGATTCAAATTTATTTAAATTTGGCAACACAATCTTGGTTGATGTCAAAACTCAGTGTTCCTTAGTTGAAGTGAGCAACATTGCGTATCTTTCAAACCATCTATTGTAGCATCGAACCGTATGTGCCAACAACTTCGATTGGCAGGGTAAACACTAGTGGAAACCTTATTTCACACACAAACTCGCTCGAATGCTCTCGACCACTCTG
The DNA here is from genome assembly GCA_027943335.1 of Chamaecyparis obtusa. Taxonomy (NCBI): domain Eukaryota; kingdom Viridiplantae; phylum Streptophyta; class Pinopsida; order Cupressales; family Cupressaceae; genus Chamaecyparis; species Chamaecyparis obtusa. The sequence continues at coordinate 285,465 of BSBK01005124.1, read as the reverse complement.
GACCGAAGTGTCCCTCAAGGTGCACTTAGCATGAAATCGGTGATCTTTACAAGGTAATATCTCGGAGCTCGTGCGAGCTATCATCAAACTGTTAGGTGCTACAAGATCGTGTTGCTGAGGCCTAAAAACATATCTCAATTTTCAAAGATTCAAATTCATTTAAATTTGGCAACACCATCTCGATTGATGTCAAAACTTAGTGTTCCTCAGTTGAAATGAGAAACATTGTGTATCTTTCAAACTGTCTATCATAGCATCAAACCATCTGGGCTAATAGTTATGATTGGCTAGTTAAACACTAGTGGAAACCTCGTTTCGCACACAGACTCACTCAAACGTTGTCGACCACTCTGGACTGAAGTGTCCCTCAAGGTGCACTCAGCATGAAATTAGTGATATTTATGGGGTCATATCTCAGATCTCGTACAAGGTATCATCAAACTGTTAGGTGCTACAAGATTGTGTTGTTGAGGTTTAAAATAACCTATCTCGGTTTTTGGAGATTCAAATTCGTTTAAATTTGGCAACACAATCTCGGTTGATGTCAAAACTCACAGTTGTCATGCCCAAAAGTTGAGCAAAACACAACTACAAATTTTTTTCTAAAAACCTACTAACCAACTACTACAAACACACTCACACAACTAAGAAGTGAAACACTAACTGGCACAAGCCTCTACATGCACGCATAACGATGCAGAGAGAAAATAGATGACTGGTAATGATTGGAAACATTGAAGTGTCTAGAACACCCCAAGGGTCAAACCATACTAGGTTGACCATGTTTGACCAAGTTTGACCAAAAGTCAAACCTTAGCAAACAACACTAAACAAAGCTACAAGGTTCCCTAGACTACTAGCTATGACCAACACGCAAATCGGGACAGTTGACTAAAAGTCAACTAGAGTTGACCAAAAGTCAACCATCACTGAAATATGCACAACTAAGCTACAAGGGTACAAAAATACAACCAGGAATACTTGGGCGCACATACCGAGGCATTTGACCAAGGTTTGACCGAGAGTTGACCAAAAAGTCAATTGTGCCCAAACATGTCCGACAAGGTTCTACAAGGGTTAAAATACGTCAAGGAAGGGTTTGTGCATGCAAACCAAGGTTATGTCCAAGGTTTGACTAATGTTGATCGAAAGTCAACCGTGCATGAGATTTGGTCAACAAGTCTAACAAGGTCATTAAGACCCAAGACGAGACCACAAGGCGATGATAAGAAAAAAATAGATATCAACTAAATAATATATCCAATAAACTAATAAATAATCTCTTAATAAAAATTAATCTATTCTATTTAAAACGATTTAATTTAAATAAAATATAATTTAATTTATTTAAAATTACCTATGTTAAACAGTATTAATTAAACACTATAGTGAAAATGTAAATGAATATTTTTGCCATTAGCATAAAAACTAATTAAATCAAATAACCTTATTTAATATCTAACATTATAATTTAAACTACTATATTAATTCAAGAAAATTTAAATGAACATAATTGCCTTATGAATAACAACTAAATTTAAATTCATAAAATTAATTTATTAAAACAATCTATTTATTAATTTTTTTATTTTATCTTTTAAATAACCCACTTAAGATAATACAATTCAAATAAATAACAATATTAAAATTCAAATTAAAAATTGTACAAAGAAACTTTACCAACTTATATTATTATAAAGCAACCTATTTTAACCACTAAATTATGAAATCTAAACATTTCAATTAAAAATTAAAGAAATAAAATATCCCTTCCCTCTTTTTTTTTCATTCTACCATATTAACATACATATAAAATAAATAACATTAACTAACAAAAGAAATCATTTATAAATTTACCCAAAAGTTTTTGGGTCTCGCTTTCCTTTTTTACCGCCCCCTTAATTATTTACTTTAAAACAACTAACTTAACTTTTTAAAATTACTTCATAAAATAAAATAAACTAAATAAAATTTATTTTAAAAATAAATAATTTCACTATGAATTATCATTCATTAAATTTACAAATCTAAAAAAAATAATTCTATAAAACTTAATAATAAATATCTCAAAACAATTAATCCATTAATATAATCTTTATTCTACAAATTTTAATATTTAAACAAATAGAAATTTAAACTTCTGATAAATAAATAAAATCAGACAAAACAATACTATACTCTTGTTTCATTAATCCCTCTTTCATTTTGGGAAAAGCTCCCACGAAACAGCAAACCCTCGCGGCGGCCATTAATGGGCCCACAGGCAGAGGGGAGGAGTGGCAGGGTGCGTGGGTTGGAATTTGGGGGTTTCGACCCCTTCCCACACCACCCGAAAATTTTTAATATATCTTCTTGCCCAGCACTCTGCGCGTGAGCCACAAAATTTATTTATTTTTCTTGATATTATAATATATGTGCTTATAATATATAAGCATATATTATAATATGTAAACATATTTATTATTATTTTAAAAGAAAAAGAAATTATGGCTATAAAAATAAGAAAATATTTACTGGTGTAATTAGAAGCCTGAAACATAAAACAGCAGGCTTTTAGGCTTTTTTTTTTTTTTAATTTAAAAGCATATTTGATTACTATAATTCTTAGCTCACAACATGAGCTAAAAATAAATTTATTTTGAGCACTTTTTTTTTTTGAATTTATTTATTTTATTTTTTAAAAATTTCTAAGTTATGGATAAAGAAATAATTTTGTTTTCTAATTAAATTTTTTTTTACAAACAGCGATTTTGAAATGAAGATTCACATATATCTAACCATGATAACTTAATTAATTTATAAATATTATTTCAATTTCTAACACTAAACCTTGAAATTACTATAATAACTAAGAAACTTATAAGTTAAATAATGATCATATAAATTTCATACAAACTATTTTTTTCCTCAATAATGACCAACAATCTAACAAATATTTTGATAGAAAATTAGAAAATTTATAATTGCAACATGATCCATTTCTTTAACACAGTCAACATTAAATATTCATTGATTCCGTAATTTCCATATTTCCATTAAATACAAAATAGCATTTACATCTCGAAAGAGGGATACAAAGAGACCCTAATTTCCATTTTAAGCATATACTTGAATTTAAATCTTACAACAAACTTTCCAACTGAAAATATCTAATTCCAAAATCTGTCAGGTCCGCCATCCAGCTGGGAACCTGATAGTGCGAGGTTGACCACGGAGGCTCACCTCCCAACCTAGGCCTTTTCAAGGCCACCCCCGAGCTAGGGGATCCAAATTGGAATGGGGTACAAACAGATTTCAAACAAGAAGTAAAAACATCCACACAAGCTAAAACATTCAAGTCAAAATCCCCACTGAGTTTTACAAGAGGAAGGCCTCCAAGAGACCTTCCTGAAAATGGGGTAGAGGTGGACTACCAAGAGGAGAAGCCATATCAGAATACAAATATCACAAGCCACACATGGACTTGGGAAGACCATCTCCAAGAGATACGGTCTAACTCTCCTTATGCTCCCCAGGTGCCTGTAGGCCATGCTTGGCATCATGGGTATCGTGGAACCCCATGTTTTATCCCTCCACACATGGGAGACTTTGCACATCCTGTGTCTACATCCTACTACCCCCTTCAAGGTTACTCCACCCTCCCTAAGGTGAGTAAACCTTAAAGAAACCCATCCCAAACAAAATCACAAAATAAAAATAACATTTACAAAACTTAAATTTTCAAACTCAAAACCTTAAAAAGCCATGGACTCCATTAATGGAGTTTCAAGCTCAAACACAAACTTGAAAGAACAAAAGTTAATACAAAGACCAACCTTACTCCAAGCAAGTTGAAATTCTAAAAACTTGAACTCCTTCCAAAGCTAGCCTCTCTCCTAAGCTTTTCCAACAAGAGTGGTCTCCAAATCTAGAGAGTGGGTGATCAACTAAACCTTACTCCAAGCTTCTCCTAAATAGGCAAACCTCCAAAAATCTAGGAGCCAATCAAAAGAGCGGAAGAAACTTCCATTCCCTTCTTTCCACTTGCCTTCCTTTACCATAAATGGAGTTGAATGCAAGTTTGGGAAGAAGAGAGAGGTTAACCAAAACCTCACAACTCTTCAATTTCGACCAAAATGAAAACTTTGACTTTAGAAGAGTCATAAATGAGTTTTAAGGCTCTTAATGGGTTGAAAATGACCCCTAACCTCTAAGGTATCAACTTGGGTAGCTAAAATTGACCCCAGTTAACCTATGGGAGCCCAAATGACCCTCCTAAACTCCACCTAAAGTTTATGCATGAATTTCTGGTCTTGGTTGACTTCTAGAAACTTCCCAACCCAAGGTTAGTTGATCCTACCCTAAGGTTTCACCCTAGTCAAGCCCTTGACCCAATCAAATATAAAATACTAACCATGCCAATACTTAATCCACAATTTGCCAAATTTGGCACATTTAATTAAACAAATGACATGGCTAATTCACATAGACATTAACTAAATTAAATACACATGTGCAAACCGCATTTACAAATAAAAGACTATACAACGAGGTCCACGTTTCTTTATACAAAGAGGACCTTGGTATGCACGGTATAAACATAGGTTCCAATACTGGATCCCCGCATATAAATCCATGGTCAAATTATCCTGCACACTGATTGCACACATCAGTAGGTCCAATCAACATGATATAAATACAATACATCATCAATACTACATGGTTTAAAACTATGTATGTGAATCAATCAACTAAGCATAACTTTGGTTTCCTAAACCAACTTTTCATCGCAATAGTTTTAAAACATCATATGTAATATAATCGTAACTAAAATTGAATTAAAACATGTAGTATCTCGAGTGTACCCTGATTACATAATTAGGCACTGAACATATAGTATAGGATTCAACAGATCCTCAAATACATAAGTGTCTCAAATAATCAAGTATGTCTATGAAATAAGTACTAAAAGCATGGAAAATAAAACAGTATAAATATGACTATCTGATAGGCCTCACAATAGTGTTCCTTAGTTGAAATGAGAAACATTGTGTATATTTCAAACCGTCTGTCGTAGCATCAAACCGCCTTCGCCAACAGCTCCGATTGGCAGGGTAAACGCTAGTGACAACCTCGTTTCACACATAGACTCGCTCGACCACTACCGACCATTTCGGACTGAATTGTCCCTCAAAGTACACTCATCATAAAATCAATGATCTTTATGGGGCATATCTCGAAGATCGTGTGAGGTATCATGAAACTGTCAAGTGCTACAAGATCATATTGTTGATGCCTACAATAATCTATCTTAGTTTTTGGAGATTCAAATCCGTTTAAATCTGGCAACACAATCTCAGTTAATGTCAAAACTTGCAGTATTACTCAGTTGAAATGAGTAACATTGTGTATCTTTCAAAGCATCTATCGTAGCATTGAACTATCTGCACCATCATTTTGAAGCACTTTAGATTCAGTTACTAACCCTTTTGAGTGCATTCTATGTGATTTTCCTGTAGCAGCAGTGGGTTTGTGCATTAAACAAAGGATGAATTAGTTAGATCCATCCATTTTCTGTGGTTATTGTGGCTGTGGGATGGATCCAACACTTGTATATTATGTAATTTTCCCTTATTATGTAGGATTTTAATAAATATGTAGGGTAATTACCAAATTTTGCAAGTTGACAAGGTGAAAGGTGCATGAAGTAAGGGCCATGGGTATAGTAGGAGTTTGGGATGAATGAGAGGGTGATTTTCCTTTGGAACATGTTAGGACATGTTGAGGACATGGTGTATAATCAAAGATTGGATCCCAGAAGTGAGTTATAAGCCATTTATGAGAAAGCCCTATTTATAGGCTTGATTTGGTGAGGGTTTGTGAGTTGGGGTATGTGCAGAGGTTCCATGGCCTAAAAGATGTCAAAATCATTGGTTTTACTTCATTTCAAGAGACTGTAGCAAGTGGAAAGGTCAGGGGTTACAACCATGGTAGGGTTGCTTTGTAAAATGGGGCTATTGGGCCTAGGCATGAAAATGGAGCAATAGTTTTTGGAGGAGAAGTTCTGAAACAAGTGGGCTTGGTTTCAACATATGTTTAATAAATTAGAAAAGGGTATTTGGATCCCTAATTTTTTTGGGGAGTCATTTGAAATAATTTGGAGAAATATGAAAATTTCTCACTAGATAGGGCTAGTAAGACATGCCTAAAGAGAGAAGTTTGGTTATGGGAAGATAACCACTTAACATTATGAGTTTAAATATGGGAGATGAGATGTTTGGAGTATGTTGAGAACCTTTTAAGGTTTTGGAACACCCATCAAGAGAGTCAAGGATGCTTGAATGGTTAGTTTGAGAATAATCATGGGACATGAAGTATGGTTGAGCGATTGGTTATAAAGATGTGGGAGAGAAGTTAAAGTTGTGGAGTCTAGTGGGTTGCAAGATGTTGAGTTTGACCTCGGATAGGTCTAGTATGTGGGTTGGGTCTTGGAGTTAATCCTTGGTTCAAGGAAAGATTAGAGTGATGTTACAAAACAACGGAGAAATCTAATATTCTCCTATGAAGATTACAAATCCACCACTAGCCTCTGTATCAAAATGAAACATACATATTATAATAAAGTATAAATCATACAGTAACAATATACATCAATAAACATACAAGCATAACTATAAGGCATGGGAAATTTACAAAGCATAAGACATCCACATAAACATAAATTAGTATACATCAATACACCTGACACATGAATTGCATACCTAAAACATAAACTATATATATTCATAGGGCATGAAGCCAAATATATATGTCCAATAATGTCATACATCAAATATATCCAATACAGTTAAACATGTTAGAGTTGATGAAAAACAACCCACAACTCCCAAGAACACCTACACGCAAACACCTTTCATAGAAAGAGAGAGAAGAAAATAGCTATGGAGGCCTAAACTCATTGGTCCACAAGAGAGGAGAAATCCTTGAGAAACGGATCCCGAAATGCAGGAGGTCTGAAACGCCAAGTTCGCAGAGAACATCTAACTTTGATAGAAAAAAAGAGCATCAAAATGGAAAATTCACAAAATCATACCAGTAAAAATGGATCGGGCTCAGAACCTATTTTTCAATGATATATCGTACGCTCGATTACGATCCCAGATGCCAGAGTTATGCGCAAAAAACCACATGTACCTCCAAAAGGCCAAAAAAAAGTGCAAAGCTTTGCTAACATCAGCAATATATGAGCCTAAATTTGATGGCCAAATGGTTGTCACAGCTCAAATCCACTGCGGCTTAAAAGAAAGGAGCCCTGGTCACATGGGTGACTAGGGGCTAAAAAAAATGGGCATTGGGGCTTGCAGATGGACCTCCATGTGACCCTGTTCCATCAGCGGTCTCGTCGGTGGTTCCGCTGGCGATTCTGTCGGTGCTTCTGCTAGCTGCGGGTGGCACTCGGGTGGCCGCCCCAAAAAAAAATTATATATTTTTTAAATCGTACAGCGTGCCTTGGAGTGTGTGTCAGGGTTGTACAGCTCTGATACGTAAAAAAATTGTGCCAGAGGCCAACTTGTCAAAAATTGACAAGTCTTATATGAATTTTGACTATCTCGGGCCTTCTGAACGCAACCATGAGGTCCATTTGGGCTAGAAGTGCTCCAAAAAATAGTGATTGCCTTGGGATCCATGTCGGGGTTGATTGTAAAAAAAATACTCACAGATTCCAACTTTGTCCAAATTGGACAAACTTTATATGGATCTTGGGGTTCTTAGATGCTCTAAATGCAACCATGAGGTTTGTTTGAAGCCAAGATGACCAGAAAAATAGGTACCCCCCAGATCTGACAAAAAACCCTCTCTAAAAATGCAGATCTGACGAACACGACTGAATCTCTCAGGAAGAGGACAGGGTCAAGCAGATTTGAATCTCTGATACCATGTTGGAGTTGATGAAAAAAACCCACTACTCCCAAGGACACTTGCACACAAACACCTATCACAGAAAGAGAGAGAAGCAAATAGCTATGGAGGCCTGATTGCATTGATCCACGGGAGAGGAGAAATCCTTGATTTGCAAAAACAAAAGTTGCAATCAATAATGAAATGTCAGAAAAGGTTACATGTTGTTATGAGATCAATCCTTATAAAAGGAGATCAGAAAACCTAAAAAGGTAAAACCCTAGGTTGCACAATAATAATTAATAAAGTAATTAATTATTATATGCCTAAAGTTTATCTTAAGTAGAAAGAGGTAATAAGTGACTGAATAATTAAATCAATATGATTCAATTAATCAGTAAACACTTTATAACTCTAACAAAATAAGCTTCCTCAAAACCAAATGGATGTACAATGTGTCACTTATACAATATACAAAAAAATATGTCCACTAATGCCATATAGGCATACAATCTATATCCCTAATCTAGTCCTTTCCCACCAGGGGAAGAAAAAAATCCTGAGTTGTCTTCAATCATCGCGTCAATGGAGATGCAGTGGATGTTGTAGCCTTTCAAGTGCACTCAATAGTCCTCATGTCTAGACTCTTCTATAGCTCAAGCTAATAAAAAAAAGTATAAGCATCAATAACTAATATACATCAAAATTGAATTATACAATGACATAAAATAGAATATTCGCTTAATGCTAGCAAATAATCGCTATGTACATCCACCAAAGGCGCATACTGACTATCTGGAGTAATAAGTCCCTACAAAAATGATCAAAATAATAATTAAAATTCATACATGAATATCATTAAAAAACTCAATACAACCTATTAAAATAAAAATTAAAATTAAGTGATCTCTTTCATACCTCAGTCAGTGCTTCAGAACTAGCTACTGTTGCAGCTACTCCATGATCCAAAGTATCACGAATAGGAGTCTCTGATGTCAATAACTAAAAATGAAACAACAAAAGTATTATGTAGTTATCAATATTACATATATTTCTTACAACCCTACTAATGAATAAATGGTACCTCTATGAAGGTTCCATCGTGTCCTTCAGTGTGCGGTGTTGATGTCGAAGCTCCAACATTAAACGAGTGAAAATGTACATAGAAATTTATAAGATAACCATTCATATAAGAATGTACTTCTGACATGTTAATTATAATGCATTATTACATATATACTTTTGGAATCAATGATGATGTCACAAAGCTAGGTGAAGGAATGTGATCACCACAATGACCACTTTTCCTCTAGATTTTGATCATAATTTGTCTAGTAATTTAGTTATTCATTCATTTATTAATTAAATATAATCAGGTAAATCAAATTAACATGCAAATAAAGATAGTTCAAAGAAAGTGGTACGATGTCCTTCGTTGTCTATTGTGAATGTCGATGGTCCACTAGTGAACTAATGCACATGCACAATAAGTTATGATACAATCATTTATATAATTACATAATAATCAAATATATTAATTAAAATTCTTTATTTGATACATACTTGTGGAGTTGACAATGAAGTGTATAAGGGGGCTGGAGGATCATTACCACTACCACCGACACTCTTGCCCTGAATTTTGATCATAATTAATAGATACTAAATTAATTAGTAATTCTTTTATAAATAAAATATGATCAAATAAATTTAATGAACTTGCAAATATTTACCTGTGTGTCAATGCCAAATGTCATATTTAGAAAGTAATTGGTCATCATTCCATGATCCTCTTCCTCTCTCTTGGTAGTACCAAATGTGTACAAGGTTCCACATGATCGAAAAATATGCCCCCTCAAAGACTGACCATGGTGACCCTCAACTAAAGGAGTGGCACACTAAATGAGAGTCTATGTCAGAGCACTAATTGTTCCTAGTGTGTCCACCTCTACATGTTCCTTCATAATAGAAGGAATACTAACATGATCCACCTGTGGCTTGCTAGTAGGAACCCTACGTGCATTAGGGTCACAATGTGCTCCCGCTCTATCAAATGATGACCGCCTCCTCTACCATGAGAATCTAGAAAGTCAAAATAATTTGACACCTCCTTGAGTACAAACTCACAATAGAGTTTCCTCAACAAATATATAGGAACCTCATGATTGTTACAGGGAGGGGAATCAAATACCATCCACCATGTCTTCCAAAAGTTGTCTTTTATGTCTTCATTCAAGCACCAATGAATTGGGAACCTCTTTGTTGTACTTCTAAGTATCAGTATCCCCTTGCTTTTTAAAGAGTTTGTAAATGTCATCTTTTGTAATTTTTTTCTTTTTGATGTCCTCATATGACAATTTATTTACATAATATTATTTTTGTTATTCTCTTTTATCATGCCATAAATTAAGTTGCCCACTAACTGAGCCTACGTGGGTCAAGATTGATTCCAATGATTTTGAAAGTCTTTCCCTTCTAGGATTTGTTGCAATAAAATCTTGTAACTCCTAATTAAATATTTTAATTCTATTTTCCCTTTTTCAATTTGGTTGATCAAATTTTCCTATGTTCCAGGAGGAAGTTTCTCAATTGGTGGAGGCGGTTGAGGTTCATTTTCTTGATTATTTTATTCATTCATTTGTTCATGAGGACAAGATGGAGGGTTTGGTTGAGGGTTTTCTTTAGGGAGATCATTTCTTACTGGAAATTAAAACAAAATCAAATTTAAAATCCTAATTAAACTTAAAATCTAACAACAAAAAAATTTGACAAAAAAAATTGCTTCAAATCTGAAATTTCAATACAAATTTCTTCAAAACTTACCTCTTCTTCTGGTTTGAACTTGACTACATCGTGGAGCCATTATTTATCTAATTTTATGAATCAAATAACAATATTTTTTTGCGTACGTGCTATGGGAAGCTCTCCTTGGTTGCAAACATGGGTTTATGGGAGAACAATGAGCCTTTGAAAGGCACACTTGACATTTTATATCTTTTACATAGCATGTGCATGCTATAGTGCACACACACTATGTTTTAAATTCAAATCATAGAGCGTGTGTGCTATGTTTTGAATTGTCCAAGCCTAAGGCCTAGGAAACCAAGCCATAGCACACACTCACTTTAGTGTGTATGCACTAGGGTTGTTGGGGGGCCAAAAAGGAATGTGGCACCTTTTTGGTCCCCCATCTTTGTGCATATACCCCATTCTAGAATGATGTGGGTTTTTTTTCTTAAAGAAAAATCACAGGCATTTGACAAGTTCAAGATCTTCAAGGCAAAAGTAGAAAATGAATCAGGTTTGAAGATAAGATGTTTGAGGTCAGAGAGAGGAGGAGATTTTACATTTGTTGCATTTAACTCATACTACGAAGAACATGGGATATACATGCAAACTTCTTCTCCTAGGATTATATTACTATAACTAATGGTGATGATGATGAAGACCAATAGTGATCGTAGGTATACAAGATTGTAGAAGGATTAGATCTGTTAAATTATCTTTTCATTGATGTCAAGCAATTGATTTCTGATTTATATTGAGTTTCCATATCATTCAAAGTATGATATAAGTTGAGTGAGTTAAAGAAGAAAAGGAAGAGAAATATTATGAACTTGAAGAGCTTAATTAGGAATCTAATACAGATTAAACTATAATAAGGTTATGTTGATATAATTAATTTATACTAAACATTTGATTATATCAAGTCAGTAGAGAAGATTAGTCAAGTCGGTAAATAAAATAGTTTATTACCAAACAATGAAAATTCATTTGGTCAAAGGAAATTAAGTTTCGATAGAGAGAAAGGAAGTCAAGACATAGAGTAGAAGTTTTCAATTACCGAGTGAAGTAAATAGAATTTTGGTGGAAAAAAAGAGGTCAGCCACCGAGCAAGGAACAAAAATTAAATACAAGGATCAAAATGACATTTCATGTTGAGATATGATGAGATGGAAGATTCTAATGATAAAGAAGAGTTAGTTGATGAGATCTACGATCAAGAAAATTCAAGGTGATAATCTATGTTATAGATCTAAGTGGTAAAATGTGATACTGAGCTCTAAATTCATTGAATTAGTTTATGAGGATGATTGGATGGTTGAAATTAATCAAAGAAAAATGTCATAAATGATATTAAGAGGAAAAAAAAAGTATATATAAAGGATGAGATTGTATGAAGAGAAGGTTGGCAATTAAAAGAATTATTGAGTCACTGATTGATGTAGTGAAGAAAGAAAAGGTAGAAATCTGAGTCAGAAAGATGAGATTGATGAAGTTTTGAAGCCAATGGAAAGTGAAGGAATGAAGTGAAGACAAAGAGCACATAGGAGATCTAATTAATTAAAAGGTAGTTGTAGATTTATACATCACTTTATATACTCTTTCTTATTAATATTTGTAACTAAAAAATCTCTTAACCGAGTGGACCTAACAATATTATGGTAAATCCTTGTAAAATGTGACATTCTAGAAGAGTGCTTGAAGACCTTTAACTAGGCCACTCCTAACAGGGTGAAGATGTTATATAGCTAAGAGGGGGGTGAATCAGTTATGTCTAGTCATTTTACAATCCCAAATTCCTCCCAGATGTATAATATCAACTTCAACAAATAAACTAAACATCTCGGTAATAACTTGACTGTGTCTTACTGATTAATAAACCAACTGTCAAATAAATCATCTAGTACATATCGATCTAGCCAGATACTATAATGTGTAAAGTAAAATATCAAAACATCATATGCATACACATTTAACACTTGATTTTTAACGTGGAAACCCTATTAAGGGAAAAACCACCTAGGACCAGTAACCCAAAATATTTTCACTCTTCTGAAGTGAGCTCGATTAAGAGCCAACCATGTTAAAGGTTACAAAACACACTGTGAGGTGTGACCTTGTTAGAGAATTTATCACTAACAGTTATTTATGGCCATATACTCCCTTGGGTCAACAAGAAAACGAGTAACATTCATAGAATGAATATATAGAAATAAAAAGAAGGTTAAGTCTCACTCGGTTAAGATATTTTATCTATAGCAATGGTTGGAAAGCAACAGTATATGACTTGATTCAAAAGCAATTTCATTTGCTCATTTTCAGATCTATGTTAAGCTCAATATAACTTTGGTCATCATAATCTCTTCAATATCCTTCTTCCTCTAACTCTATTTTGCTCAGTTATCTCCTTCCGTCACTCAGTTAGGTCTGCAGAATCACTCGATTCTCACTTCAACCTGTCTGACCAGCTTTGCATGTATGCAATCATTTTCTCACATGCGATTCTCCCTTTGAATTTCTTCTCTCCTTATAGAGACATGGTAAACCATTTTATTTTCAGCCATAGATTTTGCCTCTTAATCTCCATCACTGATTTTGTCTCTTCAACCTTCCTCGAAACTTGTGCCTTAAAAAATTGTAATATCCATCATCTGATTAATCTTGAATTTTTTTAGTAGTAGATCTTCATAACTAACTTTTTCTTTATCCTTGGAATCTTCTAGATTCATCTAGTTCATCGTCTCATATCAGCAATCACATGTTCCACATTGTTTCTTCTACTCGGTCAATACCATGATGTGTCAGTTTCTTCCAACTTGATTAATACCATACTCGGTATACACTACATTTTCTTGGTGTATACTATATCTTCTCGGTGTACACTAAGTTCTTTATATACCAACCAAAGTAACTTGTACATTCTTGATCTTCAACACGTAACAGAATCATGTAATACAATCAAATCACTATCATATTGTAATAGACTCATCAATAAATTTCCCAATGAATACCTTTCTCATATTTACTCATACATCTCATCTTCATGCTAATATCTCTTTTTCTTCACCATCACCTCCTTTAGATGTTTACAACTATCATGATAAGTACAATCAAAGCTAGTTCACATCAATGACAATATAACAACTGATCTAATGTCTCACATACACTTTAGTAGCTCAGTGATCATCTTCACATTCTCCCATTTTGTTCTCCAAGTAGTCTATCAGTTGTAGATCTAACAATCTCTCCCTTTGGCATTGATGGCAACACATTATGAAATATACCATAGAATACCAAACATCTTAAGTGTCTACAACTTGGTCTTTATGTTGTGACTCGGTAGCTCTCCCTTAGCTTATGATTTTAATATGTTTAATCACTACAAAACATCTATCTCTTTTATGTTCTGTAGTATTCCTCTGTACTATTCAATGCATATTCTCTCTCTTTTGGTTAACTCTTTCCTAACTGAATATTTCATGCCAAATTCTCTCCCTGTCATATTCTCTCCCTTTGATAGAAATTCTAAAAATAAGCTATTTAGTAACCAAATCAGTATCTTTGTTATTCTTGTTATAGATTCTTGTACCTTGCATGTACATATATTCTCAGTTTCAGCTTGTCTTCCATCTTCTTCTTCTTCACAACCATAGGAATCCAAAAATGTGAACATCTTGCGTCAACATAAATAAATCTTCTAACAAATAATATGTTGATGCAACTCCATATCACCTTAGTGACTATTAGATAGGGGAAGGACCCCTAGTCTATTTCTCAAGTACTCAAATGTATCCTTCGGTAAGGGTTTTGTGAATATATCTGCAAGTTGCTCTTGTGACTTCACATATTCCAATGTGACCTGTTTCTCCTAAACTTACTCCCTTAAGTAGTGATATTTAATGGGTATGTGCTTAGTCTTTGCATGCATCACTAGATTCTTTGAAATTTTAATAGCACTTATTTTGTCACAATAGATTATCATTGGATCAGTTATTTCTTTATTCATACCTTCCAACAATTGCTTTATCCAAACTATATTAGAACAATTAGTAGTAGTAGCCACATATTCAACTTCAACAGTAGACTGAGAGATGCAACCTTGTTTCTTTCTTATCCATGTTACTAGTCTTTCACCTAAAAATAAATCTCCTCTAGTAGTGATTTTTCTATCATCAATATTTCCTTCCCAATCAGCATCTGTATAGACTTTAAGTACAAAATTACCTTGGTACAATTTGTACCATTAATTCTTACCGATCGAAGAATTATTCTTAATATATAGGATCATTATGGATCAATAGATCTGGCTTAATTTATTTCTTATACCACAATCCATATTTCTTGGTGTTCTTCACATATCTCAAGATTCTTTTCATAGTAGTCATATGTGTCTCTTTAGGATTAGTAGAAAATCTAGCTACAATGCCAATATCATGTGCAATATCTAGTGTACTATGCACAACATACATCAGCTTTCTAATCATAGATTTGTATAAGGTTTGATTTACCTCTGTTCATTTGTCATCCTTGGTTAACTTGCATATGATTACCATAGGTGTACCAACTAGTTTTGAGTTTTCCATATCAAATATTTTGAAGATTTCTTTAATATATTTTGACTATGTAATGTATATACCTTCCTTTAGTTATTGAATTTTTAAAACAATAAATAATTTGATCTCTCTAAACATTGACATTTCAAACTCCTTTCTCATTTCATCAGCAAAAGATTTACATAAAGTACCATGACCTTTAAATATTATATCATCAACAAATATTTCAGCAATAAGAACTTTATCATCAGTTTCACCTTTCAAATATAAGTTTTTATTATCACTTGTTCTAACAAATCCAATTCTTATGAGATAAAAATGAAGTCTTTCATACCATGCTCTCGGTGCTTGTTTCAGTCCATAAAGTGCCTTGTGTAGCTTACAAACCATGTTCTTTTGAGTAGGATCTATAAAACCTTTAGGTTGTTCAATGTATACCTCTTCTTCAAGTATACAATTTAGAAATGTAGATTTAACATCCATCTGATATACCTTAAATCCTTTGTAAGTAGCATATGCAAGTAGAATTCTCACTCCTAGTCTAGTAACGGGTGCAAAAGTTTCTCCATAGTCAATTCCTTCTTCTTGTGCATAACCTTTGTGTTGGTAAATAGATTGTTCTTTTCAATTTAACTCTCAAATGCCCAAATCTGTGAGAAACAATTTGATACCAATAGTTGGATAATCTATCACTAGGTTGATAGATTTCCTCTGAATTGAAAGGTACAGCTCCCTTATGAATGATATTCAATGAATTTGTTTTATTCCTAAACTAATTGGGTACGTTCTTAACCTGAGAACGAAAGAGGAAAACCAAGCCAACCCTAGATAGAACTAACTCAGGTAGTAAATTCAATTCTAAACCTAGCCAACTCCAAGAATTCACAGTTCCTATGACTCCCCGGCATTGATAATGCAATACGAATGCTATTTATGCAAATGCAGCAAAATTGAAATGAAATTGAAGGTTAAGTAATCCCAATTTCCATAATAGGAATATTTGCAAATACTATGATCTATAGCCCATCCAGTACTTAACACAAGATGCAAGATAATGCCCAAAACTAAATACAACAATACTACGATTGATTAGAAACAAAAAAGTAATAACCAAATGCTTCGATTCATAATAAAACCCCTCTTTGTATTGAACACAATAAATAAGAATAATCTGATTTTATTTGTTCACAATCTCTACTAAGTCTATTAGAAAAAACTAGAACTCTCAACTCTAAATGCAAATGAAAATGAAATGCAGAAAAATAAATGCCCTCCCTTCTACTCCAGCAATTCCTACTCTTGCGGAAAGGAAGAACCCCATTTTACAATAAAAGAGTTTACAATAAATAGCATTCTCCAGCAACTGTTCAATTTCTCCCGGTAATTTTTCTATTTCATAACTAATTCTTTCCTCATTTTCTATTTAAATGTGAAGGAAATATTTATTTGATTTCCAATCAACTTCCTCCTTTAAGACTTTCCGGCTTCTCATAAAATTACTCATATCTCTTGATCTTCCAAAATTTTCGCAACTCATTACCCATGATAATTTTTAATGAATGGGCATAATTATTTGACAAGTGTCATTATCCCCATGACTATGTGTCAAATTATCTGAATCTTCATATACTCCAATGATACTAATGAATTTTGCAACTTTTAACTGTCTTTCTTTAGACGCATAATTCAATCTGACATTCTTACTATTCTGGATAGGCTCTTACTCAGAGATGAAATTTTTTTGAACTGGATACAAACACTTCGATCGCTCTAGTGAGGATGGCCAAAAGTAGTCTAGCACCAATATACTTGAATCTTAGCAAGATCCAATGGTTAGTTTGGAAGATAGAGCCCCTGCACTGAGACTGATTTTTTCAGCAATCTGTACTGCGAAGAGCGTAGTGGAAAATGGATTTTCCGCTATGCATTTCTTACCATCTCACTTCTCCATTGCAGGAAATTGGAAAAGAGCTTCTCCCGGTGAAAAATGACCATCTCACTTCTCCATTGCGAAAAAATTGATATGGAGTGAGAAAAGCATAGCGGAAAATGAGTTTTCCGCTATGCTCTTCTTCTTTTTGGTGGAAATCCTAAATTTGAGTGCGCTTTACGAAATTCTAATTTTGAAACAATAAATATGAATTGGGACATAAGAACTCTCACATCTGCATTAAAACTTTGATCTTCATCCTTCATAGAAACATTGTTAGGAGAAACATCTGAAACACATTAGGGGGAATCTAATGAAAGACTTCAACTTTGAAAGTTTAAAATTGGGGGACTGGATGTATGCCAACAGCTGGCTCTGAATGGGGATTATGTGCTACAAAGTGCATAAAGAAACCAGCATCTTTGGCTTTAAAGCTAGTGCCTTATCCATTGGGCTATAGAGTCTAGGCATAAAATGACAAGAAGAAGCTACTTGCTGGGAGGGCAGAGGGGAGCAAGGAAAAACCAAAATTGAGAAAGCAGGAAAGGCTAAGCTAAGCACACCAAAACTATGGAAGAAAATTTTTTTACAAACAAGTGAGGGAACCTCACCGAAAGAAAAGAGAGTTGAAAGAGACTTATGCATGACCATTAAGCATCAAGGAAAAGTATAAACCTTTCCAGAAAAGAGAATTGTGCTCCAACAAGCTATACCAAAACCATTTCCTTTTGACAACTTCATCATAACTGAAAGTGAATTCGGAAGCATGCTGAAAATGTGTGACCCACAAATCTCCTCCAAACAACCATGCCTCATCATAAATCTCTGATTCTTCTACATTATCATGCACATTGCTTCTCATACATTCAACCATTCTTTGTGAAGAAGAAAAATATTCTAAAGATTCTAAAAATGATACTGAAACATATTCACATTCACCACTTTTGATAATATCACTTTTAATAGAGATTTCAGCATCCAAAACAAGATTGACAAAATTAGAATACTCAACTAATTCTGAAAATGATATTTCATCATACGCATATTTATCACAGTCATCTTTAATAGCACTTTTAGATTTCAAATCAAGACTGAAATAGAATGATTCTTTATCGCACATAGGGTCAATCTGGACTCAAGCACCTTTATCATCCTTTGTAGCTATCAAGTCCAAAAATTCTTTATCTAAATTCAAAGCTTCAATACCTAGATCAGTTGTAGAAGGAGACTCACACTCAGCAGGCATCAAGGTTTGATTTACCTCCATTTCACGACAAAGAAAAATATAATCCAGCTCTTTATCCTCTTCATGATGTTGTAGCACTTTATCAACCAAAGAAAATCCCAGCAAAAACTTTGCTCTTGTAACCACCTCCTCAACCACATTTTCAGACTTAGCATGATTATCATCAAAACATGATTCAGCTTTGTTTTTAATACCAATTTCTTCAAGAAGACCCAACTTTGTATTCTTTTCAAAAGAAAATGATTCTAACACAGGATCCTCATAAACTTATGCATATTGAAAATCATCCTTACGAATATCTTCTTCAAACTTAAAAGCTTCATATTCCACTTGCATACCAACCAAAGGATGATTTTCAAAAGGAACTTCATGTAAAGAATCACTACTATTTTCATCGAATTTGAAACCTTCAATAATAGGAGGAAAAGAGAGCATAGACAGATTTTCTTTTTTGACTTCACTTACCATTTCTTTGCCATTGTCAAGAATGCTCTCGTTCATTGAAAATTTTGCTTCCAAAATTTGGGGTACCTCTTGCTTTCCAAGAACCAAACAATTGACTGATATTGGCTCCTCATTTACTAGTTTTTCTTCAAGCATCCTTTTCTTTGATCTTGGACATTAAAATACCTTTGATGCATGCATCTTAACAGTAGAGTGGATTGATGATCTTCAATAGGATTTAATCCCTTTTCTTCAACTTCAGCAATACTTTCTTTAAATGTCATCCAAAGGAATTGTAAGTTGGGATCACTCTCAACATTTATTTCTTCAAATGTGGGTTTCCTTCTTATTTGTTTTCTTGGCTGAACTTCTTGTTCACTCAAGACTAAAAAATTATAGGAAACAAAATCAGGTGGAACTTCTGAAACTTCATCATCATCCACCTTCAATTCTTCATTCAGCTGCAACACCCTTTTCTTGCAATGCTGCAATAACTTTGTTTTCACTTCCAGCTCTTTCATCTTGTGATACCTGGCACAAACACTTCTCCATAATAGAATTGGTACATGGTCTTCTTCAATGCTCAAATTCATTTTTCTTCCCCGAGTGATGCTTTCTCTAAAAGCATCAAACAAATCACGCAATACTGGATCACGAGTTTGATGAAGTTCTATAAAGGAAGGATCCAGCCTCTTCCCTTTCACAACTTTAATAGGCATGGTCTTTTTAAGTCAGAGTCACCAATCTCCTGTAAGTAGAGATAATAATAGATCTAAAAATGAAAGCACTGGACTCTTCAACCAAAAACTATGAGAATAAAAAAAGAGTCACCAATCTCTTGTAGTAGAGATAATAATAGATCTGAAAATGAAAGCACTGGACTCTTCAACCAAAAACTATGAGAATTAAAATAGAGTTGCCAATCTCTTGTAGCAGAGATAATAATAAAAACTGAGCAAACAAATTATGCACTAATCTTCTTTTTCGCTTCCCCAACAGAGTCGCCAAAAATCTATTGGTAAACAGATTCTTCTTTTCAATTTAACTCTCAAATGCCCAAATCTGTAAGAAAAAATTTGATACCAACAGTTGGATAATCTATCACTAGGTTGATAGATTTCCTCTGAATTGAAAGGTACAACTCCCTTATGAATGATATTCAATGAATTTATTTTATTCCTAAACTAACTGGGTAAGTTCTTAACCTGAGAATGGAAGAGAAAAACCAAGCCAGCCCTAAACAGAACTAACTCAGGCAGTAAATTCAGTTCTAAACCTAGCCAACTCCAAGAATTCATAGTTCCTATGACTCCTCAGTATTGGTAATGCAATACGAATGCTATTTATGCAAAATGCAGTAAAATTGAAATGAAACTGAAGGTTAAGTAATCCCAATTTCTGTAATAGGAATGTCTGCAAATACTACGATCTACAAACCATCTAGTACTTAACACAAGATATAAGATAATGCCCAAAACTGAATACAACAATACTACGATTGATTATAAACAGAAAAGTAATAACCAAATGCTCCGATTCAGAATAAAACCCCTCTTTGTATTGAACACAACAAATAAGAATAATCTAATTTCATTTGTTCACAATCTCTGCTAAGTCTATTACAAAAAACTAGAACTCTCAACTCCAAATGCAAATGAAAATGAAATGCAGAAAAATAAATGCCTCCCTTCTACTCCAGCAATTCCTACTCTTGCAAAAAGGAAGAACCCCATTTTTCAAGAAAAGAGTTTACAATAAATAGCATTCTCCAGCAACTGTTTGGTTTCTCCTGGTAACTTTTCAGTTTCATAACTTATTATTTCCTTGTTTTCTATTTAAACATGAAGGATTAAAGTATTAAAATCTTTATTTGATTTCCAATCAACTTCCTCCTTTAAGACTTTCCGACTTCTCATAAAATTACTCATATCTCTTGATCTTCCAAAATTTTCGCAACTCATTACCCGTGATAATTTTTAATGAATGGGCATAATTATTTGACGAGTGTCATTATCCCCATGACTATGTGTCAAATTATCTGAATCTTCATATACTCCAATGATACTAATGAATTTTGCATCTTTTAACTATCTTTCTTTAGACACATAATTCAATCTGACATTCTTACTATTCTGGATAGGCTCTTACTTAGAGATGAATAACTTTTGAACTGAATACAAACGCTTTGATCTCTCTGGTGAGGATGGCCACAATTAGTCTAACACCAACATATCTGAATCTTAGCAAGATCCAATGGTTAGTTTGGAAGATAGAGCCCCCACACTGAGACTGATTTTTTTAGCAATCTGTACTGCGAAGAGCGTAGCGGAAAATGAATTTTCTGCTACACATTTCTTACCATCTCACTTCTCCATTGTGAAAAATTGGAAAAGAGCTTCTCCCAGTGGAAAATGACCATCTCACTTCTCCATTGCGAAAAATTGGAAAAGAGCTTCTCCCAGCAAAAAAATGACCATCTCACTTCTCCATTGCGGAAAATTTGATATGGAGTGTGAAAAGCATAGCGGAAAATGAGTTTTTCGCTACGCTCTTCTTCTTTTTGGTGGAAATCCCAAATTTGAGTGTGCTTTAGGAAATTATGATTTTGAAACAATGAACATGAATTGGGACATAAGAACTCTCACATCTGCATTAGAACTTTGATCTTCATCCTTCACAGAAAAATTGTTAGGAGAAACATCTGAAACACATTAGGGGGAATCTAATGAAAGACTTCAACTTTGAAAGTTTAAAATTGGGGGACTGGAAGTACACCAACACTTTGCAGACTAATCTTGCCTTATTTCTAGTAACATCTCCATTCTCATTCAATTTGTTTCTAAAAATCCATTTGGTGCCAATCACATTTTTGTCTTTAGACCTCGATACTAATGTCCATGTCTTGTTTTTATGTATTTGTTCGATCTCTTCATTTATTACTTTAATCCAATCATCATTTTCTAATGCATCCTTAATAGTTCTAGGTTCAAATTCACAAACCAAACATGTATTGTTCCTCAAATTACTTCTTGTCATCATTCCTTCTCTTTTGTCTCCAATTATCTAATCTTGTGGATGGTGCCTTCTCACATATTTTGCTAGTACAGGCTCAGATCTGTGTTCTTCAATGTTTTCTCCACTCGGTGCATGATCATCATTTTCCTTGGTAACTATTTGATATTACTTGGTTTGTAAGTATTCTTGCTTGGTAGCAGTATTCTATTGCTTGGTGATTCCAGGTTGTTGTTCGGGTAAAGCGTTAGGTTCTTCTTTTTCTATGTAAACAAATCTTCCATAGTCTTCTGGTTCCTTCTAGTTCCTTCTTGTTTTCTTCATCATTTTTCTCAACAAACTCGCCAACTCTCACATTTTCACTTTCAATCATCTTGTTAGTAGTCTTGTTCAAACATTTTTAAGCTTTACTTCTAGTAGAGTATCCAAGAAATATGTCTTCATCACGTGTAGAACCAAATTTTCCATTTCTATCATCTTTCAGAATGTAACATCTACTTCAAAATATTCTTAAATATCTCACATTAGGTGTATAACCATACCATATCTCATAAGGTGTCTTGTTTGTCTCTTTCTTTGTTTGTACTCAGTTTAGTGTATAGACAACAATATTGATAGCTTCTCTCCAGTAAATTTGTGCAATCTCCTTTTTAATTAGCAATGTTCTAGCACAATCAACAATTGATATATTACTTCTCTCAGTAATCCCATTCTGTTGAGGTGTCCTCGATGCAGATACATGTCTCTTTATTCCATGTGCATTACAAAAGTTAGTAAACTCATCATAATGAATTCACCACCTCTATCTGACCTCGGGAGTTTTAGTTTCTTACTAGTTTCTTTCTCTACTTTTTTGTTGTACCATTTAAACATTTGAAAAGCTTCTAATTTTTCTTTTAGAAACATGACATATATGATCCTAGAGAAATCATCAACAAATAAGATAAAATATCTATATCCATAATAGCTCTTAATTCTCATTGGACCACATAAATTAGTATTAACTAAATCCAAAATTGCATTAGATGTGTATTGTTTGCTCTTAAAACTAGACTTTGTCATTTTACCCATTTGACATTGTTTGCACATCACATGGTTAGGCTTAGATATACTCGGTAAACCTCTAACTTTCATTTTCTTATTGATCTTTACCATGTTGTCAAAATTCACATGACATAACCTCTTGTGCCATAACCAAACATCATCATTTTTAGCCATTAAACAAGAAGTTTTAGAATTCTCCAAATAAAATAGGTTACCTCTTAATTGTTCACTAGTACCAATCAGTCTTCCAGTATCATCATAGATATTTACTCTTCTATTCTCAAATGCAACTTGGTCACCTATATTATTCAACAGTGCTACACTCAATAGATTATAGTTAAGTCCTTTCACCCAATAATCATTTTCACATATGATCTTGTTTAGAAATATAGATCTTTTACCTTTCACTTGACAGGGTGTATCAATTCCCATTTTTACAGATCCACCATTATAATGTTCAAGATATTCAAACTTCTCTTCATCACCAATCATATGATGTGTGCATCCACTATCAATAATCCATGTATCATTTTTACTTACTTTAGAAATAAGTTCCTTTTCTACAAACCTTTTTTCTTCTTCAGAATCTTCCTTCAATGCAACAAACACCACTTCTATTTCTTCATTAGTTTCAGACTCGATATCATCATCTTCATCAACTAGGTAGTATGCCTTTTTTCCTTTATCTCTGTAGTCTCAGTTGTTTTTGTTTCCTCTTTGTCGATTACCTCTGTGATCTCAGTAATCTCTTCTATTATTCTTTCTTTCATTTGATCTTTCACTTTTCCTCTCCTCATCTTTCATGTTAGGACATCTTACAACAATATGCCCAACCTCTTTACATTTGAAACATATCAAGGGTAGTTTACCTTGGTATTTTCCTTTTCCCTTTGGTAGCCTTCTATCCATTAATGCTTCAAGTTCTTCAAGCTCATCTTCTTCAGCTTCATAATCACTTCCATTTCTTATCTGATGTAAATTGCTTGATCTTCCAATATTTAGAGATGATAAAAATGAAAATTTATACCTTAGGTAAAATACTGTTATCAAAGTTTTTAAGCTCAAATGTAGTCAATCTAACAATTAGACTATCAAGGTAAATATCATTACCAGAAACATCTCTCATTTCATGTATTACAAAGACTCTAATAGCATAGGTGGGCAATAGTGTTCTTAGTATTTTACTTACCATAGTTTCTTCTTTAATAATTCCACCTGCTTCTCAGATAGCATTCTCCACTTCCTTGACTCGGTTGCTATACTGAGTAATGTTTTCACCTTCTTTCATCTTCATATCATCAAAATTTCCTCTTAAGATTTCTACCTTTTCCTTGAGCACATTTTGATCTCCACCATGGACTAGTGTCAATTTGTCCCACATTTCTTTTGCAATTCTACAATTCTTAATGTCTTCAAATTTAGAATCTGATAGAGAAGAAGCAATCTCGATCATCATTACATTATGCTCTTGCCTCTCTTTCATCTATGTCACAGTCAAAGGACCAATAGGTGTTATGAATTCATTTGTCAAATAGTATAGTGCAGAATCCCCAATGCCTGATAGATACAAATTCATCCTACTTTTCCATGTTGAGAAATTACCTTTGTTCAACTTTGGTACCTCTCTCTTATACATATTTATATCTTTAACTTAAGTCCTTCAAACTTCTTCCTTTAAGTACTTGTGCTCTAATACAAATTGTTAGATAACTGAGAGGGGGGGTGAATCAGTTATGTCCAATTATCCTACAGTCCCAAATTCCTCCTAGATGTATAATATCAACTTCAATAAACAAACTAAATAGCTTGGTAATAAATTGACTGTGTCTTACTGATTAATTAACCTGTTGTCAGATAAATCATCTAGTATATGTCGATCTC
This sequence comes from Chamaecyparis obtusa, assembly GCA_027943335.1. Lineage (NCBI taxonomy): Eukaryota > Viridiplantae > Streptophyta > Pinopsida > Cupressales > Cupressaceae > Chamaecyparis > Chamaecyparis obtusa. The sequence continues at coordinate 260,696 of BSBK01005124.1, read as the reverse complement.
ACCAATTACTATAATGTCTAAAGTAAAATATCAAAATATCACTAGCATACACATTTAACACTTGATTTTTAACGTGAAAACCCTATTAAGGGAAAAACCACCTAGGACTGGTAACCCAAAATATTTTCACTCTTCTGAAGTGATCTCGGTTAAGGGCCAACCTTATTAAAGGTTACAAAATACACTGTGAGGTGTGACCTTGTTAGAGGATTTATCACTAATAGTTCTATGTGATCAAACACTCACTTGGGTCAGAAAAAAACAAGTAACATTCATAAAATGCCAATATAGAAATAAAAAGATAGTAAAATCTTACTCGGTTAAGATATTTTGTCTGTAGAAATGGTTAGATAGAAACAGTATATGACCTTATTCAAATGAAACTTCCTTTTCTCATTTTCAGATCTATGCTAAGCTCAATATAACTCTGGTCATCATGATCTCTTCAATATCCTTCTTCCTCTAACACTATTCTTCTTGATTATCTCCTTCTATCACTCGGTTAGGTTTGCAGAATCACTTGATTCTTACTTCAACCTGTGTGACCAGCTTTGCATGTATGCAATCTTTTTCTCACGTGAGATTCTCTCTTTAAATTTCTTATCTCCTTATATAGACATGATAAACCATTTTCTTTTTAGCCATAGATTTTTCCTCTTCCACCTTCCTCGGAACTTGTACCTTAAAACATTTTCAATCTCCATTATCCGATCTATCTTGAATTTTGTCAGTCTTAAATCTTCATAACTAACTTTGTCTTTATCCTTGGAATCTTCTAGATTTATCTATCTCATCATCTCATGTCAGCAATCACATGTTCTACATTATTTCTCGTGCTTATTCAATATCGTGATGTGTCAGTCTCTTCCATCTCGGTTAATACCGCACTCGGTGTACACTACATCTTCTCGGTGTATACTATATCTGCTTGGTGTACATTAAGTTCTTCATATACCAACCAAAGTAACTTCTACATTCTTGATCTTCAACACTTAATATAATCATGTAATACAATCAAATCACTATCATACTATAATAGACTCATAAATAAATTTTCCAATGAATACCTTTCTCATAAGTTGCTCATACATCTCATATTTATGCTAATATCTCTTTTTCTTCACCAAAATCACCTCCTTCAGATGTTTGCAACTATCATGATAAGTATAGTCAAAGCTAGTTGACATCAATGACAATATAACAACTGATCTAATGTCTCACATACACTTTAGTAGCTTGGTGATCATCTTCACATTCTCCCATTCTATTCTCCAAGTAGTCTATTAGTTTTAGTTCTAATAGAAGATCCTAACAGATCTAAGGAAAATCTCCTAACAAGGTCACATTTAACAATATGCATTTTAATCTTTAACCAGATTGTCTTTTACTGAGCATACTTCAAAAGAGTATTTCTTAAGTGTGAAACAATTCCCACAATGCTTTTTCCCAAATTGGGTTTCCACATTAAATACTGGTATTATATGTGTTGAATGATTATTGTGAATTTTATTGTTGATTGGTAAAGTTAATTTACTGTTATCAGTTAATATTGAAGTTTGTATGATCGAGTTGATAGCAAGTTGAATCAAAGAAATTTTTTTAAGGTACAAATAATCAAGGATTATTGATCACCCCCCCTGTCTATAATCCAATAATTGGTATGAGAGATAAGTACTCTAAAGGGATAAGTTTGAAAGACTTGAATAAAAGATCCAATGATGTATAGGAGAGAAGTACCAAAGTTAAACAAGGAGAGTTTCTCTAAATCAAAAAGCAAGATGAGGTTATACCTATTTGGAATTGGAAAATCTGCACTCAACCATTTGGATAATGACTACACTCCACCACCTCCTAGACCTATGACACTTGATCATATGAGAGAGAAGAAGGAATGCAACTCGATAATAATTGAAATTGATTCCTCCCTAACCAATGTTTAGTTCAATGACATAAAGGACTATATTACAGAAAAAAAGATGTGGGATAAACTTGCACTTGTTTATGGAGGTGATTTGCATGTATAGAAAGAAAAGGTTGATAGTCTTAGAGGAAAATTTGATGAAAGAAGAATGAAAGAAGAAGAAGAGAACATTTCACAATATAGTTTTAGAATCAAGGAAGTGGTAAGTTCTATCAAAGGTGTTGGTGGAATATTAACTGGAGAAGAAGTGGTAAGAAAAAATCTTATAACTCTTCACCAAAATATGGCATTCAAGTCTATGATATTCGGGAACTAATATCCATACCTAATAACATTGTTACTCTTGATGTCTTGATTGATAGGTTGACTGCATTTGAGCTTAGTATGTTTGATAAGAGTTTATCTGTTAGGATTAACAATCCACAATACAACTAAGAGGGGGGATGAATCAGTTGTATGATAGAATATTAAACTTAAACTTTTAAGCTTATTAATATCAGATCCAATGAACACAATGAATGCCAACACAATAACACAATATTTTGGTTACGGGGAAACCCTGTTAAAGGTAAAAAACCCTGGTGGGAATTAGCACCCACTAATGATGTACTGAGAGTATAGTAATCCTTGTTAGAAGATATAGCCCTATTAGGAGCTTGTTGAAACATTACAGTACATAGTCCTTGTTAGAGGACAGACCCTGTTAGGAGTCAAGAACAAAGAGGGCTCACTACCCAAAGAAGGTTAAGTCCACCTTCTGAACTCACTAGTTCACAACAAGTGTATATGAAGAAATACACAATCTTTTGAACTGTTTGCCAGCAACTGTCTTTGCTTGATTAGTTCCAATGAAGTCCACCAACAATCCTCTGCTCTACATACATCAGACACAAGTTTGCAACCTTCTTCTATCACATCTATCCATCCATGTATTTTCCAAGAAAAAGACCTTACATTTATACCTTATTACATTTTACCAAGATCAGGTCGGCCCATAAGGCTTTCCTAATTACAAAAAATTACATAAGCCCTTGCTAAGATACACACGGTGTCTAAAACAAGTTTACAATGATTATATTACAATAATTTAGGACCGACATCCTTGAATTGTGCTTGTCAAACAAAACACATGCTTCATTCCTTGAGTCAGCTTCAGAATAAGCCATCGCTAAAGCACACGCCCCAGATGATGTCACCAATCATTTTTTACCTTGCGCTAACCAATGAACATTCTTCAGTACATCTTCCATCATCCTTCAAGATCGCATACCTTGAATCCAATCCCTCTGAAATCTATGCCAAAAATTCAGAGACTAACTCTGTCAATTCTCACTGTCACAATCTAGTGACCAGTCTTTACCAAAATAGTTGTAACTTCCTTAATATGCATCCATTAATGATGTGATCTCAAATATAAGATCACAACATATATCTAAACTCTCATCTGACTTTGCACCATCTGAAATAGCAGTACACCTTCCGTACACTATGATTACCAGTCTAGTTTCTTCATACAAGCATATGTTGACATCGGTGACAAAACACAAATGACAATAGTATGAGTGCCCATTTAGTAATGTAGTAATTAAACATATTAAATGTCTTAATCACCACCCAACATTAGCAATATCCAACAATCTCCCCCTTTGGCATTGATGTCAACATATGGGAAAATCTTGTCCCAAGGTTGTATCAACCCAAAAGTCCTTCAAGTGAACAACCTCCCCAAATAGTGAGGATTTTCTCATAACATCACTCCCCCTTTGACAAAAATGGCAAAGGGTTCCAACTACCTTCACATATAAAATTTCTTCCATGATCACTCCCCCTGAGGAGTAGATCCCTACATCCAGTCTAGAAAATGATGAGGCTCTGAGCACTTCTGGACTGATGCATCTCTGCATCATTTAGTTCTAACTAGGAGGGGCCTGAACCCCTAACATACCTCTGAGATATTCAAAGGTATCTTTAGGTAGTGGATTTGTAAAGATGTCTACAATCTTCTCTTTTGTACTAATATATTCAAGCTTGATTTCTTTTTCTGCCACCTTGTCTCTTAAGAAGTGATACTTGATAGAAATGTGTTTAGTTTTAGAGTGCATTACTGGATTTTTTGACATGTTTACTTTACTAGTATTATCACAATGGATAACCATAGGCTCATTAAAAGTTATTCCAATGTCCGTCAGCATTTGTTTCATCCAAACAATTTGAGTGCAATTTATAGCAGCAACAACATATTCTGATTCAGCAGTAAATTGTGCTTTACAATCTTGTTTCTTACTTAGCCAAGAAATCAACTTTTTCCCAAGGAAAAATGCACCACCACTTGTACTTTTTATGTCATCAATACTTCTTTCCCAATCAACATCAGTATAAGCATGAAGTTCAAAGCTATCATTTATGTCATACCATAAACCATAGTCTATGGTTCCTCTGAGATACCTCGGTATCCTTTTCACAGCAACTAGATGAGTCTCTTTGGGTTATGCCTGGTATCTAGCAACAATTCCAACATCATTAGCAATATTTGGTCTGGTGTGAGTCAGATATTGTAGCCCTCCGACCATTGATCTATACAGAGTCTGAAAGACACATTTTGATTCATCATCAATTGTTAGCTTGTTTCCAGTCACCATAGGTGTTCCTACCGGTTTACAATCTTCCATGTTGAATTTCTTAAGTAATTCTTTGAGGTACTTGGTCTAAGAAATGAAAATACCATTCTCATTTTGAGTTATTTGCAGTCCAAGGAAGAATTTCATTTCACCTATCATGGACATTTCAAATTCACTTTCCATTTCTTTTGCAAATTTCTTACATAGATCATCATTACCTCCAAAGATAATGTCATCCACAAATACTTCTACTATTAGAATTCCATCTTCAGTAGTTCTCAAATACAAATTATTGTCTACATTACCTTTTCTAAATCTGATTCCAAGTAGATACTTGTCCAACCTTGCATACCAAGCCCTAGGAGCTTGCTTCAACCCATATAGGGCTTTCTTCAATTTGCACACCATGTCTTTATCTTCGCATAGAGGAAATCCATCTAGTTGTTCTATGTATACTGCTTCTTCAAGATCTCCATTCAGAAATGCAGATTTAACATCCATTTGATACACTTTGAAGTTTTTGTGTGCAGCATAAGATAGGAATAATCTTACTGCCTCTATTCTAGCAATAGGAGCAAATGTTTCTTCAAAGCCTATGCCTTCTTGCTATGAGTAACCTTTACACACTAGTCTTGCTTTGTTCCTTACAACTATTCCTTCTTCATCCATTTTGGTTCTAAAGACCCATTTAGTTCCTATAACATTTTTATTTTTAGGTCTTGGAACCAATTCCCAAGTATTATTTTTTCTTTATCTGATCCAATTCTTCTTGCATGGCTTTTATCCAAGATTCATCTTTAAAGGCTTCATCTGTATTCTTTGGCTCAACTTGAGAAATTAAAAAAATTTCCTCTCTAACTTTAGATCTAGTTAGTACTCCCTGACTAGTATTACCAATAATTTGATTTTCAAGATGGTTATTTTTTACATACCTTGGAGTTTTAGGAGTTTCAGTAGTCTTCTTTGTATCATTACAAGCCTCTTTTTCACTTTCTTCCTCAACAAGTTCTTCTTCTTTGGAAGCAAAGGTTTCTTTCACTTCTGATATCTGACTATTGTCATACATTCTTTCTTGTATCTAAAATTTCTCATCTATTCTTACATTGTTACTTTCAACCATCTTCCTCAATCTTAGATTGAAACATTTGTATGCCTTTCTTTTAACAAAGTAACCAAGGAAGATACCTTCATCACTTCTAGCATCAAATTTCCCTATCTCATCATCCCTCTTGATATAACATTTGCTACCAAAGATTCTAAAATATTTTACAGTAGGAGTGTGATCAAACCATAGTTCATAGGGAGTCTTACTTGTTCCATCTCTGATTTGAATTCGGTTTAATGTGTACATTGTTGTTCCAACAACCTCTCTCCAATGCACATGAGATACATTTCCTTCAATCAGCATTGTCCTGGTAGCATCAAGTATAGTTTTGTTTCTTCGCTCTGCTATCCCATTTTGTTGTGGAGTTCTAGGAGCAGATGTTTGTCTTTTTATTCCATGCTCTTCACAGTATGAGTTAAATTGATCTAATGTAAACTCTCCACCTCTGTCTGATCTTAAACATTTTATTTTCAGTCCTAACTCATTTTCTACCTTTTCTTTAAACAACTTGAATTTGTCAAATGCTTCTAATTTCTCTCTTAAATAAGTAACCCACATCATTCTAGAAAATTCATCAACAAAGAGTATGAAATACCTTTCATCGTAGTATGACTTCATTCTTGTAGGCCCACATAGATCTGTATGTTCCAGATCCAACTTTCCTTTTGATGTAAATGCTTTGCTTTTATGACTATTTTTAGTTTGCTTTCCCATAGCACATTCACAATCAATTTTCCCGAGTCTACTGAGAGAGGATAGAAAATTCATCATCACCCATCATCTAAATCTAGATTGACAATCAAACATTCAAACTATGACTGAATCATACTAACATCTTACGACTCGCTATAAAATCAAATTTGTTACCTTAACCAATCATCTGATCGACGACATTGAACAATTTACAAAGTGCACTATGATAATTTAAAATCTTTCCTATTAGGGTAAAAGTGCTAAAACTCAAAAGTGATGTTTAACAGTGTAAAAGTGCTACTTAAAATTCAAAAGCGCAACATCAACGCAAACATACTAAAACTATTCGAAAGCGTCATTTCTAAATTCATACGTGATAATCTAAATTGCAAAAGCGAAATCAAATTTAAAAGCGCTATTTGACAAAGCAAAAGTAGTTTATGCCCAAGAACAGGCGTGTAAACGAGCTATTTCAATTTGCGAAAGCACTAAATAAAATTGTGGAAGCGTTATTTGAAGGGTAAATGTGCTATTTAAATGGGTAAAAGCACTATTTCAAAATTAAAAAGGAAAAAAGGAGGGTTTTACTATGAAAAATGCAAATTTTTGGAATTTAAATGCATAAATGGAAAAAACTAAGAGGATCAGGCACTTATCGGAGGTCTGTAGGTGAGTGGCCACTGATACCGTCACCCACGCTCAAATCTATGATCACAAATCATGATCGACATCGTCAAGGAGTCAAAGAAGGTCAGAGCTCAAAAGTCAAAAGTAAAAGTGAAAATGAATAGTAAAAAAGACTTTTTATCCCTTTATATAAACCTTTTGACCTAAAAAGGGTATCTTTGACCTAAAAAGGGATTCTTTGATCAGAGGGGGCTCGAGGACCCAAATTTTTCACCAATTCTACCAAATCAAGGGCATTTATCATCAAACAGACGTGAAAATAATATCAAAAATGAAATTGAAATTCATTATAAATTGACCCAATCAATGCAAATTAACCTAAACCGATAAATCTTACAAACATCTATCAAATTTCATTTTATTTTCGACGGGGAATACACTCGGATAAACCAGAATGACATCAACATCATCAAATCAGGGGAACGACCATCAAATCAGAGTGCAATCTTTTATCAGGAAATTTTTTGGTAATCAATCGAAAGGGGCATCAAACATCAAACCACATTATTGGTAAACAGATTGTTCTTTTCAATTTAACTCTCAAATGCCCAAATCCGCGAGAAACAACTTGATACCAATAGTTGGATAATCTATCATCAAGTTGATAGATTTCCTTTGAATTGAAAGGTATAGCTCCCTTATGAATGATATTCAATGAATTTATTTTATTCTTAAACTCATCGGGTACATTCTTAACCTGAGAATGGAAGAGGAAAACCAAGCCATCCCTAGACAGGACTAACTCAGGTAGTTAAATCAATCCTAAACCTAGCCAACTTCAAGAACCCACACATCTTATGACTCCTCGCCATTGGTAATGTAGAATGAATGTTAGTTATGCAAAAATAATGTAGAATGAAATGAGAATGAAGATCAAATATTCCAATTTCTGTAATAGAAATGGTTGCAAACAATCCTTATCCACAACACATTCGCTATTTGACTCTAAGATGTAAGATAATGCTCAAAATAGATTACAACAATTCTCTGATTGAAAATAATCAGGAAAACCCTCCTCAAACTCTCTGATTTAGAAGAAGATTTCTCTTTATCATGAACATAACAAATAATGATGCTCTGATCTTTTTTGCTTACAACTTATTATCAAATCTATTACAAAAAAGTAGAATAGAAACCTCCAATGCATGAAATGCAGAAAATAAAATGTTGTCTTCCCTCTACTCCAGCACTCCCACTGTTTGCAGGAAAAGAAGCCCTTCTTACAAGAAAAAAGTTTACAATAAATAGCTTTTTCCAATAATTCCTCACGACTCTTCAATTATGTAATTGCCCTTTTGGTTCTGTAACCGACTCTTATTTCTTGGACACTTGGCTTTTGATGCCTTTTCATATTCTCTTTTTCAAAAATTATGCTTTTTCGGTCTTGGCAAGTGATCCGTATATTTTTCAAATCTCTTACATTATATGGTAATGAGATCCTCCTTTGGGGTGAGATTTTCCATCTAACCTCTATATCTTCATCTGATTTGAATGTCTCCACCTTCACTCAAGTAGCTGCTACATGGCTTTAAATCAATCCATTGGGTTCAATAAGAGTCGCTTTATCTTGATTAGTGCTGACACTTTATCTAATGACTTACATGTGTCTACAAGGGCAATCTTCAACTTCTGGGATGACAGGGTGCATGTGTAAAGAAGATTTACATTTGAAATGGCATGTAGAAATCTATTTGACACTTGTCATAGGGCCCCTCGACACTCAATCTTTATCTTCAACTTTGTTTATTATCAACAAAAATTTGATGACTCATTAGCTTATTCATATCGTTCTATATTGATTCATTCAAACTTACACTTGAATCGTACCACAACATCCTCTTTCCCATACATCATAGGCCCTGCATCTATATACTTTTATCCCACCTCCAAACCTGACATCTCTGTATTCTATGTGAGACCGCAAAGTAATCATAAGTCCATTTCTAAACACATCACACCATCATGGGTTTTGAATGGGATTGGTGCCTCTCCATGTTTGAGATAGTGGCATTTCTTCATTCTTACAAGCGCCCATATCATACCGTCATACTCTGTGTTATATACCAAGCTCGGCTCTATTCAATTTAGATCGGGCTTCGCCTTTGAGCCATATATGTGTCATGATCGGATGTAGCAACATAGCATTTGTTTCTAATTAATCCTTTTCATGGTTTGGGTGCATACATCCACTTATGTTTGCTATCATTTTGAATGAAGTGATATTTTGAAATCTTACATTGAGTTCATGCCTTTATCGATTGAAACATGAAAAGTAAATCTTCTGTCAAGAACATAAATGTCGAATGACCTATTCAACTTGCATACTCTATTTCCTCTCCATTGCATTCGAACACCTCATCCACTGCATTCCTCTGTCTCGGCCTTTGAATTTCTAAAGTTCTTTGCTTTGTTATCATTCACTATGTGCATAGCCATTTGAATCTTTATAGCCATAGTGTTATTAATGTCACTTTCAACCATCATGATGCTCACGAGAATTGACAGTAATCGAGCTTTGTGCTTGGAATATGGATTTGAATTCGATTGCATTGTGCATAGTGACCACAACGTACCTATTCATGATACTTGAACACCCCTCAACTATATGATGACACCCATTATTTATGTCGATGTAATGCACATTGAATTTCAATCCTACTAAAGTTTTGTCTATATTTGAACCACAGCTCGACCTCTACCATTTCACATTGGTCTTAATGAATAAGAGTGTGATTTATTTGTTGAGCGATTGGGAAACAGAGTCTCCTCTTTGTCATCGGGCTCAGGTAGCTCAACTTCATGACATCTACAACATCATTCCTATATGACTTTTTTGAACTATGTGATCCCTCCACTCAGTCGCTTGCATGCACAATGGAGCTTTCCATTCATCAATCCTGATTGATGCGATTTTACATTGATCTTCCATCTTACAAACTTGACCTTCTTGTTGCTTTCCTTTACCGGCAAGATCGTGAGAATCCCTTGTTTTGGTGATATATCCCTGTGGCTGCGGATGATGATGTCAAATGTTGAGAATAGCAGTCGCGTCTCTTCTTCACCTTTCAATCTAATTGATTGTTTACTTGCAATTGATTCTTCTATGAACATCTCCACATATGAGAATCAACCGAGCCTTTGCGTGTATGCCTTCCAGTGGAGATAGGGGACTGTGTAATTTGTACTTTTATTGATTTTGACCTCCTCTATTTAGGCTCAACATCCCTCTATCTCTTTTGATAGTCATTGCCTTCAGGATTAGTACTCATGTGCGAGCAATAACCTTCCTCTTGTATCCATGGCTCCTTCTCGACTCATGGCATGTGAGCATGGGAATTTCACAAGTAACTATTGGAATGTTTTTGTTTCTCCTTGGCTTCAGCATCATTTAATTCGGTCATCAACATGCATTTGAGTAATCTGTTGATGCTATGCTTTGTTTCGACTATTCATTGAGATATCTTCAACTTGAAGACATTTCGATCTTTTATCAAGTTTGATGTCTCTCATGGCTAAGACTTTTGCAATTGACATGCATCCTCTTCCAAGGCCCGAGCTCCTATGTTCGGCATCAACTTCCTACATACACCATAGCTCTTGGCGAGTTTTCACATAATTGCTTCCACAGAGCACCACAGTATACATTTTCCACCTTGGCTTCATTGGAGAGTTTTCGCTCTGTTATGGAGGATTCCCGCGATCACTTTTAGTGAGATGAAACACATAAACAGATCTCTTTCAATAACCACGCTCTTCATTATTAATTTGACGTCTAGCAGAAAACTCAATTTTGACTACTTTCTTTGGTAGAAATTTGACTATGGCCTTCTCTTTGGCGGAGAATTTGATATGGAGTGCGAAAAGCGTAGTGGAAAATGAGTTTTCCACTACACTCTTTTTCTTTTTGGCAGAAATCCCAAATTTTACTTCTCTTGTTGGGCCCTTTGCTTTTGAATGTTCCAAGCTTTATGTCAGGGATTTGCAATTACACTTCTTTACTAATTGGGGCCTTCAAATCACTATTGGTTTTGGCAAAAAATCTCACTTTGACTGCACCAATGGAAAATTAGAAATAGACTGCAAAAGGTGCAGCAAAAACTAAGTTTGAAACAATGAATATGAATTGGGACATAGGAACTCTCACATCTGCATTAGAACTTTGATCTTCATCCTTCGCATAAACATTGTTAGGAGAAACATCTAAAACACATTAGGGGGAATCTATTGAAATACTTCAACTTTGAAATTTTAAAATTGGGGGACTGGAAGTACGCCAACACACATCAAATTAGGTACCACATTAGCAACCTAACATCAAATTGACGATCAGGATACTAAAATTAGAATTGCATCAATCCCATCATCAAAATCGGCATCTTGTATCGAACATCAAGATCGACCATCGACAGAATCAGGACTTTTTATCAAGATGAAAACATTCTTTGAATTGACACGCTTTGCATGTCGACTTAAAGAGGGGCATTTATAATCACAAAAAAGTGGACATGATCATTCATATGAGTAATCAAGGCAAAGCAAGGCAAAATCAAAGCAATTGAATTGAAACAAGTATTTAGCCAATCAAAATTAAAATCAAGCTTCAATTCTATTTAAATTAAAATCAAGAGCATTTTAATCAAGTTAAATCAAATTAATGTACAATTAATTCAATTAATTGTATAGTTTGGAATTAAATAAACTCAACCCATTCAAGGGGTACACTTGGCTAAATAAATGAATTAAAATCAATTGATTAAATCTTAATTTCTCTCAACACCACATGGGAGGAAAAAGTCTCAACCAATAGGATTTAAGAAAAGAGCTCACATGGATCAAGCCAAAATTCAATCTCAATCACTCAAATTGAAAGAGCATCTTGTCCACTCATCTTGTCTTCTTGTCCCAAGCTTTGAGGACACAATATTTAAATTATCTTCAAAGGGTGGAACCAAAGACTCAACTCAAGCCTAATCATGATCAACTCAACTACACCCCCTACCCTTGCAAAATCCTATAAAAGAAAGGCTAAAATCAATCAATTATTATCCACAAATATGAGAATTGCATCTAACCTCTTGCATTTTATAGCTAGAAAGGCAAATTAAGGCAAATTATTTGTATTTCATTTGGAATTGAACAATTTAGCTTGTTTATCATATCATTTCTCATTCTAGGACTGTCATTAATGGAGGCTTGTTGAGAGCTTCACCATTAACACTCTTAGTTAGAGAACCATAGAGTGCTTCATTGTTCTTTATTTTCTAAATAGATTTTCTATATTGTGGTAATTTAGTTTCTATTTGATTTATTGACAATACTAACTCTATGAAGGTACATATTCTCATACACACCATCAATGCCAATGGAGGAGATTATTAGGAATGAATGCTGAATATATCCTATGGGGGAGTATTCGTAGCTATTCTATAGCATTTGGATGTTGCATTCATGACTGTGATTGTCATTGATGTCAACACAATGATCTATTGGAGATTAGGAGAGGAGTAGACAATGTTTGAATTAGCACACATGGAGTATTGCAGATCAAGCTATGTGGAGTTGAGGACTTACTCTATATTATGTCTTGAGATCGTGATCAAGAGTGTGTACGAAAATTCAATCATTCATGACAGTTATGTATAAATCAGTGGAAGTAGTATTTAGGCAGTGTTCCTAAGAAGCGGCTTGTGGAAACTAGATGATATCTCCTAATTGGGATACAATATGGGCATGCAAAGTTATACAATTGATAAAGACATTATTATGGTGACATGGACGTGACAGCAAGTTCAGAGGTTGCACGAGTGAAGAATTATTTTGTTTGGAAGCTGACAATTTTATGTAATTATGAAATATTGTGTAACGTATGAAACTTTATATTTTATAATTGGTTAAGCCTTGTTAGTCGACTCATTTGTAATTATTTGGGTGTGGTATAAAGGAAGGATTATTTTCCTTGATTGTAATATGATATGAGATATAGTATGAAAGTGAATTGCGGAATTGAGCAATATATGTTGTAAGAGGATATGTGAAGCACATAGATCTGGTATTGAGATCTGATGAAGTAGCTGGTGTGGTTTGGCACAGACAGAGGAGCAAAGATAAGTTTCTGAAATCTATAATTATTTGATATTATTTTGTTGAGTAATATAGAGATCATTTGGACAGTATGTTCAGTGATCTTGCCCTTGAAGTTGTTTGGATAGAGGGTCCTTCTGTCTTCCATAACTCCTAACAAAGTTAGAATCTTTTAATAGGGCTTCAAAGTCTCCTTTAATAGGGACTCATATGTACTGAAGGTATTTCATAAGGCTCTTAACAAAGTCCATCCTCTCACAAGAAATTTTCACATTGGTACATCTTTTGTGGGCATCATTCCCACTGGGGTTTACTCTTTGATCAAGAGGTTCCCTAGTTAACATATCTTGTGTTATTGTGTCATTGTGCATGATTATCTTTATATGGTTATTGCTTATATTGATTACATGGTTAAAATATATTAATGGTGATAAAAGGTGTATTTATCTGATAACTGATTCACCCCCCCCCCCCCCCCTTTCTCAGTTATCTTGGCGGACTTTACTTTCTAATAGGCATGTGTGTTTTGGTTAAAACAGTCCACTTCTTGGTCGTCCTCCTCCAAAAATGCCTCATGCTTGAAAGATTTGAGCATCTATAATCATTCTTTCAGCTCTAGAATCAATTTTGGGTAAGTTATTTCTTTCTTAGCTTGTTTTATTTCTTCATTTTATTAAAAATCATGCCCTAGGCACTATTTTTTACGATCATTGCATATGCATTGGAATGGTCAAAATGGTTGTTGTTTCCTTGCATTTAATCTCTCTTTTCTTCCCACTTGGCTGTGAATACATGTTGACTCTCCAAAATTGAAGGAAAAATACTAGGAAAGAGATCTATATGTAGTTTTTAAATCTAATATTTCCTAAATCCGAAAATGTATTGGATTCATTTCAGATATTGTCTAAGATTTCATCTTGAGGATTGAGCTAATTTCTTCCTTAAGTATTTTTCCTATTTTCTTCCTAATGTATTTTGTTAACATGTAAACTTTCATTTTTTAGATTTACATGTGTTTAAATTCATGATCCTTCTAATTCTATATTTAATTCTTAAGTTGCATATGCAAGAGTCTCTACTTGCTTGCATATGCAGTCGGGATTAAAAACCCCATTCTATGATGAAAAAAGGAACAAGTCCATGCTTGTGTATACATGCATTATCCCTGAAAAAATTCACTTGCATAAACCACTGTCCCTACCTCTTTAACCGCCACCATATGACTTAAAACTCATAATGGTGGTTAATTCAACTCCATCATAAGAAGAAATGATATCCATTCATTTGCTTACCTTTTTATCCTTCATAATTCTCGTTGTCTACGTATGCAAATACCCTTAAGAAACTCGTTCTCGAGTTCTCTTTATCATTTTTGAGCTAAACCAATCTATTTCTTCAATTACCTTCATATGCCTTCATTATCCAAGTTCTTCCCCTTGTATAAAAATTGTACAATGGATCTTTCTCAATAAGACGTTCTCACATTGTGGTATTTTTATGTAATAGTTACTCAATCTCATAAAGTTGTTATGTCTAAAGGGATTACATCTGCAAAAGAAAAGGAGAAAAAGAAGATGAAGTACCAATATGACTCATATCATAATTCTGTTATGTCATGAGCTGTAATCGACATATCTACAGTATCAATAGATCTCAATGTATAGATATAATTCACTCAAACACAATATTTAAAAATAAATATACTCTTTAAATCCTTATATCAATAAGGACATAAATTGTGACGTCCGCTTTGTGAAATAGAATTACAAATAAATAATAATAATAAATTATGATAGAATTTATTATTAATTTATTAATATAGCAATAAAAGAATATAACTTATTAATCAAGATAATAATAATATATAAAATGTCTATAATGTAATTGATACTTAATACTAATGATAAAATATAATATAATAAACAAGTATAATATAAGTAATTAATAATTATCAATACAATATACATTAATACGAATAATATCAATCAATATATAATTAACTAATCAATATAATAAGAAACTAATCATGGTCGCTGACAGTAATTAATAAACTAAGTCACCAACCCGCACTATGGTCACGACCCATGAATGGGAATACTCTCTCCCTATCCACACGGGAGATATAAAGTGAGGAGACGAAGAGAAGGTAGAGTAGTAGACAAGGGAGGAAAAAACAACAAGAGAGAATTATGAATGGAGTTTATACGTATTTTCATAAGAGAGAATTCACCGGACAAGTCTAAGTTAGTAGACAAGAAAGGTGTCAACATCGAAATATAGAGTCAGACATACAGTGGCAACAATACAGTAGTATGTAGGGATTCAGTAATATGAATATGATGATAATATCTTACACTCGATGTATATATAATATGTTCAAATAAATTTGTGATGAGTTTATATATATTTGGGTAATTATATTAAGAGGATTATATATGGAATGGATCACATCATCCTAAATATAAGGAAGAAATCTGAGAACCTTATGTATATGGATTAATGATGAAATGGATGAAGGGGAGTCTTGGAAAGGATCGGATTATAATTGATATCTGGCTATCATTGATTGAGGGAGAAGATCATCGAATAATAACTTCTAATATACATTGGGCATTGATTACATGGAGGGAAGAAAAGGATAATCAAAAATTATATATATGCAAGAGATATATATACAGATATATAGTGAATATATAAGTATATATATTATTATTAATAATCAGAAATTATATATGCAAGAGATATATATACAGATATATAGTGAATATATAAGTATATATATTATTATTGATAATTAGAAATTATATATATGTAAGAGATATATATATACACAGATATATAGTGAATATATAAGTATATATATTATTATTGATAATTAGAAATTATATATATGTAAGATATATATATATATATATATATATATATATATATATATATATATATATATATATATATATATATATATATATATATATATATATATATATATATATATATATATATATATATATATGAGTGTTATATATAATCTAATACACTCAATATTATTTATAACCGTGAAATAAGAAAATATAGATAATTCATATATATAGTGAAATTAAAATATAGATTACTATATATATATATATTTATTTAAAATGGTTCATCTATATATAGTGAGATATTATAATATGTGTGTGGAAATAATGGAAGTATGTATTCTATAATATATTTATGGATGATCTATAAGAATGATCTGATATTTATATATGTAAATTATATTTTTTAATTAGTAGACAATAAAATCAGAATTACATTTCAATGGTTTTATACTTATTTATTTATATTTTTGTAATATAAAATATTAATGCCCTAAAAGGGGAATTTTAGCACAAATCAAGTAAGGGTCCTAATAGGAATCATTACATGTTCCTCCTTCATAAGTTATTTCATATTGTGAAGAGGTTAAGGACACTGACATCTCACATATGAACTTTGAAGATTTCCTTCAAAGGTTTGATGTTGCAGTTACAAAGGACATGGTTTCAATCAAGCAAAGTAGTATTCATCTTGTTTCTACTTTTCCATTGGCTGCCCTTGAGCCATAATTTGTGCTTGCATCTGCGAGAAATTTTGATCCATCATCCAGAACCATCAAGGATCAAGATGGAAAGACTATTATTAGTTTTTACCAAGAGACCATTGACAAGATCTTTCAAGTGCCACTGGTTCCTATTGTTATTAATATTACCAAGCAGAAGGCTCTAGAGCGGTGGAATGAAGACACTTCTTATTGTACCAAGTATATCAATGACAACTGGCTAATTAATAAAAGGCCTAATCTTGTAAGATGGACAAAGGGAATTCACCACACAGAGTTCAAAGAAGAGATTAGTGACCTCATTACATTGTTCAGTCGCCTTGCAGGATTGAAGACATCAAATACCTTTGAACCTTGGATCTACAAGTATATTTCTCTCATCATCAAATCAATGAAGAAGATATTTTGGGGAGAAATGATCAACGATATCCTATGTGAACAATTATCTCAAGTTGTCAATACTTGCACATTTTATATGAACTCATACCTGGTGTACATTGCTTCTTCACTTGGTTCTTTTTTGGGTTTATCTACCAAAGGAGACAGGTCATTGGTTCATGTATGGGAATATTTCCCTTAGCTTGTATTGAAGACTAGCCTATCTCATTACCGCAGAGTGTAAGATGCTTTATATGGGTATTTTATGTGTTTATTTGATAAAAGTCTTCCAAACAAGAGAGTATCTGATGAAGCATGGGTCAAAGTGAATGAATATGGCTGCTTATTTCTCTAGTTTCCCAATTATACTTACATGCGGGTTAGTTACTTCAAAAGTGAAAGTCGCACACTCCCAAGGTACTCAACTGATAAAATTATACTCATGGAGTTGGCTAGGTAGCTCATGGTTGTCCAGATACATCAGAACACATTTCATAGGCCACGTGTGGGGATTTCTTCATGCGATCCACTCAAAATTGGAGGATATTTCATTGATACAATGCCAAAATCCAAGAATATTGAGTATGAACTTCAGAGAGTCACTTTGAAGAAGTTCATGGCCATGAGTTATTTTTATTGGTGAGGGATAAATGATAAAATGATGAGGCAATTTGTGCATGTATATCATCTTGAAGACATATGAATTGATCTCTACACAAAGGCAGATGTGTTGGAGATTTTCCAGCAAGCCAGATTGCTGACTGTATGTTTGTCATTGATGACAACATATGGTAAGTAGCATATGTGGAAGCCTGATGAAGAGAACCTTCAGCATATGTTGCATGGATACATTATCAACATGATATCATAGACGCAGAGGTTGATTATGAGTAAAGACAGTAATACAGTTGTGTATATCAGTGAATGTTCCTGACAGGTCCCATGAACAATTATGTATGTGATTGGTCATACGGTTGCAGTAGAGCCTTGCGCCTTCACATTTATTCTTAAGGCACATGTATGATGTTATGTTCATGAACACAGAGTCAAATATGTAGTACATGTTGAGTTATGAAGTCTCCAGTTGAGAGTTACAATTTTCTGAGTTTATCTAGGAGAGCCGACAGTGTTTATGAGATTGTGGTTGTTGTGCCTATCATCGCGGTATCCCTGCTTGGATTTATGTTAAGAGGAGAGTTGAAAATGTTTGGTTAAGAGTGCATGATGTAATTCAACATGAAAAGAAAGTTGGAGATAATTTGGTGAAGCTGACTGTGCGTAGCGTGGCATCTACTCACATAGAATTATGAAGTCCTAATTTATATTGTGTGCTTAGTAGAGCCGACTGAGGTGTTATTAGAGAGTTGTATCATTTCTCTAATATGATTTCAAGATGGTTCTAATAGGCCAACTTGGTTATATCATTTGGAGGAAAGATATTTATAGGCAATCATTTGTGATTGCTAAAGTGTGGCTCAACGTGGAAAGATAAGAGTAGAGCAGAAAGTGCAAAGTGTTGAGCCATCAATAGAAGGTCTATGTGACCAAGTAAAGAGTATACGCTATTCATTAGAACTGATCTAGACAACAGGTCTATGTGCAGTTCACCAAGATCTAGATATAGTGTGTATCTATTAATCAGAAGGTTGTAGCCTTCACCCCATTGAGCAGTGTGCTCTCAGACAGTGTGTCCTCACCCCTAACAGGGTTAATTATAAAAGACTCCTAATAGGGTCCAACCCTTGACCAAGTCACTATACTTATTGCATTGTAAAGATCAACTCCTAACAGGGTTGTAAGATCTTCTAACAAGGATCATAATACACTAGTGCAATTTTTAGTGGGTGTCAATCCCACTGGGTTTTTACCTATTTGGGTTTCTCCGTAACCAAAATTGTGGTGTTGTGTTAAGTGTTCTTTCATTGTGTTTATGCTTAATGTTTTTATATACTTAATTGGATAAAGAATTGAATCTTGTAGATAACTGGTTCACCCCCGCCCCCGGCCTCTTAGTTATCTCTTGGGACTATTATTAACAATTGGTATCAGATCCAAGTGCCTCAAAGAGAAAGTTTAATAGCTTGATGTTGATCAGATGACATTATTTAGAAAAGAAAGTCCTAAGTTTGATGGAGAAATCTATCTACACTAGAAGAACAAAATGATAACACATTTGCAGTGCATTGCCTTTGAGATTTATGAAGTAGCTACCAAAGAAGTTGAGATTCCTTCACTAGCTGATCTTGCAAAAGAAGATGCAACATTGAAACAAAAGGAGATGTTCACTTCAAATGATATTGCCAAAGAAGCCCTTATTAATGCCCTATCTAACAATGAGTTTTTAGAGATCAAGAAAATGGACAAATATATGGAAATACCTAGAAGACATGTTTGAAGGAGATATTCAATCTAAGAATGCACGTAGAAAGAGATGGAAGAAAAGATACAATACATTAGAGATGCTACTTGATGAGAATGTCAGAGCCTACAATCAAAGGATTAATGAAGCAGTTGCAGGAATTAGAAACAATGGTGGAAAAATCTCAGAAGAAGATATAATGGACAAACTCATGACTACCTTGACTCCTGAATATGACAACAAGATATGCATCCTAGATGAAACTATGCAGTCCATAAAAGACTTTAAAAGAGAGACTTTAATCAGCAAACTTTATGCCTTTGAGATATCAAGATTGAAGATAGAACCTAAAAGTGAAACTACATTCAAAGCTTTAGTACATGGTAAGAAATCCTTGAACACCTCTGGTAATTTTGATGATTATAATGTAGAGAAAACACTAGATGATTTCATTGCTATGATTTATAAAAGAGAAAAGAAAGGAAAAGGAAAATATGAAGGTTAATTACCATACAAATTATTTTCATGTAATAAGATTGGTCACTTTGCATCCAAGTGTCCTACAAGAGTTAAGAAGTTCAAAAATAACTACAAGCCTAAGTATACAAAGGAATGTTACTATGGTGAAGATGGAGTATAAGATGAAGAATTAGTTGAGGAGGAAATTGGATTCATTTCTCTTGAAGATGAAAAGAATACACAAGAGTTAGCACTGATTTCACAAGCAAACATCAGGATAGATTGGATCATTGATAGTGGTTGCTCACATCACATGACAAGAGACAAAGATAGATTTGTTCATCTAGATAGGTACAAAGGAGGCATGGTTAGATCTAGAGATAACACTCCTAAACCTATCATTGGTAGAGGAGCCATTACCTTAGATGGAAAGAACAACACTGATGATGTTCTATATGTTGATGGTTTGCAGCATAACCTATTGAGTGTTGAACAGTTGCTTGACAAAGGGTACTGATTGGAATTAAAAGACAACAAGTGCATCATTAACAATGAGGAAGGAGAAATGATTACATCAGGTTCAAAGACTAAAGGTAATGTTTTTCAGCTTAATCCAGAAGCAAGTTATTTTTTTGCTAAATTAGATGATAGTTGGCTATGGCACAAAAGACTATGTCATATCAATTTTGACAACATAGTAAAGATAAGTAATGTCAAGGCAATAAGAGATCTTCCTAGCGTTGCAAAACTAGTTGATGCAATATGTAGGGAATGTGTGATGGGAAAACATGTAAGAAATTCATTCAGAAGCATGCACAACTCGGCAGATAACAAGTTGGATCTGATACATAAAGACCTATGTGGACCAACTCAAACAAGATCATACTATGGTGAAAGGCATTTCATTTTATTTGTTGATGACTATTCTAGAATGATGCGGGTTGTGTTCTTAAAGGACAAATCAAAAGCATTTGACAAATTCAAAATATTCAAAGCTAAGGTTTAAAATGAGTCTGGACTGAAGATTAAATGTCTGAGATCAGATAGAGGAGGAGAATTCACCTCTAGTAGATTTTATGAGTACTGCAAAGAACATGGGATAAAGAGATAGCTAAGTGCCCCTAGAACCCCTTAGTAGAATGGAATTATAGAGAGAAGGAATAGGATCATTCTTGACACAGCATGCACCATCATGATTGAAGGAAAGGTCGCACACACCTATTGGAGAGATGCAGTCAATACAGTTGTCTACACTCAATATAATTCAATTGAGGCCAGGTGCAGACAAGACACCCTATGAGCTATGGTTTGGGAATGTACCTACAGTGAAATACTTCAGAATCTTTGGAAGAAAGTGCTACATCAAGAGAGATGAAGCAATTGGCAAGTTTGATGCAAGAAGTGATGAAGGTATTTTTCTTGGTTACTCTACTAAAAGCAAAGCTTATAGATGTTTTAATCTAAGATTGAAAAGGATAATTGAAAGTGCTCATGTTAAGATTGATGAGAAGTTTATGATTCAAGAGAGATACCATGATTATGCACCTATGATTGAAGAAGAACCTAGACCTACCAGTAGTGAAGCAATTGTCGAAGAAATGTTTGACAGCATTGATGTGTTATTTAATGACCCTGAAACAAGTGAAGAAGAATCTCAAAAATCTGATGAGAAAGTCACTCCTAATATTCCTAAATTCACGTCCAGATATCATTCAAAGAAAGACATCATTGGAGATCAGAGCAGTAAAGTCATGACAAGATCAAAAGAAAAAAGTTCCACAACAAATGAAGAGGTATGTTTACTATCATAGATTGAACCCTTAAGTGTTGAAGATGCATGTAATGATCCAGATTGGCATGAAGGAATGAAAGAAGAGCTAGATTAGATAATTAAGAATGATACATGGGAATTGGTCCCTAGACCTAATGATAAGAATGTGATTGGAACCAAGTGGATATTCAGAAATAAGATGAATGAAGATGGAACAGTAGTAAGAAACAAAGCTAGATTAGTATGTAAAGGGTATGCGCAAAGAGAAGGAATTGATTATTTAGATACATTTGCACCTATAAGTAGATTGGAAGCCATAAAGTTGTTTCTAGCTTATGTTACATACAAAAACTTTAAGGTATATCAAATGGATGTTAAGTCATCATTACTAAATGGAGAGTTGAAGGAAGAAGTCTACATAGAGCAGCTTGAAGTATTCACCTTATCAGATAGGCCTGATACGGTATACACATTGAAGAAATCCCTCTATGGACTTAAGCAAGCCCCTAGAGCATGGTATGAAAGACTTGATGGTTACTTGACTAAGATTGGATTCAAGAAAGGAGCAACAGATTGTAACTTATTCATAAGAGAGACATCTGATGGACTATTATTAGTTTCTATATTTGTTGATGACATTATATTTTGGTGGTAATGATAAGCTTAGTGCAGAATTTGCTAAAGAGATGTAGAGTGAATTTGAAATGAGCATGATTGGTCCTATCAAGTACTTTTTGGGATTGAATGTGCATCAGACAGACAAAGGTATATTCATAAATTAGACTAAGTATGTGAAAGAGATCTTGAAGACATTCAAGATGGATGATTGCAAGCCACTAAGTACCCTTATGATAACAGGATGCAAACTTTCAAAAGAAGATGATTCACTAGTAATAGACATAACCTTGTATAAGTCTATGATTGGAAAACTTATATATCTTACTCAAACTAGACCAGACATTTCCAATGCAATTAGTATTGTTGGAAGATTTGTAGCAGAACCCAAGAAAAGTCATCTCATGGTAGTAAAAAGAATATTCAGATACTTGAATGGAACCTTAGACTATGGTTTATGGTATCCTAATTCAGAGAATGTAAAGCTTCATGTATATATAGATGCACATTGGGCGGGATGCGTGGATGATAGAAAGAGTACCTCTGGAGGAGTTGTATTCCTTGGAGATAGACTTGTTACCTGGACACGTAAAAAGTAGAACTGTATCTCTCAGTCAACAACAGAAGTAGAATATGTTGCAGCAGCATTAAACTGTTCTACAATTGTGTGGATCAAGTAGATGATAAAACGTTTTGGCATTCAAATTGACTACCCTATTGTTATTCATTGTGATAACACTAGCACTATCAATATGTCAAAGAACCTTATGATGCATGTAAAAACAAAAAATATTGAGATAAAATATCACTTCCTAAGAGAGAAAGTTGTAGAGAAAGAAGTAATGGTGGATTATGTGAGTACAAAAGATCAACTAGCAGACATATTCACAAAGCCTTTACCTAAGGATACTTTTGTGTATCTCAGGGAGAAGTTGGGAGTAATTCCCTTCCCTAAATCTGATTAGAGATAACATGAGTGCATCAGTCCTCAGTGACTGATGAAAGGTTGACTACTCTACCTCAAGAGTAGTACCGGTGCTTAATGTTCTTGGTGCCCTTTGCCATTGATGTCAAAGGGGGAGTAATGTATAGTCATGAAAAACATAAAAAGAAGGAATATGTAGTAATAAAAAATAAGTAGGATGGGGGAGTAAAAATATAGTCATGGGAAGCAATACAATTGAGGAAATGAAGAAGGTTATAAAAGAATTGATCATTTGGATTGCTGGTGTTTTTCATTCTATATGTTGCCATCAATGCCAAAGGGGGAGATTATTGGAGATTTGCCAACAAGCCAGATTGTTGACTGTATGTTTGTCATTGATGAAAACATATGGTAAGTAGCATGCGTGGAAGCCTGATGAAGAGAGCCTTCAACATATGTTGCATGGATACATTATCAACATGATATCATAGATGCAGAGGTTGATTATGAGTAAAGACAATAATACAGTTGTGTATATCAGTGAGTGTTCCTAACAGGTCCCATGAACAGTTTTGTATGTGATTGGTCGTACAATTGTAGTAGAGCCTTGCGCCCTCACATTTATGCTTAAGACATATGTATGATGTTATGGTCATGAATGCAAAGTTAGATATGCAATACATGTTGAGTTATGAAGTCTCCAGTTGAGATTTATAGTTTCCTGAGTTTATTTGGGAGAGTCGACAATGTTTATGAGATTACAATTGTTGCGCCTATCATTGTGGTATGCACACTTGGATTTATGTTAAGAGGAGAGTTAAAAATATTTGGTTAAGAGCGCATGATGTAATCCAATATGAAAAGAAAGTTGGAGATAATTTGGTGAAGCCGACTGTGTGTAGCATGGCGTCTACTCACATAGAATTGTGAAGTCCTAATTTATGTTGCGTACTTAGTAGAGAAGACTGAGGTGTTATTGGAGAGTTGTATTGTTTCTCTAATATGATTTCATGATGGTTCTAAAAAGCCGACTTGCTTATATCATTTGGAGGAAAGATATTTATAGGCACTCATTTGTGATTGCTAAAATGTGGTTCAACATGGAAAGATAAGAGCAGAGCAGAAAGTGCAAAGTCTTGAGCCATCAACAAGAGGTCTATGTGACCAAGTAAGGAGTATATGTTATTCATTGGAGTTGATCTAGACAATGGGTCTATGCGTAACTCACCAAGATCCAGATATAGTGTGTATTTGTTAATCAAAAGGTTGTAGCCTTCACCCCATTGAGCAGTGTGCTCTCAGACAGTGCGTCCTCACCCCTAATAGGGTTAAATGTAAAAGATTCCTAACAGGGTCTGACCCTTGACCAGGTCACTGTACTTATTGCATTGTAAAGATCAACTCCTAACAGGGTTGTAAGATCTTCTAATAGGGATCATAACACACTAGTGCAGTTCTTAGTGGGTGTCAATTCCCACCAGGGTTTTTACCTATTTGGGTTTCCCCGTAACCAAAATTGTGGTGTTGTGTTAAGTGTTCTTTCATTATGTTTATGCTTAATGTTTTTATATACTTAATTGGATAAAGAATTGAATCTTGTAGATAACTGATTCACCCCACCCCACCCCCCCCCTCTCAGTTATCTCTTGGGACTATTCCTAACAAGATGTACAAAAGATGGATTATTGTTGGTTGACTACTAAACAGATTGTTGACTTCAACCATGCAAAAATTCCTCTTGGGGTTGAAGATGATGGTGATGTTCTTGATCCAGATTATACTAACAATCATGTTGAGAGTTTTCTTATTTCATCTCCATCTTGGTCAGGTAAAGAGAGAATTTCAGTGTGGGATCAATTTCAGTCTATCCTTGCAAATACAAACATTTGGCTAAAAAGAAGGGGTCTGAAAAGAATCAAGATTAAATCAGGAAAAGATTTTGATCATGGTGGCCCATTTAGTAGAAGATCAGAGATTAAAGGTAAAACCAAAGATGGTTTTTCCTCCTCAACAATTGAACCTATCATTCCTACCATTCATAAGCTTACCATCAAAGGAGGCAAGGATACCAGAAGAGTTCTTGAAGTTAAAGCTGCAGAACCCAAAAAGGTTCAAGTGGTTTCCAATGATGATGAGATGCCTAATTCACCTAAGGTATCTTCACCAATTGCACCTCTTCCTGTGGATACTTTAGTTACAACAATACTTGTTGATTCAATGCCTGTGTTAGATGAATCTCCTAATTTACCTTTGGGCATAGCTGTGGATGTATTCTCTACAGAGAAGATTCCTCCTATCGACTCAATCATGGTGACACCTGCTTTGCCTATTTCATTAGCTACCCCTATATTTATATCTAAGGATTCATACCATAGCTTTGAGAGTGTGTTTGATGCATACTCTATGCCTATTCCTTCTATGGCCAAATCTTCCATGATGGTTCTTTAGTGCAGTTGGAGAAGTTTATGTTAGAATTTACTCATAGCAGCCCTACACCCATGGAAATATTAACAGAGGCTCCTCCTCTTGTGGCTACAGTTGCACATATAGATTCAATTACCACTCTAGCCATTACATCTATGTCAACATCATCTTCTTCATCTTCTTTACCTTCTTGGCTAAGTGCCATAACCCAAAAGAGGAAGAAAGAAGAAATTATGTTGGAGGGTTTTGATCTTGGACAGGTTTCAAAGCATAAAGCTCCAAAGAGTAAGAAGGCCAAAACAATGTCAAGGATTGTGATTGAAGACAATGCAAACAAGTATGTTGAGATTGTGAGCCTTTGATTGATAGACCTATAGAGGAGGGGAAACTTTCTGATTATAAATTCACGAGGGTAGAGCTTGGCAAGTAGACACACTTGGGTTGTCAACAAGATTCTCAGGATGTCGTTGCACAACTTACGCAGAGAAATGATAAGCTGTGGGAAAAGAAGAACAAATTAAAAGAAGAGAATGCACATCTTCTTGAAACCATAGAAATGATAAATTATGTTGGCAATTTGGCTAATGTGGATGCATAGATGTTGTCATTATGGCAACATATGATCTCTATTGAGAGCGCAGAATCTGGAATGCAAGTATGGCAAGTTGAAGGAAGAAATTGTCTAAGTATGGATACAGTGATCCTGACAGAGCACCCGATGAAGATTTAGTTGGCGACGTCCACTAGAGCAATATTTTTGTTTGCATAGTTAACTGAAGCTTCTACAGATTATGAGGATACCCCATCTTAGTGCACATAAAGTTTGGAGCAGTACGGACAAAGTTATTCAAAGTTTACCGAAGACAGTTTTTGCAGACAGAATAGTTTTGGAGATAGTATTAGCGAAAGAGTTAAGGGATTATTTTTGCTTGTCAAAATAATGACTTAACATTATGAAGGGATGACATCCTAGATGTTTACTCTTGGATAAAAATTTTGGAAGCTGACCATGTAAAGTTATTAGCTCTAATAACTCATATATTAGGCATACTTGAAATGTAATGAAATATAGAAGTGATATGTAAAAAGAAAGAAAAGATAACTTGCGATAGTTTTATATTGTGATAGCAGCAAAGGCTATTGATGCAAAGTTGTAAGCAGTACCATATTATAGTTAGAAACATTTTGTATTACTTGTTTGGGCAATGAGCTCAGTTGGTGATCAGGTTTTGTAATCTAACTCCTAACAGGGTTAAGGCTTCTAACAAGGCCTAAAGTCATTTAACCAGGACAAATCTACTATATATTGTAAATTGACTCCTAACAGGGTCCACTATCCCTAACAAGATACTTTTGATTAGTGATCTTTGTGGGTACCATCCCCACCGAGGTTTTCCCTTGGCCAGGGTTTCCTCGAGAACATATCATGTGTTATGAGTTCTTTCTATTTACTGCTATGTTTGTTAATCAGCTTGATAATCTTTGTATGCACTAAAGTAATCTGTTATATCCATACGTGGGCAAAAGAAAAAGTTTGTGAAATACTGATTCACCCCCCCCTCTCAGTATTTCCTATTTCTAACAATTGGTATTAGAGCACAGTTACTCAGAGAAGGAACATTCAAGGAAAGCTTAGCAGCTTGAGTAAGATCTCTATGGATATGGATCAACTTCAGAAAAATCTTGAAGAAGCTCTTGAACAGATTGATATGCTTACTGATGAAAGAAACTCCTTAAGAAGAAAATATGAAGATGCAAAGAATGTTATTGACAAATTAAAAGGTAAGATTGAAGATCTGAAATCTAAAAAGAAATATGATATGCTTGTTGAAGATTGTGATAAATTAGAAAAAGAAAATGAGATCCTTTAGCATGAGTTGAAGATAGTAAATATGAAGCTTAGTATGAAAGATGGAAATTTGAGATCTGATAATGAAAAATTGAGAATTGAGAATGAAGATCTGAGGTCAAGATTTGAAAAGGAAACATCTGAATCTGAAAAAGTAAAAGTACAGTATGTGGAACTTGAGAAGTATAATAAAATTGTGAAAGGTGAATTAACTCAATCTAAACAAGAACTTGAAAGGCTATATTCAAATAGTGATAAGACTGGAAAACAAATTTCTTTTGAAGAACCATTCTTTGATAGGACTGGATTTGGATTTAGTATGTTTAGAACAATCCATGAAAGTAAGAAGCTAGATCTGAAGACATCTGAAAGTGTGGAGGAAATAAAGCTAGATGAGAACACATTGGGAGATCCACCTAAAGAAGAATCAAAGCAAGAAGAATCAAAACAAGAAGAATCATCTAAAGGAATGCAAAGAGAATTCAAAGGTAGATGTTTTGCTTGTAATACTATTGGGCACATGAAGAGAGATTGCACAGGTAAGCAATTTAAACCTCTTAATGGACATTGTTATAATTGTCATAGTTTTGGACATAGAGCTAACAAATGTAGAAGACCTAAAGTAATTGTGAATAATTATGATAGAATGATTGGGAATAATGAATCAAAGAAAAGTGGTAGTATGTTTTAGATGCAACAAAGTAGGACATATTGCTAGAAATTGCAGGTCACAGATTAACCAGCAAGGACAGAGATTTGGAAACAATGGAATCATTTGTCAGATATGCAACAAGTTTGGACACTCAGCAAGATTTTGCAGAATGAACAATGGAGGTTATCATCATAACCCTAACCCTAGGAACAATGCAAGAAGGAATGAAAATGCAGGAAACAAAGAGAAAGGTTGTTGTAGCAATAAAGATGAAGTAAAATTTGATAAAGGCACAGATCAAGGAGGTATAGTCAGCACTGAAAGTAGTCAAGAAGGTAATGTAACTAATGGTAAGGATGAATCTTTACCTGACCCTTCTTTAAGTACTTAAATTATGTAAGTTTCTGTAGTTTAGGACTTAGGATTAGTGTAGATTAGGAATTTGAATGAGTTAAGTTTTGCGCAGTTAGATAAAGGTATATTATGTTGTACTAATGCTATGGTTAAGTGCGCAAAAGAAAATATTGTGTTTTGCGAGGTCGCAGAAAGTTTTATGGTTGCAGGTTTGCAGAATCAGCTTTTTGAGGTTTTAGCGACAAAATGAATGAATGCGATGTCAGATCGAGTTAATGTGAAGTGTTATAAGGTCAAAATTGAAGTTATCACGATTACAAAGTGATTGAAAAGAGATTTGAAAGAAGAAAAAGTGAGTTGAGGATGATTTGAAGAAGTTTGGAAGCAGTTTGCAGTGACGATCATACTGAAACCCTAGATTTGCAAAGTTGAGGTATTTTTTGATCTTTAATCAGTTGATAAGATGGATATTTCTATGGTTCATAATGTTAAGGATAAGAACAGACCTAATATTAAGAAAGAACCAGTAGAACCAACTGAAATTGATAAAAGTCTAGCACTATCATCCGTACCAGACGGAGTATTGCACATTGAGAATGTTAAAGGATATTTAGGTTGCAAGTTTGAAACTTTGGGAGATGCAGATTTTAGTGATGATTACAGGAAATTGTACAATCAAGACATGTCAGTTAAACCAGCTTATGGGCACCTAGAGAACAATGAAATTATCAAATATTCCATGAAGTATGAATTTAATGATGAGGAATGTACCAAGATCATTTTAAGTAGAATCCACAATGGGAAATTCTGGATGGAGGATAGAGTTATTGATATAACTGCCGACCTAATTCATGATGTTACTGGATTATCTAAAGTTGGAGAGATTCCACTGAATGAAAAGAACATGAGAAAGATTGTTTTAGACAACACTGGATCTAGTTATAATGGTAGAGGAATTGCGATAAGTAAAATTAAGCAAGATGATGTTAGGTACCTTTGCAAGATCCTAACAACTAAATTTTGTGGTAGTTCAAGGGAAGATGACATGGCTGCAGGAATGGTTCATGTACCTTATCTTATGTGTATTGAGAAGAAACAAGTAGACCTATGTGAAATTTTGAAAATTTAGTTATTTGAGAACTTAAAAAAGATTAAGAAGGCTAAGTACACACAGTTTAGGTTTTCATCTCTGATAACCTATATGTTTTTCCATATTTTGAGAAGATTTCCTTACATAGTTGATTGGAGTGACAATGTGAACACAATGGAAAGAATAAACTCAGTCTACTTGAAGCACCTTTTTGATAAAGTTAATGACAGTGTGAAGCTTGTATTGAAGACTTTTTAGAATATTGTTAAGAACAAATCAAGGATTCCTCAATCCTTAGTTGAAAAGCATAAAGATGACATTTGTTTTATGGTAGACACTGATTTCACCTACATTGAAGCAGTTGAGCCTAGAATGGAATTCATAGACCCTCTTGGCTATGAAATATCTGAAGCAGAAACAGTAGGATATGTGAATAGATTGTTAAAGTGTGAGTTGGATGGTCATGCAAATAGGTTTGGAACCTATGAAGAGAATTTCAACTCTGCAATAAGTTTGAGAGAAAAGAAGCAATCTAGTAAGAGAGTTGAATCTACTATGAAGAAAATACTGAAAGAATCAGGTATGTCAAGTCATGAGTTTGACATAGCTAAGAAGACTGCAGAAGCCTTGAAGCAAAGTGAAAATCTTGTAATTTCACCTAAGGCATCTAGTGCAGATCCTGTTGATCCTATTGCAGTAAAGGTAAAAGTTGAAGTACCTAAAAAAGATGAAGGAGATAAATCTTTTTCTCCTATTCTTAGCAAAAGAGTAAAAGTGAGTGCAATAGGACCCGGCAAGAGACAGAAAGTAATTGTACCACCTATACCTAGAAATGTAGCAGTAATTAAAGATGATGATGTAGTTTCAATCAAGAAAACTTGGAAACCAAGAATTGAAAGAGTTAATGAAGATATATTGAAGCATGGAGACTTCAATAAGTTGAATAAATTCTATGATCTATATGGATCATTTGACAGATTGAATTTTGAAAATGCAATGATTACACATATGATTGTGACAGATAAGAAACTTAGCACTATTCATGGTAAGATCCCAGAAGATTTGTATAACAGACTTGTGAATAGAAAACAGAGAGCACAAGAAGAGGACATAAAGATGAGAGAACATGTAATCAGACAGTTCTGTGAAGTTGAGGATGAAGATCATTTGAAGAGATTCTTGAAGTCTTTTGGAACTTTATTGAGAACTAAGAGAAGAACAATCCTTATAATGGGAGGCAAAAAGGAGGAAGTACATAAAGAGACAGAGCAAGCAGTAATGCAAGTTCTTGTAGATATAGTTGCAGAAAAGCATGTTGAATCAGACCTCAGTAGAAGCAATCAGAGGAACTGCATGCAGAGGAAGTTGGTATTGAAGAAGTTCCATCTTCTTCACATATCAATATTGGCAATGAATCAATGGACATTGAAGGAACCAAAGTGACACTAGAGTTAGATGATGCAGTATTTCATGATCTAGGAAACATTGTTGACAATTTGGCGTTAGAAGAGCAAGAGAAGATTACAGAATCAAAGAAGGATACAGAGGCAGTGGAAGCACCAGCAGTATCAGAATCAGTTCCAGTAGAACAGATAGTTAAAGGTAAACAAATTTTGACAGAGGTTACTACCCCTAGTGCACCTGACAGTAAGAAGAGACAAATTGGTTCAATTTTTGAAGACCTTGGAAAAGAAGTTGAAGATGATGATCAGCTTGAGTTCATCACATCTCTTAATAAAATTATTGGAAAGAATAAGAAGGTGAAGGACCTTGAAGGAAAAGTTAGAGTTTTGACAGAGAAACTTGAGAGTGTGATCAGCACTAAGGTATTTGAATCAGATCCACTTGAGAAAGCTAAAATAGTAATAAACTCTTTTGACTCTAAATTTTCTAACTTAAAGGATATTGCTAGAATAAAAGTTTAGGAAGACTTTGAAGCAGAAATGCAACAAAATTTAAGTGTAAATATTCGAAATGATATTGGTAGTTTGGATTTATGCATAAAGAATTTGAGGAAACATTTTGAGACTGGAAAGAGTTTGTATATACAATGCACAAAATTAGAAATCCTAACAGCTGAAGAAGATAAGAAGATCAAAGAGAAGATAGATGCAATTACAGCTGAAACAAACACCTTGTCAAGCCCAAATGTAAAGATAAGTTCTGTAGAGAAGAACATAAGGAAGTTAAATGATGAAATCAGAATGTTAGCAGAGGAGAAGAATAGAAAGATGCTCAGGATTAACATCTTGAGAGAGCACATCTCAATCAAGACCTCAATTGTTGAAGACCAAATTGAGCAGTGTCTTTTAGCAAAGACATCTTTTTAGAAGTTTAGCTTCAATTCCCTGCAAGCTTGTCAGACAACAGCATACGGATTGAGTACTCTACTCACTGTTGTTGAATCCATCAGGAAGGTATGGGAGAAAGATTTTGAATCATGGAAGTCAAAGTTTGGTGACTGTGTTGCAAGCCTACCGGCTTTGCAATAGTTGATAACAAGGTATAAAGTTTTTTTTGAAATTTTTGTACACCCTATCTTTGTCATTGTTGTCAAAGGGGGAGAGATAGCAGAAAATTGAATATATTATGAGGAAGGATACTCATAGGGGGAGCTATTCTATGGAGTACAATATTGTATATGTGTTGTATAACTTTTGGCCACAATTTTGTGTGAATACTTTGAAGTTTTGTTTGCACACTTAGCCAATTTTCCCATATGTTGCCACCAATGACAAAGGGAGAGATTGTTGGCAATTTGGCTAATGTGCATGCATAGATGTTGTCATTATGGCAACATATGATCTCTATTGAGAGTGCAGAATCTAGAATGCAAGTATGACAAGTTGAAGGAAGAAATTGTCTAAGTATGGATATAGTGATCCTGACAGAGCACCCGATGAAGATTTAGTTGGCGATGTCCACTGGAGCAATATTTTTGTTTACACAATTAATTGAAGCTTCTAAAGAGTATGAGGATACCCCATCTCAGTGCACATAAAGTTTGGAGCAGTACGGACAAAGTTATTCGAAGTTTACCGAAGACAGTTTTTGCAGACATAACAGTTTTGGAGACAGTATTAGCGAAAGAGTTAAGGGATTATTTTTGCTTGTCAAAATAATGACTTAACATTATGAAGGGATGAAATCATAGATGTTTACTCTTGGATAAATATTTTGGAAGCCAACCATGTAAAGTTATTAGCTCTAATAACTCATATATTAGGCATACTTGAAATGTAATGAAATATAGAAGTGATATGTAAAAAGAAAGAAAAGATAACTTGCGATAGTTTTATATTGTGATAGCAGCAAAGGCT
This sequence comes from Chamaecyparis obtusa, assembly GCA_027943335.1. Taxonomy (NCBI): domain Eukaryota; kingdom Viridiplantae; phylum Streptophyta; class Pinopsida; order Cupressales; family Cupressaceae; genus Chamaecyparis; species Chamaecyparis obtusa. The sequence continues at coordinate 227,815 of BSBK01005124.1, read as the reverse complement.
ATTGATGCAAAGTTGTAAGCAGTACCATATTATAGTCAGAAACATTTTGTATTACCTGTTTGGGCAATGAGCTCAGCTGGTGATCAAGTTTTGTAATCTAACTCCTAACAGGGTTAAGGCTTCTAACAAGGCCTAAAGTCCTTTAACCAGGACAAATCTACTATATATTGTAAATTGACTCCTAACAGGGTCCAATATCCCTAACAAGATACTTTTGATTAGTGATCTTTGTGGGTACCATCCCCACCGGGGTTTTCCCTTGGCTAGGGTTTCCTCGAGAACATATCATGTGTTATGAGTTCTTTGTATTTACTACTATGTTTGTTAATTAGCTTGATAATCTTTGTATGCACTAAAGTAATCTGTTATATCCATAAGTGGGCAAAAGAAAAAGTTTGTGAAATACTGATTCACCTCCCCCTCTCAGTATTTCCTATTTCTAACAAATTATTCTCAAAATGCTGCTCCTATTTCAGTATCAAGCCCTGAGGATTATGAGAAATGTCAAAGGAAGGCAGAAGAAGTTGATGAATGGTGTGATCAATTATAAACACAAGGAATGAAAGTTATTAAGGATTCATACAAGGTTTTGAAGCATATACACTTAATTTTTAATGAAATAAGAGAGCTTATTTCATCCTTTCATCAACAGTTGAAAGTCTTGAATGAAGATTTGAATGTCTGGAGAACCATGCAAGAATTCAATTTTAATAAGTTGTGTCAATATGAAATTATTTCTTTTGTTGATGTATATTTTGAGTCCCTAGATTTAATGGTAAAAAAAGAAAGGGTTCTAAGTAAATTGGTTACAGAATTGCAATTAGCATTGAACTCATGGAATGAATAGGAACGCCAAATGAAAGTTGAGTTCAATAAATTATCTTGTGAAATATTCTCAAAAGAGGGTGAGTTGATTGAAGGAGTTATGATGATACAATTTTTAGAGACAATCCACCTACAACTTGATGCATATGATTTCAGTCTCACCATTCTTGACCGGTTCATGGAATACAAAATATCCTCGAATAAACTCCAAAGTCAAGTAACTAGCTATACAAAGTCACATGTTCTACGCAAGGTCACTTCAATTGCCCAACATGCAGACGCACTTGATCTAGCTGTTATACATGAGTCTCTTCGTAAGTTTGAGGCTTATGTAAATACCTTGTGAAGTTGATTCCTAAGTGCCTGGGACACTTTTTCTCTCAATTTTGTTAGCATATGATTGATAGATTGCATGTAGTACATATAATGATTGTAACTATAGAAAAATATATTCCTATATACCAGTATCATGTAATCATGTTGCAAGTGCTTTAAGCCTTGTAACATTGAATAAGTCAAAGGTAGTTAATAAGTTAGTTGTTGAATAAATCAAAGTGGTTGAGGGTTTCCTCTTTTCTCTCCACTTTTCTCTCTCCTATTTTCCTATATAAAGGAGAGAGCTCATTGTAAATATTTTATCTTTTATTTTAGGCAAGAAAAGCTATGCTTGAGAAGCTTGTGTGGTGAAGACTTTGTGTTTCATTGTACAAATTTTTTAGAAGTGAATGAAAGGAACAAAAATTTCCAAACTTTGTGTTGCAAGTCTTGTGATTGAATGATGTTTTCTTATGTTGCATTATTTAATCAACTTTGAGTTCACTTTATAGTTTAACTTGTGTGAATCATTTGAGTTTCAATCCACCTCTTGAGAGACTTTGAGCTACAAGAGGAGGATTGCTATAGTTTAACAGCGGCTGCAAATACTAGGAGTTGAAGACTTTGAGCTTCAACTTTGAGTGTTTTCTTTTAATTTCATAAATATTAGTGAGAGACTTTGAGCCTCACTAGTTGTTCTAGTTATTATTCAAATAGGATTAATCGCAAGAGACTTTGGGCCCTTTTCTTAATCCACCAAATATAATTATAACTACTGCCTTATGAGTTGTTCTTACGCCAACTACTAAGTCACCGATATTATTGTAGCAGTAGGAAATCCTTGTAGAATTAGTAAGTTGTTATTGCTTGCGAATCTTTTCTTTAAAAAAGAGGAAAAGGTTGGAAGAATCACCCTTTATTCAATTTCCATCGAAATCCTATTGAAGCCACCTGCGGTAAGAAGGGAGCCTCCCCTATTGTTGAGATGAGATATTTATCTCATTATACTGTTGTCTAAAGTGACAATTTTGTAAGGTGTAGTCTTAGCCACTTACAAAATTTTTAGCCAACACATTACCATTTGGATTTTTAACAACCATTAAAATTATGAGGTCATGAACTTAAAATTACTATTTCAGTTTGTATCAAATAATAACATCAATTCTCTTTGATAAACAAGTTGAATATTAATGTCTGCTAAAAACCCAAATAGTATGTTTTCCTATTTATGGCCTTATAATGTTGTCTCTGCAAGTAAAAAATAATAAAATTATGTTCGTATCAAAATGCACTGAAAACCCTAATAAGAATTGCGACCTTCACTTGCCAAAGCCAACCGCTCGACTCCAATATTAATGTTTGGTAAAAAACCAAATAGTAGTTTTTTCCGTTCATGGGCTTTTAAGGTTGTTTCTGTAAGTCCAAAAAACCATTAACTCCTTTTTTGAACAAACATTAACATTCAACATTGAAACGCAGTGAAAACCCCAATAAAAATTCTCACCTTTGCTCTCCTCTATTGGTCACTTAAAACACTCTCTCCACCATAGCCATACATCAACACTGACTACTAAACGAAAATGCTTGTAAATAGTAGAAAACAACATTTCAAACCACAAAATAATTCCCATCCCATTCAAGGATGAAAGGCATGTGTCACATTGAATGTGTGACAACCACCTTCCCAAAATTGAGTGCCCATGTACTCGACACAACCCCTCAAAAATTGACTGGCTGAACACATGTCAACCCTTAAAAACCGTGCCGCCACCAGAGAAGAAAGATAATGGGCCAAATTTGCTGACAAGGGAAAATTTCTTAGGGCGGTTGATCTACTGTTGGGCAAACTCTTTGGGAGTATGTTAGAGCGTAGAATCAACGATTGGGCAAAAAAAGAGAAGAAAAGAGCAAAAGGTCAGGTTGGGTTCAAACCAAAGCATTCCACCATTGATCATTGCATCACACTAAGACACCTTATTGAAAGTGTGTGGGAGAAGCAAGGGGATGAGGCTTTTTGCTGTTTTGTGGATTTTAAGAAGGCTTTTGACACTGTTCCTAGGGATAAACTATGACACAAAATGGAAGAATTGAAAGTCCCAGAAGAATATAGGGCTGCTATTCATAAATTGTACGAACATGTTCAAGCAAAAATCAGAACTAAAGAGGGCATGTCAGAATGTTTTGGGAGTGACATTGGGGTCAAACAGGGGTGCCCTTTGTCGCCTACTCCCTTTGGCCTATACATTGATAAATTGGAAGAGTGGCTAAACAATGCCAATGGGGGAGGTGTGCAATTGTCATGTTATGTGATAAAATTACTCCTCTATGCTGATGACCTTATTCTAATTGCAAAGAGTGCACAAGATTTGAGAGAGCATTTGAAAAATCTCGAATCCTTTTGTTTAGAGGTTGGGATGGAAGTCAATATTGCTAAAACTAAAGTCATGATCTTCTCTTTGAAAAAGAAAAAATAACACACTTTCATATTCAAGGGTAGCCCGTTAGCAATGGTGGAAGAGTACAAATATCTCAGAATTGACTTCCATTATAGATTAAGTTGGGAGACATGCAAGTCAAAAAGGATTCAGGGGGGTGGAAGGCCTCCTACTTGCTTCAAAATAGATGTAGGAAAGTAGAACTTTGGGACTGGAAAACTAGGAAGACCCTCTTTGGTCTTTTAGTGGTTCCGGTTATTCTTTATGGATGTGAGGTTTGGGGGAGCAACGTATCAAATCATAAATAGAGACAAATAGAAAGAATCCAGAAGCATCTCATTACTACTAATCTCAAGGTCAAGGCAACGGTTCCTTACAAGATCCTCTTGGCAGAGGCGGGTATGTTCCCAATCGAGGCCTCAACAATTATCTGACTGTTAGGTTATCTGAAAAAAGTGGGAAGTATGTATAAACATCACTGGCCCAAATTGGTGGTTGAAGAGGAGTTAACAAATAGGAAAAGAACGTGGAAGATGTTAAGTTTTTGGATCAGATTTATGCCTTTTAAATTTTCTTATATTAACTCAATATGTGTGATATAAATTCTCCAAGTATTGTTGATGTATACTTCAAGTATTACTGATATATATGCTTCTCATGTATTGCTGATGTGCAAGTATCAATCTATGAGTGCTGAGCAATATTGTTGTATGAATATAATTGATGGGCAACTATTGATATTCAATATCGACAGAGATTATCAATCTATTGCTGCGTATAAATGTCTGTTCACCGTATCTCATTGAAATGAGATGTCACTGAATATATTCATTTTGTATCAGCTATCTCTCCCTGTATTTTCTATCATCGTCTCTTATTGAATACCGAATATATATTATATGGAAGACATGGAAGTATAGAGACATGTCTCCGGGAGACATGGCTCTATACGGTCATGTCTCTTCATCCATAACAAACATAACAACTGTTTAATCAATGGTAACAAAATCGACTAGCATGGAGACCGAACGATAAACATATCATTGATACTATGTTTGCCACCCATTGCATTAGCAAATGCCGAGTCACACGGGACTGTCTCCAATAACTGATACTTAAGGTATCTCGCCAAGTTTACATAAATCAGTCGATAACATTTAGTTTAGGGATTGTGTTGACTGATATAAATCAGTCAATATCAATCAATATTAACAATAATGAAAACCGATACATGATGTTTGATTGGTCTCACTAATATATTTAGATTAAACCGATATCAGTCGGTAAGATATATATGAGATTAACATTATTTATTTTATTAACTAAAATATATACATTGTATAAGTATATTGATATATATAATAATATCATTATTATTATATATATCAATATCTGTATATAATGTATAATAATATTATCTCATATCATTTCATCTGAATAACACTGTTATTAATTCAATGATGTTTATTTAATTCAATATTATAAGTTTGTATATTAATATAATAATAATATCCATCATTATATGTATATTAATATATTGCTTATTTATTTTCTCATAATATAGTGATCATTTTATCTGATCAAAACTATAAACATCAATAGAAAAAACAAAACAACAAATGGTTGAACAAATGGAACATTACCCTCCAGGAGTGTCCAAACACCAATCTGGAAATAAAGAAATGGGTGTTAGAAAAATTCAGAATTACCATGTGGACGAATCTGATAAGAAGAAAAAAGGCCTACTATGTTAAGGAATTTAATCACACATGGGATCATGGGGATAAAGCATATTTAGGGTCCACAATTAAAGGAAAGGCCAAGATTCTAATTGCTCAGTTGAGGACTAGCTTCCACCATTTACGATGTGAAAATGGTAGATGGATGGTCCCCAAAGAGAGGTGGGAAGAGAGAATTTGTGCTTTCTGCAGCAAGGGGGTGGTGGAAACAGAATGCCATTTTATTAAGGAATGTGGGGCTTATGAGGATATTCGCAGCGAGTACAAGGATTGCCTACAAGTGAGCAACATGAAGGAACTTTTCGAAGAGACAAGATTACACAAGACAACAAGCTTCCTAATTCGGATCCACAACAAAAGGAACAACTTGGAGAAATCTCAGCAAGATGTCTAACTCACTCTTTGGTCCCTTAAACCGATGGTCTCGTGGACGTCATTAAAAATATTTCATTTCATTTCATCCCCACCAAAGCAAAAAGGTCAAAATACATTGAAATGAGTGCTCATCTAACAATAATTTGAATGGATTATATATCTATATATATATATATATATATATATATTTTTGGGTAAATTTATTATTAGAAAGTTATAATAGAAATTCATACGGGCTAACTTGTGGTCTGCAATCCCGTGGGAATTTGCGATCTTTTGGTTCATCACACGTCAATAAGGCGATGAATTCTTAAAGCCACTATCCGGACATTCCCAACATATGCTTATTTCCTTACGGGAAGATAAAAGACTCAGTATAGTTGCATTCCCAAATGTTGACACCTAAGGTGTATAGATTCCCAGTCCGCTCATGGTCTTATCCAGTCTTTCCTGTAACAGGATCTTGGATTGGAGGGATATCCACTTTAAAAAGACAGGCTTTGGCCTTCACAAGGTTTAGTGGGCCTCCCTTGAAGCTGAGAAAGTCTGTACATCCTTTACCAGGCTGGTCCAAAGTACATTCCTTGCACAGTCCTGTGCCCATTTCAGGTATCGAGGATGCAAATGGCGGAAGCGGATGTGCAACCCCGTCTTTGGAAGAATCAGGTAAGAGTCTATATTTGTTCGTTATTTCATGCACTGTGTAGAATCTAAGTGTGAGGATTGTTTCTGTGACGTTTGTTTTTTGAAAGAATACATTCCGATTTCTGCTGGTTCTCTTGATTTAATGTCACTTGAGTTAGGTTATGACAGTAGATAAATGTGTAATTAATGTTATTTTACAGGGGACACGTTAGAAGGAAGTAGGATTAATTGGTGCTTCATCTAAGCTAATCATCTAACAGTTTGTGTCTTTTTCTTTTAGAAGGCCTCGATTTCATTATGTAGTTCTTGTCAGCCGATTCCTAATATTACAATTGTTGGCTGGCTCTTCTGGTTTTAACGCTCTGGTCATCATCCCAGGTGTCTTCTAGGTTTATGGACCATGGCTTTCTTCATAAATTTGTTTTTTCAGATTAAGGTTACGGCTTTGTTGAATATTGCCAGTTTAGCAGGCCTACATGGATTATCTAAGTATTCCTTAGGCTTTCATCAGATTTCTAGCATTGCAAATGCAGTGAAAACAATCAATTTCGCCCCACTTTGTTCTGTAATTCTTTTTATAATAAAGATAAAATTCATCGGTCCGTGATAAAGTTACGGGAATTAGGAAATGTCAGATTTGATCAAATGCTAGAAATGGTCAAATCGTGGATTTGATATTCCATTTTCCGTTTTCAGAATATAGTTTAGACTGTTTGGTTGACTCGGAATATGAGGGAGAAGATGCATTTCCTCCGTTTGGTTCCACATTTTGAAACTAGAATTGGAATTTGAGTATGGTTTTTGTTTTAAATTTAATTTTATATAGAAAATTGAAGTGAAGTTTAAAAGAATTTAAGTCACGTCAAATAGCAAGGTAAGGTCATCGGTAGAAAAGCAAAGTTTAAATGAATTTTCACTTTATTCATATACGTCAACAAACCTAACCTGAATGCGCTTCGTGTCATTGCAACTTACGTGAATGAAAATTGGAAAATGGAATCGCAGACCGTTTTAGGCAGCTAAAGTTGGAGGCAGGCAACCAAGTTACAATCATTGATCACAACCAAAATTCGGAAAAAAATTTGACAAAAAATTTGGAAAATAAATTTGAGAAAAAATTCAAAAAACATAAAAATCAAATTTTTTAAAAAAAAAATTCGAAAAAAAAAATGAAAAAAAAATTGAGAAAAAATTTGAATTTTTTTTGAAAAAATTCAAATAAAAAATAAATTAAATCGCTCCGCACACAAAGATAATAAATTAAATCGCTCTGGTCATCATCCTCTGTCCTCCACTTAAGAAGGCTTGATCTCAAGTTTCAACCATTAAAAGGTAACACAAAGCTTTCCACATTTTTTTGCTGTTGTATAAAAGGTATACATGAGGATGCCCAAGGCTCCCCAATTTTAGAGAAAAAATAAATAGATGTCTCTTGGACATCCCCCTTTTAGGACATATCTTAGTTTCGTTTTAAAAAGGGGGATGTGAGGAGATGCAATGATCAATGGTGGAATGCTTTGGTTTGAACCCAACCTGACCTTTTGCTCTTTTCTTCTCTTTTTTTGCCCAATCGTTGATTCTACGCTCTAACATACTCCCAAAGAGTTTGCCCAACAGTAGATCAACCGCCCTAAGAAATTTTCCCTTGTCAGCAAATTTGGCCCATTATCTTTCTTCTCTGGTGGCGGCACGGTTTTTAAGGGTTGACATGTGTTCAGCCAGTCAATTTTTGAGGGGTTGTGTCGAGTACATGGGCACTCAATTTTGGGAAGGTGGTTGTCACACATTCAATGTGACACATGCCTTTCATCCTTGAATGGGATGGGAATTATTTTGTGGTTTGAAATGTTGTTTAATTTTCAAGTGGAAGATGTAAATGCTCAATTTGGGCCAAAATGGCATTTACATCTTCCTATTCTATTTTCATATTGCACTCCCAAATTGAGGATTCGACGAAATCGGAAATGCCAATTCCAAGCTAATTCCCGCAACCAAATGGGCCCTTAGTTCCTCTTTAGGAGGACACAGTTTAGAGTCAAAGTGGCAAAATCTTAAAGGCAAAACCTCTAAACAAAATATGAGAAAATCTTTAGATATGTTGTGTTATTCCGGAAGCTGACTGTGACTTAGAATCAAATTTGGTATTAGATTTAGAAGAGTGTGATTAGATCGTTATGATAATGTAGTATGGCTTACACGAGTTGGACCACGGCAGGTAAGCCATGTTGTACCAAGATTCAGAAATGGATGCTTAGGAATTTTGGAAACACTTGCATCTCTAACATTGGAGAAAGCAAAAGCTTTCCTTTAGACTTTTTAAGGAAACAACAAGAATCTGGAATTGGAAAGGGCTGAAGCTTGTAGAGAAATTTTCGGAAGTGGCACAAGAAAATTGTACAAATTCCTTGAAATTATACTGAAAACCAAAGTTACCGGATTCTCTTGCCCAGTGCCTGGATGCAAAAGCGGAGGCGGATGCGTAGGGAAGCTCATAGGGAGAGTTACAGCTCCCTATGGATGCGTGTGGATGTGCATCCAAGCGCACCCATAGGGAGTTGTAACTCTCCTTGTGAGCTTCCCTCAGCATCCGGGCGCATCCGGACGCATTTGGACACCCAGGTAAAAAAAAAGCCCAAAACTTTTGAAAAATTAAAACATTTCACTTAAGCCATGTTCTATATTGATTTTTTTATTTTTTTATTTTTTCCATGAAACCCTAAAACGACCCTAAAAGAGGCCATTCATTGTTTTAGCATATCATTTTGTTTGCTATTTTGCTCTCTTCTCATTTGGTCTCCATTTTGGTATTTCAAAGGGTAGGCGATTATTTTCGAAGAGGATTGTTTGTGGGGTGCTAGATAGCTTCCACAAAGGAGAACAAAGCGTCTAAGGTAAGCACTTGACCCTATTCTTGAGTCTCTTAATGATTTTTTTTAGATTTTGATGAATTTTTTCATTTTTTAAAAAAGAAATAAAGAAACAAGTTTAGCTCTTTGTTAAAATATTTTTGTATCTTTTTTTGGCACTTGTATGCTTGAATTTCTTAGTTTTATTCTAATTTAAATTTATTTAATTTCTTATAATAGCAAGAAATCAGATTGCAAGAATGGCCTGTAGTGAAAGTTCAGTGGGAGGGCAAGGAGCCGATAAATTCAAAATTGATATAGGATCTCCTTTATGGAGACATCACAAGAATTTCACAGGTTGCAGGAGGTGGGTCATGTGTTTGGAAGTGTAATATATGTGATAGTAAACCATTTAATAGATCATATTCTCGAGTTGAACTTCACTATATGGGTCCTGTTGGTAAAGGAATGGGAATGTACAAAGGCAAAGAGAGGAAGGGGATGTCTCTTGCACAAATAGCAGGATATGTAAAAGAACAAGAAGAGACTAATAGATTTGTTAAAAGTTCAAAACAAACTTCTTATGTTGGTCCATCCGGAAAGGAAAAAATGTAGTTACCCACTAAATCAGTTGTAGCCTCCAAACATCCATTCTTGCTTGCACCAGAAGTGGAAGATGAAGAAGTAGAAATTTATCACTCGCAAAAAGGGTCCATTGGACACGACATTTAAAATAGAGGCAAGAGACATTGCTAATCAAGCCATTAGACGTTGCCTCTATGCCAATGGTCTTCCTTTCAACTTGGTAAGATCACCATATTGAAGGAGATGGTGGTGGCCATAAATAGTGCACCGACTGGTTACACAAGTCTTGGGTATGAAAAGGTGCGTACCACCATATTGCAAAAAGGGAGGACTTCTATAGAGAAATCTCTTCAACCAATTAGAGATTCTTAGATTACTTCGGCTGTTTCTATTGTTTCCGATGGACAGAAAGATACCAGAAACCGTCCATTGATTAATGTTATTGCAGTGTCCCCTAAAGGGGCAATGTTTTTGAGGGCAGTTGATTGTGAAGGGGAAGTGAAAGATGCACAGTTCATTTCCAAAATTCTCATTGAGTCCATAGAGATGGTGGGTAGTGAGAATGTGGTCTAGGTAATCACAGACAATGCAAAAAATTGTAGGGTTGTAGGTGCTTTGGTTGAGGGCCGATATGAACACATTTTTTGGGCACCATGCACTGTACAGTCCCTCAACTTGGTGATGCAACAAATTGGCACTCAAATAGAGTGGGTGAAACAAATATACCAAGAGGGGGAGGAGATCTAGATGTTTGTGACGAACCACCAAATGTCACAATCAATATTCAAATCTTTCTCAAAATTGGAGTTGTTGAAGGTAAGTTGTAATTACTAAATTTAATTAATTTATTTAATTTTAATAAATTTTATGTCATGTTCAATTATCATTTTGTATATAAATTTGCTTAATATTTATTGACATATTATTATTAACTTACTTAGGTTCCTGAGACCCGATTTGAATCTCATACTATTGTTATGAGATGACTTCTCAAGGTGCAAGAGGCATTGAGCCAAATGGTTATTTCCAACCAATGGGGTGTATGGAAGGCTTAATATTTAGGGAGGGCCCAAAAGGTCAAGACATTGGTCTTGGATGACAGTTGGTGGGCTCATTTGCAATATGTATTGGATTTCACCGAGCCTCTCATGACTATGCTCCGATTTGCTGATTCAGATGCACCTTGTTTGGGGGATGTCTATGATGGCATGGATATAATGGTAGAGAAGGTAAAAATTGCAATACAAAAACATGAGAATGACCCCCATAGAATGTGAAACCTTATGCAATAAGGTGGAATTAATCATTCATCATTGTTGGGAAAATATGACCACCCCATTGCACCTCCTTGCATATGCCTTATCTCCGAGGTACTATAGCAAGGAAGTACTTTCTATGCCAGGGAGATTAGTACCATATACAGATGAAGAAGTTGCTAATGGGTATAAGAAAGCTTTTGAAAGACTCTTCCTAGATGAATAAGTGTAGATAGAAGTTAGGACAAAATTTGGCTTGTTTGCCTCAGGAAGAAATCATAGTCTAATAGCTATTAATGACCAAAACGACATGGAAGCTATCACATGGTGATACCTCTATGGTCAACCATTTAAGTATCTACAACCATTTGCAATCAAGATCCTCTCACAAGTATGTTTTTTTTACCACTTGTATTCTACAATTTAGTACTTAACATTCTTTAATTTACTTTGCATTTTTATTTTTAATTTTGTGAACATTGTCTAGGTTGCAAGTTCTTCTGCCGCTGAACGGAATTGGAGAATGTACTCTTTTATCCATTCAGTGAATTGTAGCCGGATGGGCTCAAAAAAAGATGAAGACTTGGTTTATATTCATCGCAACTTACATCTTGTGTCACATAAGGATCCAAACTACAAGGATGGGGCAGAAAAGCTTTGGGATGTAGCCCCTAAGTGCGCCAACTTGGATGCAACTATTGAGGATCTTACTAGACTCACTACAGATAATGATGATGATGATGATGATTACATCCCGACACATGTTACATCTAGTGCAAATGGAACCGCTTTAGGTTCAAATGATCTTGAACTTGCAGCAGTTGAAGATGAAGATGATTTTTTTGATAATCCTTATGATTCTGATTAGTGAATCCTAATTGATGAACATTGAATCATGAAGTACATTTTGATTTTGTAATTGTAATGATTTTCTGATTTTCATTGGAATCGTGAACATAGACGTATATGATATGGCTTATTTGAATATTTGTGAACTATCAATTGGCATTTTATATCTATCTTGATCAATGATGAAGTATCATACTATCCAATGATTTAATTCTGTATATTTCTTGCATTTTTTTTAATATATATATATATATATATATATATATATATATATATATATATATATATATATATATATATATATATATATATATATATATATATATATATATATATATATATATATATATATAAACGCACCCAAAACCCCCCAAATTTTTTTTCATGCATCTGCGTACCAAGTTCTCGTACTCGTATCCACATCCGCACCCGAATTGGTAACTTAGCTGAAGACTACTGGATTTTTCTGGAAACCTTAGTTCCTGCCCACATCTTGTTGTAAATGTTTCCAGAAGTTTTTGGCCCTTTTTTAGAAGTTTTTGGATGGAAAAATGTCTTAAAAATCCGGACATGTGTTTCTAACCTGCCGGAAATGTTTTTGAGTAGTTAAATAAGTTAGACATCATTCTTAGTCAGGATGTTCCTCTGGAGCCCAATAGAAATCCTCTTGAAAGTAGGCAACAAAACGAGGGAAAAATGTTCTTTTCAGTTGGGAATGAGTGAATGGGATGGTTACCTAAGTACAAGTAGTAAATCAGAGGCACCGAAATCATTTGTGAATGAATCAAAACCTGAATGAAATAAGGTATGTCATCACTGCCAACTCAAAGGATATTCTTTGTTTTCACTTTTTTATTTATGAAAAGGATAACTCAGATAGATTAAGCGAAGGTGAACATAACAATCTTCTTTTCTCCGGTGAATGAATGGGCTAGCTATGGAAAGCAGATTGTGAACTTTGTCTGTTATTCTATTTGGAAAGGAGCTAACACCGAAGTAAATTATGGAGCTAAAAAATTAATATGTAGCTTGTTCAGGTTATAAAGCTTTTTCTATAGAAGCATATCTATGCTACAAGTACATACATTATATTTTAAAGCTGTTCAGACAGAATACGTATCAGTTATCGGCTCTACTAAGTTACTAACTATATGTCAACACTTGTTAATTTCCAATAAATGTTAGCCCGTTCACTTACCTGAATGTTAGACTATTGCCTATTGTAGTACCACTTTAGCTTTTTTATAAGATGGTTGCCAGAACATTTAGCATTCATAAATAAAATAATCTGCTTGTAAGAGTTACAACATGTCTTTAAGCCATTCGTCTCTGTCACCAGCAGTTCTTTGGCCTTGGGTGTTAGGAGAGGTTATAGGGGGAATTGACTGCCTCTTAGGATTGTCCAGCATTCTCATATACTGTATTGGTACTCCCATATTGATAGATGGTAATTTTGTTGGCTCTTCCAATACGTGTTGAAGTACAGACACCTGATAATTTTTCCTCACTTTGGTCTTCATCATGATGCACCTCTTTAAGGGGTCCTCCTATCACACACTATATAGTCATATGTGTACTCCCCTTGTTTGTTTCTTTGTTTTATTTGCTTTATTTTGTTAGCTTTGTATTGAGGGTTCTTTTGTCCTACTACTTCACTATTGTAATAGTTGTGCATTTGGGTCCCATTGACCTATTCTTGGTCATTTGTGGACATTACTTTAATTTCTTTCTTTCTATGTACCAGGTACACAAATGTCAGTTTAAAGTTTAAACTGTGACATATCATATAAATATAAATCACAAAGAGAAATAAGAAATACTTTTATGACAGCTTTTTACAATGATATTCTTTTTAACTCTTAGATGCTTCTATGCTCTTTTAAAAGAGAAACGCCATAATGAGTGACTAATATTATTTCAGTAGTCATGACTTTAGTTTTAGGTTAAAGAGTTTGATATATTGCATATATATTCTATCTATCAATGGATCCATTTTTGCATTCTGTTTTCAATATTATGCAAAGACAACATATTTTAAGAGGCCTGAGATGTTAGAGCTTAGGATGCATTGCTGAAATGGGGGCATCCTTACTGTTGTCCATTAATTTTTATGAAAACTACAGGCTCATAACTATGGGACCGTACTTGGACCAACTGAATGGTCCCAGGTCCAATCCATGCATTCCTCTCCAAGAGTAACTTTATCAAGATTATAATGTAACCCCTTGGTTGACTGATTGATCCTCAAGACCAAGAGGGGTTTAAGTAACTCTCCAGTGCTCTTTGGAGGTGCAATAATTACTCTTACATGTCTTACACAGCATTAATATTAGCTGGTCAATGACCCTTTACCAACAACTTTCTTACAACTATTATAAAACCAATGAGATGTGGTGGAGAGGGCCAACAATGGAATCTCAATATTCCATTCAACTGGGGGTGCTCTTTTGCTTGTGGGCTCATTATTTACAATATTATAGAAATATTAAATAACTCATCTAGACTCAGGTTTTGCAAGGTAAATAACCAAGTCCTAATAGGGACCACTGTTAGGGTTACCATAGTTTTTCTAATAGGACACATGGATAAGGTAATTGGTATGGTTTGGAAGGCTCTCTTCCCCCAAGCAACCTCCCATGGGAAATTTTTGGTTGCATCTGGTTTTCAATCTTTTCTTCAAAAGCATAGTATTAGGAATTATTCTTTAAAGTACAAAAAAAGCATGTATATGCTTTAAAAATGGATAGGTTAGAGAAATTGCAATTTGTATGTTTGATTCAAGCCCATCTTGATAGAAACAATATAATTTCTATCTTAAGTTTTGAATCCTAAGAAGAAAATGTTGAGCAATGGCCTATGACAACAAGGATCTTGATAAAGGTGCATCTTATTGTATTTTTGTAATCAGAAAACTCGATATGTGTGGAATGCTGGAAAAGATGACTGTGGAAACATAACATTAGATCTTTGTGTGTGTGTGTCTGTTTCCCTCTCTTTCTATTGAACTTTTAAAGGATTTAAAGAGTAAATTTTGACAGACAGCTTATCACTAATTTGCACATTTGTTGGGTGCGTCAATTGGAAGTGGTCTTTGGAGCAGTACAACTTCTTCTTGAGCCTTTTTATATCTTTCCCCTTTTTGATTACATAAAACCAGCTCCACATAAAATGGAATTTCTCTGTTATATTTCAGCAATACTTCGTCTTATTTGCTTCAAAGCTAAGGAGAATAAGCAATCCAGAACTGGTTTGGATAGAAGGAATGTCAGTTAGGGATAATGAGGAACTGTTTGGTGAAGTCATTAATATGACTATTTAATGCAAGAGAGAAGTTTGTTTCAAATTTTTTTTTGGGCAAGTTATTACATCTCTTGAGCTGCACAATTTTTTACTTTCAGCACACATTATCAAGTAAAACAATACAAGTAAGGACTAATTAGGAGCTGAATTTGAAAAACTATAGCAAGGAGATCGCTCATCCCCAAGCATTCCTGAGGACCAGGCCTTGGGAATTTGTCATGGTTGAGGTGCATAAATGGATTAAAGGCTAAAATCATGGGCAAGAAATATTACAATTGTGGGCATGTTGCTTTGGGAATAAAACACACGATATTTATTTTGTCAAGCATGTCATTTTGGGAATATAAATCTTACAGGATCTTGATGCCTTAGTAGATATATGTGCACCCTCATGGCCTAGACACCCATCCTAGATGTTTGGGATGTTTTGGGGACAAAGGGTTGATGATAGGACACACCCCTCACATCCCCCTTTTTAAAACGAAACTAAGATATGTCCTAAAAGGGGGATGTCCAAGAGACATCTATTTATTTTTTCTCTAAAATTGGGGAGCCTTGGGCATCCTCATGTATACCTTTTATACAACAGCAAAAAAATGTGGAAAGCTTTGTGTTACCTTTTAATGGTTGAAACTTGAGATCAAGCCTTCTTAAGTGGAGGACAGAGGAGAGTGAGGAATCTAGATAGCCTTCTAGATTTAGTGAAGCTAAATTGATAGAGCGCATTGGCTAAAATTTGATTACATGTGACTCCTATCTATCTACATTGGAACTGGGAAGACTTGTTCCTTTAACAAACTTGAGTCGAACAAAAATGCATCTACAAACAAAATAACAAACATCAACACTTTTTGTTCATATCTTGCTATTTTAAACACAAAAATGCAGAAAGGAGGGCATTGCTGGTTAGCTGCAAGGAATAAATTAGAAAGTACACAAATTTAGGGATCTATTGAATGGAAAGGAAACTTATGATCTCATCTTTTTGGTGGCATTCAAAATTTTGTTCAAATGTCAGCTCTCTTTTAACTTCCTCAATGTTTGATTCCCTTGCTTGGAGAAACAACCCTAGGTTAATATACTGTATTGTCATGCCCTGACTAAAAAACATCACTAAGGAATAGCAGCAGAAAAGAAAGGTTTGACATCGCAGCAGAAAGAGGTCTTGGATTGCTACCTTATCTATGGGCGAAGGTAAGGAAGACAGAATAAGTCGCGGGATTAATAACAAAACCTAAGGCAAAAAAATGCAATAAATTATGGCTGACCAGGGAAAAAATAAGCAAATAAATTAGGGCCGACCAGAGCAAGAAGAAGCTAATAAACTAGGGCTGACCCAGGGCAGCGAGTTAAGGAATTTGTTTATGGTTCATTAAATTATTCTCCAAAAAGACAGCCATCATGAAAAGGTGTTACTCCTGAAAAGGAAATGGTGGGATGCAGTGGTGTGACTCCATCACAATTGAAGGTATAAAAGGAGGAACACTTCATCTAAGAAAGGATCATCACATGGAAAGAAGCATTAGATCTATGATCATAAAATTAGACCTACTGAAATAAAGGCAACGGTTCTGTAGAGGAGACACCTCTTTTGAGAAATGTTGTCCTTGGCAAAGGTTGTGACTGTTCATCCCCTCTCTAGGATTAAATAAGGCAAACCTCTTCTTGGAGCAAAGCACCGAAGGATGCAGATCAAATATACAAATCTGCAATCAATAATCTGCAGACTGGTATTTAATCAAGGAATTGGAACAAGATCAGGAATTTCTTATACCCACATATGTATCTGAGTATATATACAGCAGTAAGACAACCTACATATTTATATTTCTAAACCGTTTGTTATGTCATATATGGAATCTAATAAGGCTAGATGAATTGCTTGAATTACTTGTGTCATAAATAATTGTGTAATGATTTAAGAAAGCAATCTTATTAGAAACAGCAAAGGGGAACACAAGGAATGTGGGAATATGAATTCCTACTCATTAGGTAGATGCTCGTTGAGTTGGTTACTTGTGAGCACCCATTGAGTTGGTTACTTGTGGGCCAAGATGTCGGATTGAGTTGATTACTTGTTCGAAGTTCTTGGGCTTAATTGTGGTGGATAGTTTCCGTCATCCTGTGGTGCTTCTTCCCTCAAGTTTCTATAGGGTTGCGACTCTAATATGCATATCTGTATTAGAAATCTTCATTGCTATTGTTGTAATACCTAATAATTAACTTCTTTGATGCAATTACAAATATGTAATTTAATAAGAAAATACTATTTCAAATAAATTATGTTATTGCTATTGTTATTTGGTGTAAAAATTAGGTATCTCCCGACTAGGGGACATTACAGTATTATTGATTATGCTTATCTAAGCAAGAATGCTTGCAACTTGTTGAAACATTTTTCCAAACTTATATTGAAGCCTGCTATCTGGCCCAAGGTGAGTTTCTTTGTGTGGTTGGTGCTAAAGGGAAGAGTCTTAACTAGGGATAGGCTCATGAAACATGGCTTCAATGGCCCCTTTTGCTGTGATTTATGTTTGGACAACGAGGAAACCGTCACACATCTATTTTTCCATTCCTCATCAGTGGTTCCCTTATGGAAGTCTTTATATAAAGTGTTCAATCTTCCATTGGTCATCATTCAATCTTTTGAACAGACGATTCAAGCATGGCATCACCCTTATGCTCTGGAACATTTGGAAGGAGGGTCAGTAGGATGGCAGGGATATCATTTATGTTTGGGAGAAGATCAAAATGAATATAGTCAAATCTATGAAGTATAATATTTGTCTTCCTCAAATTCTCACTCTAGAGTGGGTTAATTTATGTAAACAACTCTCTTTGCAACATAGGACTTCAACAATGCCTCCTTTTTGACCTAAAAAGAAATATAAGCTGGAGAGAATTTGGACAACTCCTTTTGGGTATGGTAAGCTGAATAAGAATGGTGCTTTAAGGGGTAATCCTGAATAGGCTACTATGGGAGGTATTGGTAGATATTCAAATGAATTTGGAACCTTCTCCTTTGCTGAAAAATTGTGACATAACTAATAATTTAGTAGAGATCAAATTTGTTTATGAAGGGATGGAAGAGGCTCTCAAAATTGGGAGGCAAAAACCACAAATTGAATTTGATTCAAAGGTAATCATTAGCTTGTTGTTTGATCCTTGGGGATTCTATAGCAAAAATTGGCAAATGGCAAAATAGTTGGTGAAGATTTGTAGGACAAGTTCTGGGAGGTTCAGCTTAGCCATGTTCCTCGAGAAGACAATAAAGTGGTGGATTGGCTAGCCAATTGGGCTCATGACAACCGCAACCTCATTTGTTATGGTTCGCCCTCTCATTGGTGGCCAACCAAGCTTCAAGAGGATATGAGAAAGATTCTAGATTTTGATTTGTCGCAATGACTTCTAATATGTATCCTTCTCTCTATTTTTCCTAGGTCTGGACTAATTGCTTTCAAGCCTGGCATAGTTGAGTATGTGCACTTTGATTTCTATCTAATATGATGAGATCTTTTTTAAGTGTCTCTCTTCCCCCACAACATGAGACTAATTCTATATTGAAAAAGTGGATTACATCCCAAAGTTGAAGAAATATCTCCATTTTGATGTTATTGTTATCTTTCTACAAAGCGAAATAGTTATATGAATTTGTGATTTAGAATCATCTAAGAAATAGTTTCCTATATTTTTGTACCTCTAATGTTTTTGTAATCCATAGAATAAGGCACAATTTCTTGAATAAACAACTATAGAAAATGTATGGAAATATGAACCATTTTGACTAGTTCAAGTTTCAACCTCTTTATTCCTTAGTACTTTTCTTGTCTAGATCCATTTAGGTGTAGAACTTCTAGGCACGGGCTCACCTATCGCCTCTAAGTTGACACGATTCAAGCAAACTTTGGCATATGTTATTTTGCTGGAAATCTTTTTGAACATACTTTCAATGGTGCAATTTTTTTTCCTTCATAGTTTGATTCTCTTTTTCACACAGGTTTTCTTGAAGGTGTTATTTGGTATCACAATTTGAATTATTGTGAAAACATATCATCTTTCATAAAATATAGGCTTCTTATATATTGTTGGAACTTGAAAACACTTATAATATGCAATGCAATGACACACGGTTTGTTTAATTCACAACTCTCAACGTACTTGGACTCTAAAGAGAAGTGTTAGATTTGCACACTAATTGCATTCATTGGATGAACATGCATATTACTGCATTAGGATGCTAGCCTAACATTGCAACTTTCATGTGGTTTATAAGAACTCTGTTAGAATGTGAGGTTGATGCTATTCATGTTGTCATTGATGTCAACATATTGGATGTATAGATGTAGTTCATTTGTGATTTGGTCGTTGTGCTATATCGGTTGATGTGTGTACTGATATCTTTGGTGTATCTGTAGTTGGTGTTGGTGTATTAGTAGAAGTGTTCACCAAAGGATGTGCTTTAAATGTTTATCCTTATTCGTGTCGTTGTTGGTTCCTTTTAGTGTGCAACATATGGTGGAACGTTTATTTGGGTTTAGGCCTATGTGGAGCGTGTTCGTTTTGGTTCGGTCCCAGTAGTTACCTTGTAATGCATTGATCATATCTGTTGGTACCAAAAGTCTCAAAGAAGGTGTAGTGTGCTGATTTGCGCGAGGCATGTTGTATTGAGTGAGGTGGTCCACGTTTCATTCCTTACCACCGTGGGAATACTTTGGTGTGACCTATTTCAAATCGGTTTAGGCCGTCTAGGTTGATGGAATCAAGCTGTATAAGAAGAGCGATAATCTTAGTTGTTTGTGTGATGCTTGTATGTGAGTAATATGCGAGGTGAATGCGAATCTAACAAGGAAAGATCTATGTTGATGTTCATGCGAGCTGGTGCAATCGGTAGCAGTCTGTTATACCATTTCTGTATTGCAGTGTGTCGGTGACAGTGGTTTCAAATTTTCAATTGTGGATTCAAACTCATTTCTTATATTTTGCAATGAGCCTAATTGTATTTGTTGTGAGCCTATTTGTATTGGCAGTTAGCCACCTTTTCAGGTAGTTAGCTCAACCGATAGTGAGCCAATCTGCAGTGAGCGAACCGACAGTGAGCCCTTGTAAAAATCACTTTAACCGGTGTCACCTTAACCGGTGTTCATTTCATGAGAATTAGCTTCTCTGTGGTTTTTCCCAGTTTGGGTTTTCATGTAAATTTTGGTGTTCATTGTGTTGATGGTTTTGTGCTTTTTTGTTTATATTTGTTATAAGTTTCTGATTACTTTAAGTATTTACCGAATCAGTAAAAGTTTTGGAAAGTATTTGTGAATAATTGATTCACCCTCCTCCCTTAGTTATTTGACCTGTTCAAGAATGGGTATTAGAGCCCGGTTCCTTGGAGGAGAGTTTAACCGCTTGAGGCAGATCCATGGCACACAAACTGAACATTTTTATGTTTGATGGATCCAACTACAATTCATGGAAAGAGCAGATGAAATGATATATGATTTCAATCGGTTACACTACCTAGAAGCATGTGGAGACAAAGTATGTGTGTTCTCAGAATGGCCTTAATACTCAAGATGAAATCACAACCTATGAGGAGAATGAGAAAGCAAGGTATGCGTTCTTTATTGCTTTATCAAAAACTGAATTAGCTAAAGTTCTTTCATTGAAAGCTGCTTATGAAGTTTGAGAAAAGTTGAAAGAGATTTATGAAGGCAATGATAGAGTTAAGTTATCTAAGAAGTTAACAACCATGCATCACTATGAGAATCTGAAAATGGAAGGTGAAGATATTAGGAGCTATTTTCAGAGGGTTGACAATGCAGTGAATGAATTCAAGAATCAAGGAGGAAATATCACCGATGAAGATGTTATGGAGAAGATCTTGATGTCATTAACGGATAGCTATAGTGATAAGATCTCGACGGTTGAGGAAGTATATGATCCACAAAAGTTTACCAGAGAACATTTATTTAGCACCCTGACTACATTTGAATTAAGGAAGCTCAAAAAATAGAAGAGCAGATTTGAGACAACATTTAAAGGAACAAAGTCAAAGGAAGATTTGGATGGCGATGAAGATTTAGATGAGATGGAAGTGAACTTTGCAAGGAAGCTGAAGAAAGGTACTAGAAAATACAAAGGTATGTTACCTCTTAAATGTTTTAGATGTGGAAAGATTGGTCATTTGGCTACTAGGTGTTTGGAGAAAGGTCCTAGGCAAAAATTTAAAAAGTTCAATAAGGCTTACTATGTTAATGAAGATGCTAGTATTTTAGATGATGAGTCAGAAACAAAAGATTGTTTGTTTTATGTTGAAAAAGAAAAACTTGGAATTGATATTTCTAACATTTGCCCAGAAGTTGATGATAATGTTGAGATTGCTTTGTATGTTAGAAGGAACAAAAATGAATGGTTGATTGACAGTGGTTGTTCTAATCAAATGACTGGCGATAAAGTAAATTTGTAACACTTGACAAATATGATGGTGGTCTTGTTAGATTTGGTGATGATAAGGTAGCATATATTGTTGATAGAGGTTCTATTACTTTTGACGGGAAACATAACAACACCTAAGTTGCTGATTCAGGTGCGGATTCGGATGCATATGCGAGAATCGGGTGCGCGGATGCGTGAAATTTTTTTTAGGGGATGCAAATGCATCTATATATATATATAATTATATATATTATATATATGCAAAGAAATGCAGAAATATACAAAAATAATTTTTTTGATAGTAGGGTACTTCACCATTGATCAAGATTCAAGATATTTCATATTCGACAGTTCAACTTAAAACTTCATAGACACAAATATTCAAGTTGTAATAAGTTCAATAATTAATTACTCATGTTCAAGATTCCAATGCAATTTGAACTACAAAATCAAAACTTAGTTCATGATTCAATGTTCTTCAATCAAGAGTCAAGACTCAAGATTCACTAATTAGATTCAGAATCATAAGGTTTCTCAAGAAAATCCGCATTCTCATCATCTCCAACTGCTGCATGGCCTCTTTTAGGGCCGTTTTAGGGTTTAGGAGCAAAAAACAAAAAGTTATTTGCACATGATAAAATGCATTTTAAGTGGCAAAAATCATAAAAAAAATCATTTTTATGGGCGTGGACCTGCGGATGCCTTTGGATGCGCTCGGAAGGCATCCAGATGTACGTATTCGGATGCCTGGGACGAGCTTTCAGCAAGCACCAGCCTCTGGATCCGCATCCGCAGGCACCAACATTCGCCTCCAGGCCAAAACAGGATGCATCAGTATCTTAGCATAACACTGATAACGTTTATTATGCGAAGGGTTTGTGTCACAATCTTTTGAGTGTTGGACAAATGTGTGAGAATTACTAGTATGATGTTGTGCTAAAAAACGAAGGATGTGAGATTCATAAAAGATTTGGAGCAATGATTGCAGTTGGCAAAAGGACAGGAAGGAACATGTACCAACTCGAAGAAGCTTTAGAATGATGTTTACTATCTCGGATTGATGATAGTTGGCTTTAGCATTGGAGGATGTGCCACATCAATTTTGACAATTTGATAAGAATAAATTCATCATGTGTAGTAAGAGGCTTACCTAGATTATGTAGACCAGACAATGTTATCTATAAAGGATGTCACGAAGGAAAGCAAAGAAGAGAATCGTTCAAGGAAAAAGATTATTCATCTACCGGTTTACTGGATCTAGTGCACACCAACCTATGTGGTCCTACCAGAACAAGGTGTTTACAAGGTGAGAAATATTTCATACTTTTCATTGATGATTATTCAAGATTATCTTGGGTTGCATTTCTAAGAGAAAAATTAGAAGCATTTGAGAAGTTCAAGATATTTAAAGCAATAGTTGAGAATGAATGTGGTAGGAAGATTAAATGTTTGAGATCTGATAAAGGAGGAGAATTTACTTCTGATGAATTAGGAAGTTTTTGTGAGAAACATGGTATTAAGAGACAGTTTTCAGCGGCTAGAACAACACAACAAAATGGTGTAGTAGAAAGAATGAATCAGACAATACAGTAAGCAATAAGGACTATGATGAAGGAAGCAAGTTTACTTGAAGTTTATTGGAGAGAAGATGTTCATACAGCTGTGTATACACTTAAGAGAGTTCTATACCAGAAGAAGTATGGAAAAACATCATATGAGCTATGACATGGAAGAGCACCTATAGTAAAGTATTTCAAGATTTTTGGAAGCAAATGTTATATTCAGAGAGATGAGGACAATCTTGGCAAATTTGATAGCAGAGCAGATGAAGGTATATTTCTGGGATATTCTACAAAGAGCAAAGCATACCAGTGTTACAAGAAGAGACTGAATAAGATTGTTGAAAGTGCGAATGTGAAGGTTGATGAAGATTTTTAGAAGACTCTTGAGAAACACATTTAATATGAATCTAATACAGAGGACAAATGAAAAGAAGACAAGAAAGAAGAGGAAGAGGCAAAACATGCTCAGACATCTACAACTAAGACACCAAGGTATGTACAGAGAAATCATTATGAAAATCAGATTATTGGTGATAAGACTAGAGTTGTTACTAGGAGTAGATCAACACAAGAGCAAGTTTTGTTGTGTTTACTTTTGGAAGTTGAGCCTAAATCTATAGAAGAAGCATGTGTTATTACTAATCGGTTACTGAGAAGGGGGGGGGGGTGAATCAGTAAATACTTGTTTCTATTACAATTCAAAACTTGTTTAATTATCCTTCCTTGATAAGCAGAATATAAACAATCATTCATAAGCATAAATAGAAACACACAGATCAACACAAGATGTATACGTGGAAACCCTCGGTTAGAAGGAAAAAACTACAGTGAGACAGAGCTCACAACTTCACTACTGCAGAATGAAGGTGCCCTGTTAGGAGCTTACAAAGCACTAGTGAACGTGCTACCCGGTTAAGGGATTTTATAGAAGATCGGTTAAGATCTTAACCTTGTTAAGAGTTGCCTGGTTAAAGGACTTTCAACATCAACAAAGATGTTACCCTGTTAAAGGATTTTACAAAGAACCGATTAGGTCCACCCTGACACTGATTGACACTGATTGTTTGATTAGATCATACCTGTTGATCTCTTCTCCGGTTTGCTTGGCTGTTGAATCTTTTCTGCTTCTTTGCCTCTCACCTCTGGTGACTGTGTTCTCGCTCTTCTCTGCTCTTTCTATTCAGCAATTTTCAACAACTCTCTTTCTTGCGTCCTATGACTTGTATTTATACAAGAGTTCACCTTCATGAAACCCTTAACTCATAGAACCGCCAAGCTATAAACTCAACAATAAATCATGCAACTAGCAAAAAGCTTTGCATTCTGATCTGAAGTTTACCTTGAAAACATCCGGAAGAATAAAGCTAACTCCTGTTAAAAAGCTAACTCCACTCCTGAGCGGTGGATGCTCCGCATATTCTGGTTTTAACTCAAATTGCTCTGCAGAATCCTGTGCGGATCTTTATGTAGTTAGACCGGTATATTCTTATACCCGGTTTATCCCTGTATGCAACCTAAAATCGGTACTGTGTACTCGGTTCGGTCTACCGGTGTATCCCCTTTGCTTAGTCTACCGGTGCATACATGTTCCTAGTCTACTAGTGTCTTTAAAGTAACGTGAGTGACCGGTGAACCTTTACCGGTGTGAATGGTGTTTGTGAATTACACTAATGACAACCTATATTGCTAACAATCTTCCCCTTTGTCATTGGTGGCAAAACCATACACAAAACCATACTCACTTACATGTGATATTTTAATACCTTGTTCGTTGTAGACTTCTCTTTCCTCTGTAGCACACTTCCCCTGTTCCAGACTTCCCCTGTCTGAATGCTCCTTGTTTAGCTGTTCTGTCCTAATCCTTTTTGCTTCCCAATTTCCCTTTCTATTTCTTTGCATCTTTTTCTCCTTTTTGCCTCCATAGGACAAAGGGTTAAGCTTCACATAGGATTTTACATTTGAAGCTTTGTGAAGATATCCTTATAGATCATCTTGGCAGAGTGAAGAAACAGTGCCCATTGACCGGTTAAATATTCAATGTTCTTTTGGGCTGTTTTTAGAGAAACAATGATGTTCTCCATAGCCTCCATTGTTTTGTAATTAGGTTCATTGATTAGAATCTCTGTAGAAGTTGCTGTTTGCTGCATTGAGTCAAATGTTGGTGCCAGAAATAACTAAAATCCAATAATATCTTGGATTCTCTTATTCTCCTCTTCTGCAGTCTTTCTGAGAATTAGAGCCAGACTGGTCATTTCTCTGCTAAAATTTGTTGCAGACTATTTTTGATGTCAAATTGAGAAGACAATGCTCTAATGTCTTCTGAGGTCTTTGCAGACTTCTCAATCAGATCTTGCAAAAATATTTCAAAGTTTGAAGTCCTAGTCATCAAACTTCCTGCAACTTGGATCTGCCGTTGAAGAACTTTTAAGTTGTTTGACAGAGTTACCTTGATATTTGCAACTTGTTTGTGGAGAATCTCGATTCTTTTCTTCTTGCAGTGGTCTATGGCTATAGTTTCTGGATCGGTTAGATCATCACCGATTGCTTGTGCCAAGACTTCCAGCTGATCTATCACAGGTTCATCTTCATCTATGTCAGCGTCAGGCACGAAGTTGCACAAGATATTCTTCACAGTGGTCAGGACCATGTCCTGTTTCCTCTTGGTCAGCTCCTTGAGCTGTCTAGTTGACATCTTGCTGATGTCTACCACTGTATCGGTGGGCTTGCTCCTTTTGGCTTCTTTATCCTCAGCAAAAGACAACTTTCTTTTTGATGAGGAGGAGCTTGGAATATCTGTTTGCTCCTTTTGCTTGGGCTCTTGTTCCGGTTGAGCTTGCTCAGTTTGTACAGGAATTTCTTGCTCCTGTTCTTTATTTTCTTCATTTCTTTCTTGAGCTGCATCTTTAGGTTATACTTCTTCTTCAGGTAGGTCGTCTTTAGCAGGTGCTTCTTCTTTATTCTAAGCTTCTTCTCCCGGTTGCACTTCAACTTCTGGTGGTACATCCTGTTTTTGTTGAAGTTGTTCTTCCGGTGGGATTCCTTCTGTGTGCTACTCTTCAGTTGTATGTAACTCTCCCATAGGAATTTCATTTCCCTGTTCATGTTCTACTTGTTCGATGTTTAACTGTTCACCAGATGTGAACTCCTCTGTTTGACCATTTACATTACCGGTTGTAGATTCTTCATGAGTAGTGAATTGAATTGGTGGTGCCGACACTTGTTCAGTTTGATCCTGAGGACCTAATTTTTCAAGTGCATTGAAGTCATACTGTTGCCAAAAGTCCAGAGTCTCTTTATAGACTTGATTCTCATATCCATTTAGAATCTGTGCAACTCTATACTTGGTATCCAAGTTCATTGCTGCTTCCTCTAGTAGAAGCTTTATTCTTTCTTCACTGAGACCAAGTCTGACCTTTAACAGTGTTTCCCTATTGATCCCCGTGTTTGTGCCTAGACCGGTTCTCCATTTAGTCTGAAGCTTGGAGTTGAGTTCCGGTGGGAACTTGAACCTATAGTCCCTTGGAGTTTTATGATAATCCATAAAAGTTTCCACTATGGCTACAATTATTGCTTGTTTATCATCTTCTTCTAGTACATTGTACCACTTAGTAGCATTATCTACTTCTCCGAAGTCCATTACCTCGTCAACAATTTCATTTATAGACATAGGGCGAGTGTTACCTTTGCTTGGAGAGATGAGAACGGTTGGACGTGTTGTCTCGCTGCTCTTGTCATCGGTGATGTCGACGATGACCGGTTCTGTAGGATTCTTCTCTTTGACCGGTGCTTTAGCTCCAAGCACTCCTTTTCCTTTTCTGGTGTCAAGCACCGGTGGAACTGTTGTTCTTTGGCATGCTTCCTCTGCTTACTTCTGGGTCTGAAGAAGTTTGGTCCACATCACTACAACATCATGCACTCTCTCAGCTTCTCCAACAAGCATGAGACCAATCCTCCTTTTTCTTAAGGAGGTTTGTTGATGCAGTTTAGCCTGTTTGGTGGCTTCTTCCAAAGTGAGATGGTTCTGAACCTCTAGAAGAGCTCGTATCCTTGGCTCCTTTTCTCTGTCCATTGAAGCTTTCCATCTAGCTTCAAGAATTTGTAAGAGGTCCTTCGGTACAATCTTGTGAAGTTCAGTAGGATGTAGATTATACTTATGAATGCAATGCACTACCGCTTCTTCAATCTTCCTCCTATCTTCTTCATTCACAAGTTGATATCTTCTGCTTACTGAACCCATTCCACCGGTTTCTTAATCTTGCCACATATTCATCAATTGTGGGCTTCCTACCTCTTGGTGGATCCTCCTTTACTGGTTTGCTTGAACCCCTCTTCCTTTTGATTAGAGGAACTGTGTCTTCTGAATCTGTCTCCTCTTGTTCTCCCTCTTGGGTACTCGTTGCCGGTTCTACTTTCTTCCTTCGAGCCTTTGGTTGCTCTGTCACCAGTTTCTTCTTTGGTGTGGGGGCCCTTTTGGTGTAGACATTTTTGATCGGTGCCCTCTTCTTCAGATTCTCTTGAATCTCTGCGAATGTACCGAACCGGTTTGCAGTGAGATCCAATTTGCTTCATTCAGGGCATCAGCATATACCTTAGCAATCTTGGCAGTGATCTCATATCCCAGCTCAGGAGCATATTCTGTTCTTGGTTTTTCTACTTGAATGATGCAGTGATCGGTGGAAACCAGAAAACACACATCATCCTTGTATAAGTCAACAATGGTTGACGACACCCGCTCCCTTGCGTGCATCCTTAGTTGAATTGCCTCAAATATTCGTTCATTACATTACCTAACTAGTTTCCCAGTTGGTTGGCCAATTCAACTATTTGGTGCATGACTGGTCTGTCGGTTTTCCATGTCACTTTGCCAATTCCAGGAAAGAAACTTTGATAGTAGAAGTAGAGACATACCAGTAGGGTCCCATACTTCATAGATTTCTTCCTAACAATACCGAGCTTCTTCATATTTTCAAATATTTGCCCTCAGAGCATTCCGCAGATATCATATTTGGCGTTGTCATACATTATCCGGTGAGCGGCATGTATGGCTCCTCCCGGTATACTGTACAAATTACTGGACTGATAGATTTTATAACCTATCACTGCGGATGCAAACCGAACCCCTTGGTCTTCGATGTCGTTCACTATCATGAGGCGACCATCGGATTTTGATTTTGTCAGCTTTGTGACGATTGCATTGGAGATTGTTTGTAGGGTTAAAGCTTCCCCTTCCTGACAGTACCTAGTCACGCAATGCAGGTCCTCTTTTGTTATCTCTGTAGCTGCACCCTTTTGGAGCCAAAACCCTGGATTGTGCACTCGACTGAGGACCAGTCGAATCCAGTCGGGCCAGAAGATAGTTGGATAGGTGACTCCGTTGATAAGACCGGATGACACCAGCTTCGCATATCAGTCTTGGAGTCTTCCGTCCTCACACAGCGAGAGATACTCGCTCTGAATGAATGTCTCACTAAGTTCTTCTTGCTTGGCGTGAATGAACGCCGTGACGTCTTCAGTCAAGAGGACTCCGTTTGGCACAGACGACAGTGCACCAGCCATGTCGTTTTCCCTGTTTTGAATCGCCACAATATCATATGTAGGTCGGTCCACTTGATTTCCCTTGATCAACTTCACGGTAGAGGATGATGAGGCCATTTCTTGATAACTGGTTACCACAGAAAGTCGCTTGATCGGTATTACAGACAGTAGCTCACAGTGATCAAAGCGCAAGATTATTACTTAGCACAAGAATTCGTTAATCATAAAGAAAGCAAAGTAAAACTAATGAGTAAATCTCCTTCCTTTTATAGAGTTAGGGCATAACGATAATTACCAAACAGTAACTATTGTTAAACAACTACAACATTTATTGCCTTACCTAACTTTTCTTTCCGTTTTCGCTAACCAGTGTTCTGACTTTTTCGGTTTGGCAGACCCTGGTTGATTACTGCTTACCTGTTCGGTTATCCTTGTAGACTGAGTGAGTTTACTTCTCACCAGTTCTATCGGGAACAGTAGACGAGCTATCGGTTCCCCCTAGGCCTTCGTGGCTCAGTTTGTTGAAGAGATATCACCATCAGCAGATGATGATCTTTCCTTTGTTTTCTTCTCAGCGAAGCTTTTTGATTCCTTTTTGAACCAAATTTGCTCGACTTCTTTCTCAGTCTTCTTACCTTTGTTCTTCTCATTTGAATACGAGACCTTCTCCATCAGTTTGACCGATCCCTTTCTTTTGTTCATTGACTCGTTCCTGCACTCTTTGGCTAGGTGTCCAACCTTATTGCAGTGATAGCAGACTATTCCGGTTGCCTTCCATGGGTTCACCCTTCTTGTGTTAGTAGATTTGCACCATGAGTCATTGTGACTGTGCATCCCACAGTTTGCACAGTTGGCTGTGCTTCGGTTCTTGTTTCTCTTGGTGAATACCGGTCTTGGGGATCTGAATGCCATTGTCTTTGATTTGCATTCTTCAGCCTTGTGTCCAAACTTATTGTATGCATAGCAATAGCCCTTGAAGCTTCCCCTACTTCCACTGGACACAGTTGTGGGGTTGGACCAACATTCATTGGTCTTGTGGCTATACTTGCAACAATTCTTGGGTTGTATACTAATCATAAGGCTTACAGTATTTGGGTATTTGTGTTGTATACTGATCATAAGGCTTTATAGTATTTGGGTAGTCAGAATAAATTGAGTCAGAGACATATGAAATGGGTTGAGTATTTGCAGAGTTATACATTTGTGATAAAGCATAAGAGTGGAGTCACTAACCGAGTTGCTGATGCATTGAGTAGAAGAAGATCTTTGATGACCGAGATGAAAATTGAAGTTCTTGGTTTTTATGAGATGAGAAATTCTTATGAGTTTGATCCTGATTTTTCTGAGCCGTGGAGAAAGTGCATAGCACCTATTCAAGATCAACATAATACTAAATGGGATGAATATTTTATTAAGGAAGGTATGTTGTTTAAAGGTATTCAGTTGTGTATACCGAGAGGAGCAATGAGAAGTAATCTGATAAAGGAGAAACATAGTAGTGGTTTGGCTGGACATTTTGGTGTGGGTAAGACATGGAACTTGCTTAAGGAGAAATACGTTTGGCCGCAGTTGTATAAAGATGTTCAGAAATTTGTGAAAAGTTGTGGAATTTGTCAAGTTGCAAAATGAGTAAGTCAGAATACTGGATTGTATACACCAATTGTTGCACCTGAGAAACTTTGGAGTGACATCAGTATGGATTTTGTTGTTGGCTTACCGAAGACAGTAAGAGGTAATGATTCTATATTTGTTGTTGTGGATAGATTTTCTAAGATGGCACATTTTATACCCTGTAGAAAGACATCAGATGCAGTACATGTAGCAGATCTTTTCTTTAAGGAAATTGTCAGATTGCATGGATTACCGAGGAGTATTATCTCTGACCGAGACAGTAAATTTGTTGGATACTTTTGGAAAACTCTTTGGAGAAAGTTTGGTACTGAGTTGAAATATAGTTCTACATTTCACCCACAAACCGATGGACAGATAGAAGTTGTGAACAGAAGTTTGGGAAATCTTTTGAGATGTTTAGTTGGAGACACACCGAGTAATTGGGATTTTGTGCTGGCACAAGCAGAGTTTGCATACAATAATTCGGTGAATAGGAGTACTGGAAAGGCACCGTTTGAGATTGTGAATGGCATACAACCGAGAGGTATATCTGATT
The DNA here is from genome assembly GCA_027943335.1 of Chamaecyparis obtusa. Classification (NCBI taxonomy): domain Eukaryota; kingdom Viridiplantae; phylum Streptophyta; class Pinopsida; order Cupressales; family Cupressaceae; genus Chamaecyparis; species Chamaecyparis obtusa. Next base: position 196,955 of record BSBK01005124.1, on the reverse strand, counting down.
TAAGGGACATTGCTGATGAAAGAAAGAGAAGTGCTGGAGTAAAATTTGCCGAGTACATGAAGACATAGCATGAAGATGTAAAGCTGAAGCTGGAAGAGAGTAATCAGAAATACAAAGACAGAGCGGATAGATCAAGGAGACATAAGACTTTTGATGTTGGTGATGAAGTGATGGTTCATTTGAAGAAAGGCCGATTTCCTGTTGGAATATATGGGAAGCTGAAGATGAAGAAGTTTGGACCTTGCAAGATTTTGAGGAAATTTGACAGTGGAAATGCATATGAGATTGAGTTACCTGATGACATGGACATATCACCTATTTTCAACATTACCAATTTGTATGAATATCATGAACCTGACGAAGACATGGCAGCACTGATGGAATATCCTAAGAAGCAGAAAGAGGAAGTTGAGCAGATTTTGGAGCAAAGAATTGGCAAGAGTACAAGAGGAAGACAGTATATGGAATATCTGGTAAAGTGGAAGAATAGACCGATTGAAGATAGTTCTTGGATTTCACAGTCTGAGTTGGATGCAGCTCGGGCCATACCTGTTTCATGATTCGGAGAATCATTTCAAAACAACCCCAGGTGTCTGATGCAGGAGCATCTCGGGTCCTTGGCAATCCCGTGTCACTAAAAACACTTTGAGTTTGTCTGTGTTGCTCGGTTCCTTCTTTGATCGAGTTGGTTTGGTAGTTGGTCGGTTTCCTTTGGTTACCGAGTGTGGTCGGTTATCTCCTGGGCGGTCGGTTGTTCACTGGCGCTCGACGTTGCTTGCCTGTTGCTCGGTCATCCTTGCTTACTGAGTAGTTTATTTTGAGTTCCTATTGAGGCCGACTTGTGCATTGATTTTGGGTCGCGGATTTAATGTTGGTATCCATTATTGGGAAGCGTGTGGTCCCAGATCTGACAGTTTCTTCCATTGATTATGGATTCGCTATTAATCGAGAAAAAATTGGATTCACACAAGAACATAAAAAATTGAAAAAAAACAGTTAGAATTACTTTAAAAAAAAAGTAAGGGCCATTTCCACATCATAGATATATTGAGAGCAAATAAAATATAGAGTACAAATAGTAGATTATAGAGAAGAGATTTCATCATTTATATAGAATCTAGATATCGTTGATTTCATTGCACAAAACATACCACAATAGCATAAAAGATAACTAGATGGAGACAATTGTCAAAATGTCAATTACAATATAGTTTGTGACTTTGTACAAAGTCAACCTATAAACTAAGTACAATGTTTCAAAAACTCAAAAGTAGCCAATGGTAATGCTAGAGGGCAAGAGGCCCTGCTGATGCTTCTCCTCGGAAAGTCCCTGACCTAACTCCTTCAACAAAACTTGGAGAAATGTTGGCCACTTCCATGATGTCAAGATCTTCAGGCTGAAAAACATAATCATCATCATCATCATAATCATCAACATCATCATCACTTTAAGGCACAACAATCCACTTAGACTTTGGATCTATCTCGTCAAGATCAATTGGGGAGTCATCTTGATTACTACCTGTTTTTTTCCATGCAAAAATTAGTCTTTTCCTACAATTGAAAACTACAATGAAAATATCTTCAATTGAGTGCAAGATAATAAAACTCCTACCTTGAGCTTTCTTCAGCTACAAGCAAAGGTTGTGGTGAACAAACACCAAGTTATTCATCCATTTTTGTGTTAGATGGTTGCGTTCTTGGAATGTATGTGTTAAAAACACTCCAATTACGCTCACAGGGATATGAGTTGCATGGCTGGGTCAAAATGTGTATCGCCATCCACCTGAGATTTTTGCATTCATGACCAAAACATTCCCACCATTGAGCTGAAAAACTGATTATGGGGAGACGATATCATGTAAGAATTATCTTCAAATCTTAACAAATTTGTTGCTCATGTCAACAAAATAAATGGACTATCAAAAGTTCAAATGTAGAGTCTACTTGGTTGGAAGGTCATTCTACCTTCCTCGGCAGCCCTAGATGAGAGAAAACCCTTTCCTTTCTTATACATTTGCATCTCTGACATTTCAATTTCTTTGTGCTTTGAAACATTTTTTACATGCACATGAACAAGCCTTGTGTGATCTCAGCATCAATATCTGTGAACTTCGTGTTGTAGAACAATGATGGATTCAGAAAGTATCTTGCAACATGAAGAGGAGAATGCATCTGTCTATCCCATCTCCTATAAATTATGTCCCATAATGGCTGATACCTCGTCTTGTCATTTTGTAACCTACCCTTCATCACCTCCTTGGCCCTATCCATGGCCTCATACAAATATCCCATTGAGGATTTATCCCCATCCACTAGTCTCAAGACTTTTACGAGAGGCTTTGAGAATTGTACCACCTGCTCAATTGCTTCCCAAAAATGGGTAGAGTACATGTACTCTGCCACTCTCACACCATATGTTCGACTTGAGAAGTCTAATTCCATCCACTCGGTTGAAACAAACATGCGTTTCAAGTTCATTTTTTGTTGAACTAGAGTCTGTAGTGCAAGGAAGTGTGTTGCAAACCTTGTCACCCCCGGTCGAACCAGTTCCTTGCCACCTGTGAATTGGTGCATCAAACTTAAAACCCTCGTATGATTGTAGATAAATTTGGTAACTGTGTGAGCCTTTTGAAATGCCTCCTTAACCCATGCAATTTTTCCAATGTCCTCTAGGGTTAGATCAAGGCAATGTGTTGCACATGGGGTTAAAAACATAGAGGGGTATTTGTTTGTCAGAAGTTTCCCAAGAACAACACAAGCAACAACATTGTCTGTAATAAATTGAACCACATTCTGTGGCCTCACATCTATGATTATTGAGTCATACATCTTGAACAATGCAGTTGTAGTTTTCATTACATGTAATGCATCCATAGATTTCATAAATATAGTGCCTCTATCAGAAGAGATGAGGAAGTTGATGAGGGATCGGTTCCTCCTATTTGTCCATCCATCTGACATAATGGTGCACCCAATACTAGCCCACTCTAACCGAAGCTCGTCAACATGTTGAACATCTTTTACTGCATCATCGAGCATACCAACCATCATCATATCATAAGATGGGGCCTTAAACCCAGGCCCTACAGCTGCAACGCCATCCATCATAGCTTGCCAATATGGAAATCTGCAAGCATGGAATGCCAAGGTAGAGGAGAAATAAAAATTTGCAATCCCCTTCATCACTTGTTCATGGACAACTTTCTTCCACCCGTACTTTCCAAAGTGGTTTGTGATCCTGACGTAGTATGAGGTGCAAAGAAATCATTGATGTTCCCTCTACCTGTGTTTGGGCCACGTGCCATAGTAGGTGTTCTCCCACTGATCTCAGATTCCTTGAAACCCTCTCCGCTATCATCTTCCTCATCCAATTGATTCCTCCTAACACCTGTAGAATAGGAACCTATTTCAATCCCAGTTCTTGCCTTTTTGGCCTTGTTCTTAGCAATTCCATCAAGAGCTCTTTTAGCCTGGTATGTAACATCTGTAGGGCATTGACCGCATATTGTAGTGTTATTTCCCTTTTCTTTTGACAAATGCCATTTGAAGCGGTAAATTCCACCACTGACAACATTCTGACACCAATTGCATTTAACCTTTGTTGTGCTATTGACAATTAGTGTACAATGTGTCCATGCAAAGTCTTTCTCACGCGGCATTGTGATTGTGAATCAAATCTGCAGAAGCATTTTAACTCAGCCTTTAACATTGCTATGTTCAAGTAGGGTTAGTTTATCACATTAACCATAATAGTCAATATTGACACGTGAATTAGCAAAAAGCAATAAAATATTTCATCATTTACAAATTATTGACATATTGTGTGTGGTTCATAATAGTTTCTACTTTCTAGCTTTTATGAGGCAAACAAGTAGTAGTGTGCAGGAGAACTAGTAGTAGTGTGCAAGTAGTAGGTTATAACAAAAGACAACAAATAGTATGACAGGCACATATAAATTTATGATAACTGATAACTGTTCAACATTTTAAGAGAATAGGTGAGATCACAAACAAGGTATAAAAGAAATATGTGAGCAGTAAGGAAAGAACATTTTATGGAGCTGGATCCAATGACTGTTTGATTAAGAGAGATCACAAACAAGCTCAACATAAAAATGTAATAGTTTGACCAAGTCACCAAAATTCCAGAATTAGGTTAAGATCCTCTTTCTACAATAGTGTTATTACATACTCTTTGTCTTTGGTAAGAGCTATTAAATTTTCTCAACAATAAGTGCTAGTACCTTATCTCCTAGACAAAAAATGATCTGCAAAGTTGCAAAGCAGTCTCATAAGAATTAAACTTTCTTATTTTTACCTATGTTCCCTCTCTTTAATTGAGCATAATACTATAAGTTGCAGAGCAGCGACAGATCTATTTAAAGAAGATGGCATGGTCATGGCTACTAATATCTGCCAGCCCTACAATCTTTTGTAGGTTAAGGCGTCAGTGATGAAGAGAAGTATATACTTTCATAAGTGAAAAACTATTCCTATGGAAAACTAATTTTTCAACTATTTCTGAGGTGGTTTATGAGTATGAATTTCTTTTGTTTGTGTTAAAAGTTGTTTCAAGAAAAATGGTTTTCATGGGGTTTAACATTCTATTTTCCAGAAATAGGTCTTATGAAGAATGAGGGATTACATGAATGTAACATATTATCAATAAATCCTTTTTGATAAATTAAATGTCCTATGTTATTTGCTTAATTAATTTTCTAGACCCTTATTGACTTGTGATTTCTACCTGATATGGACGATTACTGCACTTCCATTAGCACAATGACAATATTCTCTAAAAATAATAAGATCAAAGTGGTTATATGGATGATTACTTTCAGAAGTTCCCACAGTGAAATAAGATCAGATAATCGTCCATAGTAGTAAAAAATAGAAGTAATATGGACGATTACTTTTTGAAGCTCCCACAGTGAACGTTTCTAGTGGTTTGCAAAGAAGACTTGCACAACAAATGGAAGTCTAAGTAAAAATGGGTCACTCTTTCATATTCCCATAAAAAAATATTACCATGTTCATGTAAAGAAGACTTGCACAACAAATGGAAGTCTAAGTAAAAACGGGGGGTTGGAAAGTCTAAGTAAACATTTCATTTAAAAATGACTAGAAAAATGCCTGGGAAAACGACATAAAAATGGTGAAATAGGAATCTCTGCCAAGAACGATGTATGGAATCTTTGCAAAAACGAATTCAGAAATGAACACCTTAGTCGCCCAATAGAGTCTGCAAAAAACAAATCTAGAAATGAACTCCGTAGTCGTCGAATGCATTTACAGGTTCACGCAGCGTGTTAAATAGGAAAAACAATGGTTTTTTTTGGCGCGATTTAGGTATTTTTTGGTGCCAGTTTTGTTTGTAGATAAATCGTGATTTTCAAGCCGATTAAACACGACTGATACAGACAATAAATCGTTGACTGGTCAACGCGATTATTACTGATTATACAGGGAAAAAATCGCCGGCAACCCCGACTAGCGATTAATCGTCACTAATCACGATTGATCGCAGATTTTCCCTTCACCGGTTAGTACGATGACCATTAAGGGAGGTTATTAAAATATTGTAATGTTTCTATCATAGATTAAAATATTGTCGATATCTTTTTGATAAGACAACTTATCACAAGAAATTTTGGCTCCCGATAAATTGTGTAAAGTTATTGCGGTAGATAAGTTTCAATTTCTTGTTGATATTTTGATGCTTTATCACCGATATATTGGCAATTTATCGCGATATTTAAAGAACTTCTCGTGCAAGACCAATTCATAAACAATCATACTCAGATATACAATATTATAATTAGCGATTTTATGCCAATCATTTGATTATCCGATTGAGGAATATTATTGCAAGTCGCGGTCTATACCGTTCGAAATAAACTTAGGGACTTTCGCTAACGGGAACATTGTAAGGAAGAAGACAATCATCATAAAGGAATCTATTGGCAAAGACATATCTTAACCATGACTATGTTAATAAATCAATGGCACAGCTATAGAAGCGATGGAATACAATTAGATAACCAATATCATTAATATTGGTGAATAATATATGCAGTGTGGTGATCGGGGGTCAACTAATATTTGCTATTTTTAGTTTACTTTAGAGTTCAGACTATCAGACTATGGCTACGATCCATCAACATTCCACATGAGGATGCAATTTTGTATCATATTTGTATTTATATATATCTAGATCAGCTTGTTTGGTTTGTTTACTCATTTACTGACTCATTAGACACATCTCCTTATTGAATTTTGCAAAAAAATGCATTTCTAATTAAATTTAAGCAATTTTTGAAGTTCACGATATTTTCCCAAGAAGTTCTTGAGTTATCTTTGATATTTGCCGATATCTTTTTTTTTGCCCTTGGCAATAAGTTGCTGATAACGATATTTTGACTATGGTTTCTATAATGGTCATCTTAGTTAGTTTAGTTAGTTTCTGATTCTAGCTTCTGTCAACGAGTGTTTCATTTAGAAACGTCGTCATGTCATCTCTTATAAATAGAGCCTTTCGACTCTATTGTTAATATCAATTTATAATAACAAACACTTACCTTAGAATATTCTCAATCAAGGAAGTGGTGTGTAGCTTATGCTCTCTAGGTGGGACAAATGAGGAACCAACAACTATCACATCTTTGAACATTTGTTTAAAATAGTGAGAATATGCCGCATGAAATGGTATGGCATAAGCATAAAAATTTAGTAGTTGAGTCTTAGCAATGGAAGACTCGACCACCTCCCTTGATTGTATGTTAAACATATTTGCAACACTAGTTGTTCTTTTCTTTCCCTTGGCAAAAGTAGAATTCTCTCCCCCTTGAACTCCAACATCTATGGTTCTTGTAGGCAATGACCTGCTAGTTTGCCTGCTTTCCAATGGAATTCCCCTCTTTCTTGCCTCCCCTTTAAATGCAATGTAGTTGGGTTAGCCTTCTTAGCTAGAGTTATAGTCCACCCTATAGTTGAAAAACTTGAACTTGGCAATAACTCAACTAGCCTGAAAATTTTAAAAACTCGGGGTTCGTTAAAAACTTGGCCAAAAAATCATCAATAAATCAGCACTTTTATCGAATATTTGAAAATATACTATTTCTTAAAATATTCTTAGAAAGACACACATATACATCAAATTTGTAGAACATATACCGATTTGAGATTTCCATCATATATAAATCAAAGTTTTGAGTTAAATACATAACAATTAGAATTTAGAAAATTAGCACAGTCAGACCAAAAAACAAGTGCAACATCTAAATAAATTGAGTTCAATACATATCAAAGTCCAAGTCCACAAAACAACTGCAACCTCTAAATATATATTAAGTTCAAGATTTAGTATCAATGAAAACTAGAAATCATAAATTGCGTCTACGACTAAAGCTCAAAAGAGATTGTTGCCGCTGGATGGGTGGTGCTGAAGTAGTTGCCTCATCCTCAACAAGAGCCTCAATAAGTGTCTCATCCATAGTGATAAGTGCCTCAACGAGAGCCTGTGGTGGATGACCAATCTCAAATTCCTCCTTATGTGCTGCCACTTTTGCATCCCAGTCATCTCCCTCCATCTCCAGCTTAGCTAGTTGATCATCAGTAAAGAAAGGATCCACAACCACATCATCGCCATTAGTAGCAGCAAACCAATCTGCTGAATATTGATCAATGTCATCCAAGTCAAGTGTCATGTGAAGCCTGCCCTTGCACCTTCTTTTCATGCAATCAAAGGTTGTATTGCATATACACAAGGTCATTAAAGCATTGTTGAGTCAACCTATTGCGCTTTTTTGTGTGAATGGCCTAGAAAACACTCTAGTTGCGTTCACAACCAAAAGCACTACAAAGCTGCGATAATATGCGGATGGCAACCTTTTGAAGATTAGGCGCTATGGCACCATAATCTTCCCACCACAGATTTGCAAGGATAAAAAATGCCATTTATAACTTGGTAATGATATCAATAAAATTAATGAGTGAAATAAATGGTATAATAAAATTAAACACACGTTCTTTTTTACTTGGTTGCAGGGTGTCTCTCCTACGTTTACAATCAGGTAAAGAAAACAATGGTCCCTTGACCTTCTTATAGCTCTCTTTCTAATTCATCAAGTATTAGGTCTCAAAGGTGCTCATTATAAACTAATCTTCAAGTACATGTGTCTAGACCAACCTTATAACCTGTGCATCTGCTTTGAAAGTTTTGGGGAAAAAAACTTAGGGTTCAAGTAGTAGGCGGCAGCATGAATATGTTGGTGGAGTTGTCAGTTCCAACTCAAATCGATTATGTGCTTTATGGGTCCATATTTGGTCCCGTTTGAACCATACAAGTGCCGAATGGCCTCTTTGGCCCTATCCATGACCTTATATAGATACCCCATGAGGTTTTTATCCCCATCCACCATTCGTAGGACCCTTACTAATGGTTCTGACACCTAGATATAAAAAAATTAACAAAATCAACTAATAGAAATATCGGGCAAATTAAATAATAAATCATCAAGGTTTGAAACTTACATTGATGATCTCCATCATCTTGGCAAATCTAACATAAAAAATGGTCTTCACAACCTTCTCTGCTTCAGGCTTCTTGGCATAAGGACTCTCCAACCATCTCTCACTCACAAACATCCGCTTCAGGTTGGGCACTATAGCTAATATGCTCTGCAAGGTGAGAAAATTAGTAGCAAAGCCATTCTTTTCTGAAATTCTCCTTTGGTCTTCCACAAGTCGATGAGTGTTTTGGATCTCATCCTACAAAAGTGACCCACTCACCTCATAATGACTTGGGGCCTTGAACTCCTTACCCATCATAGTCATTACAGTGACCGATTGATCCCAATGCGGACTTCATAAAGTATTTAAGGGAATATTGTTGTAGTACCAAAATATAGCAACTACCAACTTTGCCTCATGCCGCATCTCTTTGTTCCATGAAGTGCCTTGCAATCCAAGGTGAACCAAGTATGTTATGTAAAACCCAAAACTCTGACATATATTGCCTGCATTTCCCAATCCTCGTATCTGTGGCCCAATGGAAGAACCAGCCCCCACACCTATTTGTGACCTTGTAGAAGTGAAATCTTCCATTGGGGCTGCCATTGCCTTTGCTGTCCTCATTTTTCCTGCCTTTTTTTCCCATATGCTTGAAGGCTTGCTAATGCCTCCCTTGTAGCCTCTTTGGGACAGCCGTTACATAGTGTAACATCATGGTATTTGATCTTTGCAAGGTAATATTTGAACCGACTTATGCCGCCGGTCATTTGCATAGTGCAATGGTTACAAGTGACTTCTTGATTTGCTCTTGGTGTCCCATGTTTCCAACAAATGTCCCTCTTTCTGCCACCAGCCATCTTCTTTTACAAAAGGTAGAGAACCTAGCAAAAGTGAGATAAGATAAAGAATTAGAGAATATAAATAATATATAGTAATTATTTCTCATTTTCATTAATATTTAATATGATAAAAATCTATACAAATAAAATCAATAGATTTTTAGACAAGATTGTCATGAACTACTCCCAAACTTGAACTAAGAACACATATTTTAGACATGATAATCATCTATCTGGTGAAGTTTACAGTTTGTAAACAAATTGTAGTTGTAGACTTAGTTCTTCTCTAACAAGGTCAAAGATTACAAACAGCAGACTTTACTTTCTTTACTGATTATAAATGATGTTTTTTATGTTTAAATATGTTAATCACACAAAAAAACAGCAGGCTATACTTTCTTTACTGATTATAAATGCTATTTACTGATGTACATAATTATGTTAAAATATGTATCAAAACAAAAATGATATCTATCCCATTTTGCACCAAAAAACTATTTAAAATCGTCTACCTGATGGTTGTAAACTTTGATTCTTGATGACTGTAGAGAACGAGCTCTGAAATCTCTTTCCACAATATTATATAAAAGCAATGGAGAGCAGTTGAAACGTAGAAATTTCTTTCAGTTTACATTGGCTTCTTTCCTGTCGCTCCCGTCGTTCCCTTTTCTCCCTCCATCGCAGCGTCAAAAAGTGAAACGTGTCACTAATAACATAACAAAAACCCTAAAAAATGTGTATTTCACTTTATGTGTTTGTTATATTTTTTTGCTGCTGATTTTCTGAGAGAATATCGCGTGATTTCACGTCACAAAAAAAGATGCCACGATATTTATGAAATATCGGCCTCGATATTTTTGCGATTAAATCGGTTGACCTAGCAACTTGCGATAAATCGTTATATCCACGATTTTTTCAACTATGTTCCACCCCTTCACAAAATATGACAATAAACTCAATTGTTGCACAAATGACATAGCCATACCGTTCTCCCCCCTAATTTTTTTTCTTATCTTTGTCTATTCATGATGCAAATTGTAATTTTAAATGGGCCTCCTGCATAATTTTTTAGGAGTTCAAAGGGCATTCAAAGATGTTAGTTGAACTTGCTTGTCTTGCTACACTCCTCCCAGAGGAACCCTAGTGGAAGAGATGCTTTGATGACTTTTAGTTCTAGTTCTTTGTTGCATTTGAACTTCAATCTCTTCGCTTTCAGTACTCCCATTGCTGCTCATTATTTGTTTTTGTTAAGAATTTAAAATACAGCTACAAGTTCCAATAGAAGAAAAAAAAATCAGAATGTCCTCCCTCAGTGTATTAAAAAAAATGCAAAAGAAACTGAACAAACAAATGGTAAATGAAGAATTTACCTTAAATGTTGTGGATTTGATGCTCTAGTGGCTGTTCTCTTCTCTTTTCACTGCTGTTCTTCTCTTGCTGCTTTTCTACACAAGTCTGAAAATGTAAAAATGAGATTGTTTTTTGAATTTTGTTCTTTTAAGGATTCTATTATGTTAAAGGTATTGTTGAAAGGATTGGGAGGGTCCTTGTGGGTCTACTGATCCCTTTTTTAATTAAAAGTGTCTTGTTTTTTAAATGCACTTGAAATGTTGTTGTGTTGTAGGGATGGCTAGCTGCCCCCAACATCCCCTAGCAAAATAAGGGCATCCTTGGGACATTTCCTTTCTATTTCCCACATGGGGACTGGTGGGGGAATTTATGCATTTGATATCTCTCAAAGAAATGAAGTATGAGCATAATTATCTTTGGATATTTTGATTGAATTCTTTTCTTTTTTCCTCCTATGTCATCAATGTTTCTTAGGTTTACTCATATAGTTTGGAATCTTGGATTATGTTTTAGTTGTGATTTCCTATATTCATTTGCTTTCTGCAGAGTCTTCTGGCTATCGTCTTCCTCCAGAAGATATAAGAAAGATTGTTGATGGACCACCAACACCTGCTTTGTCTTTGTCTCCACAGCGAGATAAGATTTTATTTCTCAAGCGCAGGTCTTTACCTCCTCTCTCAGATCTTGCAAGACCGGAAGAGAAGCTTGCTGGAGTTCGTATTGATGGCAATTGCAATGCAAGAAGCCGTTTGTAAGTTATTTTGTACACACTCTTTCTAAGATTACAATCTTTTATGCTTGCATTAGGTTTGTGAAGATAGGATGATTGTATCTAATTATCAAGCAATTTTACTTTTTTGATTGCACCTGGTATGAGATATTTTATCATCACTGTTGCTGTGTATTGTGCAAACTTTTCTTCAGGTCATTTTACACTGGGTTAGGAATCCATAAACTGATGGATGATGACACTTTAGGACCAGAGGTAGAAGTCTTTGGCTTCCCAGATGGTGCAAAAATCAATTTTGTTCGTTGGTAAGAGATTGATGGTTTCACTTTCTCCATCGTTTTTGTTGCAAAAACTTCTACCTATTACAGTGAATGCCATTGTAGTGTTTCCTTCTACCACTTTTTTGGCTGTATGTGTTTCTTGGGTCTTATTATGCAAAATATTTCTGTGTATGATCATGATGTGTCATAGATGGAAGCACATATTCATATGGGATAGACACGGAAATCATCACACCTAAATACATTTTGTTGATAAATATACACTGAATTTTAAAGGGAACAATGCTTACATTTGCTCTTTGACACACATCAATCACAAAGCAGTGTTTTCAGTGAGACAATGCAGATTAGCATCTTGGTTGTATTGCATCTTTGTGTAGCTAACTTGAGGCAAGGAACTTTGATTTGAAACATGATTTTGTTGTATGATAGTAAGAGTAGGACTGTGCATAAGTTAGTAAGAGATTGATGGTTTCACTTTCTCCATTGTTTTTGTTGCAAGAACTTCTACCTATTACAGTGAATGCCATTGTAGTGTTTCCTTCTACCACTTTTTTGGCTGTATGTTATTCTTGGGTCTTATTATGCAAAATATTTCTGTGTATGATCATGATGTGTCATAGATGGAAGCACATATTCATATGGGATAGACACGGAAATCATCACACCTAAATACATTTTGTTGATAAATATACACTGAATTTTAAAGGGAACAATGCTTACATTTGCTCTTTGACACACATCAATCACAAAGCAGTGTTTTCAGTGAGACAATGCAGATTAGCATCTTGGTTGTATTGCATCTTTGTGTAGCTAACTTGAGGCAAGGAACTTTGATTTGAAACATGATTTTGTTGTATGATAGTAAGAGTAGGACTGTGCATAAGTTAGTAAGAGATTGATGGTTTCACTTTCTCCATTGTTTTTGTTGCAAGAACTTCTACCTATTACAGTGAATGCCATTGTAGTGTTTCCTTCTATCACTTTTTTGGCTGTATGTTATTCTAGGGTCTTATTATGCAAAATATTTCTGTGTATGATCATGAGGTGTCATAGATGGAAGCAAATATTCATATGGGATAGACACGGAAATCATCACACACTAAATAGATTTTGTTGATAAATATACACTGAATATTAAAGGGAACAATGCTTACATTTTCTTTTTGACACACATCAATCACAAAGCAGAGTGATTTCAGTGAGACAATGCAGATTAGTATCTTGGTTGGATTGCATCTTTGTGTAGCTAACTTGAGGCAAGTAACTTTGATTTGAAACATGATTTTGTTGTATGATAGTAAGAGTAGGACTGTGCATAGAGTTAACATTTATTTCTTGTTACATGGAGTATAAAGCTGTTATCCTCAAAAAATTTCCTTTTATTTATTTGGATACTTTAGCTTGTTATTTGTAATGTCCCCTTTCTAGAATAAGATTTAATAATAAATAATAAAAACTTATTAGTGAAATGAATAAATAATAATAAACTATAACATAATTAATTATATTAACTATAATATTAATATAATATTGATATAATAATATATATCAATAAATGACTAAAACAAATCAATAAATAAATAATAATAAATTATAATATAATTTATTATTAATATAATAATATTGAAATAATATAATATTTATATGTATTAACTAATGAATATAATAATATCATAATCTATCATTAGATATAATATATTAATATAATATTATTCATATAAATAAATAAATAAAATAATAATACTATATTATAGCATATTGTAATAAATAATAATAAATTGGAATATAATTTATTATTAATATTATAATAATTATGAAATAATATAATATTTATATGTATTAAGTTTTAACTAATGAATACAGTAATATTATAATCTGTTATTAGATATAATATATTAATATAATATTATTCATATAAATAAATAATTAAAATAATAATACTATATTATAGCATATTATAAAATATAATAAATAATAATAAAATAATTTATATTATTAATAAATAAAAATATATATAATATTCCAAAAGGTATGACTTTTGGAAAGTAAAGATATAAGAATGGAATAACGGAAGGAAAGAGAATTATCGAATTAGGATTGGGCAGAGTACAGTCAGCATTAATATTATTCAATTAGGAGTTAATAGTCCAATCCACCCGTACACCATTGGAAAGCATTGACTTATGACTTCTAGTCAGCACTAATCCCACCAATCAGCATTTTATATAATACAGTCAGCATCTAAGTTACGACCGACAACATTTCATACGGTGAAGGAAAATCCCCACTGCAGTAAGGAATAGAATCATTGAATTGAATTAGGGAGTATAAAAACAATTAATTCTGATTACCTAAGAAAAGATTGGAATTCATTTTCAAGATATACAGATCATTTTTGGAGAAGAACACATATGTATGAGGACAACAATAAAAAACGGGTGTTAAGGATAAATAAATTGCATAATCGAATTAGATATATATATATATATAGAGAGAGAGAGAGAGAGAGAGAGAGAGAGAGAGAGAGAGAGAGATTCTCCATATTTGTAACTGCTGGAAGAAGCATCTGCCATTGTTTACCCTTGTGGGGTAACAGACATTAATTGCATACAGACAAATAAGTACTCAGCATAGAATATAAAAGAGCATTGTATTCATGTACTCACAAGAGTTTTCCGTACATAATCCTCGTGTCCCTACCAAAGGAACAAGTACATATATATAACGTCCGAAGGGGTGTGAGGCGAACCGTCGTACCCGTGTAACTCCTTCGGACGGACCAACCGTCTTAACTACCCAAATTACCCGACAACATCATCCCCCCCAAAAAGAAAGTCGTCTTCGGATGACCACAACAAACAGGAAGGACAACAATAGATAATAATAATATCAAAACTAAAAGCTCGGAGGGGGCTGAGAATGCGTCCTTGAAGAAGCTGACCTTGTCAATCGTGCCAGCTGCTCGCGAAGGGCATCCACTTGTTCCGTCTTGGCCTTCAACTGGCTTTCAAGTCTCAACTCATTTTCCAAGGATGACCTCACCATAACGGTTGCTCACTGGATCTCCCGCTATGTGGCCTCAGCCAAAGCCCGTGCCAAATCCCTTTCCTTAATAAGGGCAGCCCGCTCTGTCGCAACCTGTGCCTCCCGGTCCGCCTTTTCTTGCCGCTGAGTCTCGACATACTCATCCATGGCAGCTCGCTCCCTATCCCAAGCAGACATCTGAGTGACCCAGTCCTTACGCTGCTCCTCCAAGGACTGCTCCAAACTGACAAGGCAAGTGTTCAACACCCACTAAGCTTCAGACGCCACCCGATGCTCTTCCTCGTAAGAGTGCTCCATCCGGTGGAAGGCATAGTACTGATGGCGGAAGGCTCTCTCCAATTCAGTCACCAAGGCTTCCACCCTACTGGCTACCATAGGTTCCGTCACCTGCCAAGCCTCCAACATAGCCGGTGTCTCGTCACTAGGCCAATCCCCACGAAAACATGAAGCAAACTGGATAGGACACTCTGTCCTTACAAAAGTGAGAAGGTGCTGAAAATCAGTGGCCACATCCTCTAGTGCCCGTCCTTGAGCGCTCGCTACCATCTCTCGTCCTCGGGTCACTACTTCTGTCCAGAAAGCCTCCATGTCATCTCTTCGCCGTGGCTGACTAACCGCTGCCTCGAGCTTACCCGCGCTATCTCCAATCTCCTCTTCCTCCTGTACCTTGAAAGACAGTATGATGGGTGCCTCCCTTCCTACTGCGTCTACTTCCAAAACCTCCTCCGCTGGTGGAGGGGAGAACCTCTCAGGTTCCTCTGCCTTTGTTGGTGGTATCTCAACCCTGGTAAGCCAGTCCTTCATTGAAGCCTTCCGGATGATTACGTCATCAATCTCTAGAAACTCATTGTCCATACCTTGCCCCGTTGGTTGGTGCTCTACTAATTGCCTGGCCGGAGGCACAACTGGACTGAACACCACTGGTGCCCTCAGTTGCCCGAACACCGGAAGAGAAACCGCAGCAAGTAAGGCAGTGGCCGGGGCAAACTGAATATCCCCGAGCTATGGTGGAGTGAACATCCTTGGTGCTGACTCCACTACCAACTCCATACGATCGCTAATCTGGGAGGAACTGCTACCACCAGATGATGTGGGCTCTTCCGACTCCTCGGGTTGGCATTTTCTCTTTGATGCTGACGTGACCTCTCCAATATCCAAGTAGCGCCAAAGGAAAATCAGTGGTTCATCTAGAGCTATGACACTCCTTGGTTTCAGTAACAATTTCTCCTTTGGGATCTGCAATCGTGTAGCCTCCAAAAATAGCCCAATGGCATAGTGTGGCATATAGAAGGTACGGTGCTGCAGGGTCATGAAGTCATACATCCGGTGTGCAAGCAGTGTCGCCCAATCGTATAGTGTACCATTCAAGATACCACACATCAATGGGATCTGGGTGATGGTGATGTCCGAAGCCTTGCTGGCACTGGTGAACCGACTTTTGATGACATCCACGAGGCATCGCCAATGCCCTTCAGCAATGTCAGCTCTCTTCAGTCCCTTTCCTACTTTTGTCCTTGCCAATGCGGTTACACGCTCAGCCATGATGTTTCTTGAAACCCTTCGTATCCACATTTCCTTAGCCTCTTGTGTCAACTTCCGGGGCTTAGTGTTGATCTTCTGCCCTTTCTTCCCTGGAATGCCAAAAACTTTGGTGAAATCCCCTGCATGAAACGACACTGTAACATGGTATCCCAGGTAACAGACTGTGCTCGTACGGGAAAATGTGTCAAAGTTTTCTATCATTTGGCGCAGTTGGGGCTCAAAATCTTTGATGCAAAATAGGTACATCTGGATGGCCCAATGGACCCCTGCGTGTCTCAGACTATCCTTCACCACTTCATCCTCCGGTGTCTCATGCCACCATTTTTTGCATTCCACCCCATTCAACCCTTCAAATGTGATATTTTGCGCAGTCACGGCCTCCTTCGAATTTGCTGCCTTCTTTTTTGAACTTCCACCGTTCATGGCTCTTTGGTCCCCGTGCTGCAACTGTTTCCGCCAACTCCTTTTGTTAGCTGAATTCATAACGGTTTCTTGAAATCCCTCTTTTGCAACCCAAAATATTAAATATTGCAATGCTGGCTGCCGTACGATACTTGGGTTTGGAAGCCCCTAACTGAAAATAACTTCTACAACCAACTTCCTCCTTGCTTACTGTACGGTTGCTTGAATCCCTTCTTTACTGTTACGGCTGGAAATGGCTGGTTATTTTTCCTTTGCCTTGGCCACCACTATTCCTTTTTTTTTTCTTTTTTCTTCAGCCACTATTCCATTATGTGAGGCTTGATTCTTTTCTTTTCCTTCCCCGTGCCGTTTACTCCTCTTTCTTTCCCTTCCCCGTGAGTGATTCGGTTCTCCTCGGGTGGGATTTTATGTCCTCCGTGTTGGCTGGCCTCCTCGGTTGGTGATGTGCGGTGGCTTTATGCCACCGTTCGGTGACATGTTCCACCGTTTCATATGTTGAAGAGTATAAGCATAGATCAGAAACAGTATCATGTTACCTAAAGTTATATTTCTGTCCATTGCATATCCAAATCATTGAATCAGGTCTAGCAAAACCTTTGGCTACAAGTAATACATATCAAAGGCAAGTATATAGTCTATATGTCAAAAGGGGCATCATTGTCCATAATTATATATTAGGAGAAGCGAATAATAAAACATCAGCATCGAACAATAAATCTCAATAGCGAACCAATACTCTTGATTCAGCGTCATATATAGATCTAACATATTCAATCAACAATTCAAACAAAGACATAGTCCAGTCTTCAAAGAGAAATATAAAGATATCAGATCAAACACAACTGTCGGGTCCAATTTGGTGATAGGATAAGAAGGTTGCAGAGAAGCATTAAGCCATCCCTCCCAGAGTTGCAGATTGCTAGAAGAAAAGAAATATAATCTGGTTGTCAACATTTGAATCCTTCAAGAAGGGATATATTAAACTATAAGGGAGCACCAATCAAACATACAGAGCGGATTCCTTGATTTAGGGAGAAGAAAGCCAAATTCTTAGAATAGCATTAAGTAATTAAAAGAGGGTCCTTAACAATAAGAAGTTTATTCATCAAGGAATCAAGCAACACTCATCCTAGGAGGTGGGGACATTACATTATTTCTGAAAGTCTAAAACTCATGTCCAGTGTAAATTGCAACATACCTTTACATCCCTTCATACTATTTCACACGGTAAAGTGCCCAAGCAGGTTTATATTCTAGTAGGCTTTACAAAAATATATGCAACAGTTAGGATGTATCTTGTTTATTTTCTATATATTAGAATCTTTTGTATCTTGGACAAACCTTCCTGTGTGTGACTAATATTTTAGTCTGATATTGTTATAATTCTTGGATTATTGGAATGTGATTATATATTTCACACGGTAATGTGCCCAAGTAGGGTTATATTCCAATAGGTCTTACAAGAAATTATGCAACAGTTTAGGATATATCCAAATTTTTTTAATTATCTATATATTAGAATCTTCTGTATCTTGGACAAAGTTCCCTCTGTGTGACTAATGTTCTAGTCTGATGTCATTATCAATCTTAGTTTATTGGAATATGATTATATATTTTACATGGTAGTGTGCCCATATATACAAGTAGGTCTTAAAAGAAAATATGCAACAGTTGAGATATATCCATTTTGTTTTAATTTTCTACAGAATCTTCTGTATCTTGGACAAATTTTCCTATGTGTGACTAGTACTCTTTAGTCTTTTCTGATATTGTTATCAATCTTAGTTTATTGAAATGTGATTTTCTATTGTTAGTCAAGTCTAATCAAGGAAAAAAAGCTTAAGGAGTGAATATTTCATAAGTTGATTGATGCATTTGAATAATAACGATTGTCTTCTTTTATTTGAAATGTTAATGTTATCAGCCTTGTTAATAAGGTTGAATGATGATGTGATGTTTGGGAAAGTGAAGCAAATCCAAAAGATGATATCCTGATTGTAATTGTATTACAAATTTACTGGGGACTCAAAGCATATTAATAATTTTATGTACTTTTCTCTTATTTTGTGCATTTTCTTCTCTTTCATAGGTCATGTGATGGGAAACATCTATCTTTCAGTATTCAGTTTGATCAGGTTGAAAACATTGACTTTTGCAAGCTTATGTGCTTTCAGATTTCCTTTACATTTCTATTTACCTGCTAAAGCAGATAATGGGCTTTTATCTTAACATCTGAATGTTGTTTTAAAGGAGGATAATACAAGCAGTAAGTTGAGCCTTTGGGTTGCAAATGTAGAGACTGGCGAAGCCAGGCCTTTAACTGGCACAACCGAATTCAACATAAATGCCATTTTTGGCAAGTAAGTCTTCATTAAGCAGGCATGAATCAACTTATTTAACTGTGTTTTCTGTGATGTTGTCAATAGGCTAGTTAATTGTGTCAAAGAATAATAATTACAAGCCTGATCCTTGTCATGTTGCAGCTTTGTGTGGATTGATGACTCTACATTAGTTGTATGTACCATACCTTCAACTCGTGGAGAACCTCCAAAAAAGCCATTGATTCCATCGGGCCCAAAGATACAATCTAATGAGGAAGAAAATATAGTGCAAGTGAGAACATATCAAGACCTGTTAAAAGATGAGTACGATGCAGATCTATTTGATTATTATTGCACATCACAGTTACTTTGGGTCAAATTAGATGGGACAACAAAAGCTATACAACCACCAGCTGTATATACTTCAATAGTTCCTTCACCTGATGGGAAATATTTAATGGTCTCCTCCATCCACAGGCCTTATTCATTCATTGTACCTTGTAGAAGGTTCCCAAAGAGAATTGAAATATGGACTTCAGATGGGAAATTTGTTAGGGAAATATGCGATCTTCCTCTTGCAGAGGACATTCCCATTGCTTTCAAGAGTGTTCGGAAAGGCATGAGGTCTATCTGTTGGCGGCCTGATAAACCTTCATCACTTTACTGGTATTTTCATAATCTTATCTTCATTTGTACAACTGTTTTCACTCTTTCTTTGAAAAGATATCTAGTTTTCTGTGTTATTGATTTCTTGATAACAGGTACTTTCATCGGGGAGAAACAGGGGTATAATTATCTTTTTTTTTTCAAGTTTTGCATCGTGCAAAATGTCTAAGTTTCTTGTATAGCTCTTGAATTTTCATCTTCTAACAGGGCAGAGACACAAGATGGAGGTGATGCAAAGGTTAATGTCTCTCCTCGTGATATTGTCTACACACAATCTGCTGAACCACTGTCTGGTGAGGAACCTGAGGTTCTTCATAAGCTTGATCTCCGTTATGGGTGCTTACATGAACCCTTATTTTACTCATTCATTTGTACAAGCTTGTTTATAACTTTCTAACCAGCATTTTCTTCTATTGATCAAATATTGAAGGCTTAGTTCTGGAAAGAAACACAATACATAATCATTAACGATTAAGCATGGCTCTTGGCATTGCTATCAATTGGAAAAAACCCTTAAATCCAAAACATCAATAATATACAGAATTTGAACAATGTTTGCTTGCCTTTTAGGTTATGAATGGTGTTGTGTTCATAAATTCCATGTTTATTGATAAATTATTCTTATCATCAAGATGGCCGGAAGATTACGTGAGCTATATGTAGGCATTGATGTACATTTTGTACAGTGCTTATTTTTTGAAGTGAGGTTTCCAGAAATAACTGTAAAATTATACTGCATGTACAATGATTGGCTTGGAGTTTGAGAGAAAAAGTTGTGGCACTAAAGATCATCCTCAATATCAAGAATTACTTAGTAGTTTTTTAATTGCCATGGATGCTTTCTCGAAATCAAACTGTTTATTAACCTAACATTTTGTACAAAACCTTACAACAAAATAGTCATGAAGTAGACAATTAAGAAGACCTCATGGAATGAAAATCTCATACATGGAGTAACTCAGCATACAGAAAAAGGTCTACATGACCATCTAAAATGAATCCTTTTCAATTTTCTAGGGTGCAGATTAGCAATGAGGATACAGATTACTTTGAAGGGAGAGTAATAAACAAAACCTTTATCTTGTAATTAATAACCATAGAGGTGCAGCTATTCATGCCAGTGGCAACAAATGGCTGTGCTTTTGATTTGATAGGTATTTCCAATTCCCCAAAACCATTTGCAGGACCATCAAACCAATCTTGTTACTCTTATAATTACCCTCAGGTCCACCTTTAACTCAATTAGTATTTATCTCGTCTGACATCAATTCAGGGCTTAAACAACATCTTTTGTCAGGGTTGTTGTGCGGGAGTTTCTCTTAAGTTTCAGTGCCTTCTGGCCATTGCTTTCAAATCTTCTTGATTTTCTGTGAGTTAAGATATTGTCAACAACTAGGATTGTAGCTTTAAGTCAGCTGAATGAAGAAAAAATGATTTCTATGATAGAAAGCTGCAGATTTAGGTCAGAGAAAATTTGAAGATTTTGACACTTGGATACCATTTAAATCTAAGTGATTGTGGCACAGTTTATTTATGGGAAAAAAGATTTTGGCAACTTTTAGTTAAATAGTTCTTTTATAGTTTTCTTTTCAGGCAGTAATGTAACCCACTTGAGATCTTTATAGATCAGGTGAATGAACTATTGATCACTAGATCAGAATTTTTTGCTCTTAAGGGTAGATTCCAGTGTTTTTGTATATCTAATTGAATACACAAATGTGCTGTTAGCTCTTCCAGAATTTAATAATTTGTTTCTAAGTCTAAGTTGAATTCTCTTTAAATGTATGCTTAGAGTTGACTTATTTAATTTTATTTGTATTACTTTGTATTACTCTAAAGTCTTATTTCATTTATAGGGGAATATCTTGGAGTGATGATTCCTTGGCTTTGGTTTACGAGTCATGGTATAAAACAAGGCGTGCTCGGACATGGATAATATCTCCAGCAAATAGAGGACAAGGGGCTCGTATACTATTTGACAGATCATGGGAAGATGTTTATTCTGATCCAGGCACACCAATGCTTCGGAGAACATCGGCTGGAACTTATGTTCTTGCAAAGATAAGAAAGGCAGATGGAAGTACATTCCTTTTGTTGAATGGCCGTGGGGCAACACCAGAAGGAAATGTTCCTTTTCTTGATCTTTTAGACATGTGAGATTTTTAATTCTTTTATTTGGATGTTCTTACTAGCTAGGTAGTTAATTGTGTAATTTTCCCAGAACCTCCTTGTTGAATTTCCTGGATAGTGATGTGGCTGCATGTAATCAGAAACACAGGTGAAAAGGAGCGTATATGGGAAAGTGACAAGGAAACATATTACCAGGCAGTTGACTCTTTAATGTCTGATCAGTCTGATGGTGATCTGGATCTTGATAAACTCAAAATAGTTTTTTCAAAAGAGTCAAAAACAGAAAATCCACAGTTATTTTTGCAGTCTTGGCCAGATAAACGAATTAGTCAAATTACTAATTTCCCACACCCATATCCCCAACTCTCCAAATTGCAGAAAGAGATGATTAGATACCAGCGTAAGGATGGGGTGCAATTGACTGCAACCTTGTATTTGCCTCCTGGTTATGATGCTTCAAGAGATGGACCTCTTCCAACTTTAGTATGGTCTTACCCAGGAGAATTCAAGAGTAAAGAAGCAGCTGGCCAAGTACGTGGTTCACCCAATAAATTTGCAGTAATAGGATCAACATCACCCCTTCTTTGGTTGGCTAGAGGGTAAGTAGCACATTCTTTACTGTATACATTGAGTTCCAGTGCTTACTTTGACAAGTTATATATGAATTGGTTATTTACAATGGGGAGTAATTTATTTATTTTATTTACTTTTTCACATAAAATGAGAGAAATGGATTTATTAGGCTTATTAAAAAACTATATGTAATAGATGCAAAGAACATTATTTTCCTTTTTCTAATGATCGGTAAAAGGGCGGATCTATTAGGGTCCTCACCAAAGAGCAAAACAACCTGTAATGGTCCAATTCTAATCAGAAGCTCTAGCTGGGAACTACCAATGGAAGGACTACACATTCCTTAATTACATGCTAACAGAAAAATACATACAACCAGTCCCCAACCACAAAAATGGGCCATAAACAGGTTAGGAACAGGGCCACCTCTGTCCTAATGGTTTGGCATTGTAGTGCTTTGCAGATGGCTGCAGTACCTTCAACACCCTTCTTAGACCTTGCTCCCCTTGGATCTTGCATCTCTCTCTTGACCTTCTTGCTAAATTTGCTTCTGTTGGCCTCTGCACTGATGATCATGCTGGGTCCAAGTGTTAAATTTGATCAGATTTATATGATGTTATTTTTTAAATTTATTTACTGTTATGCAGATGTGAATATATAATCAATAATGATCAAACCCTACACAGTTCGATGATCTTGAAGGATCGCTGCTTTCAATCCACAAAGATATATTTAAGAATATCGATCTGCTGTGAATTAATATTGATATGCTGTGAATCAATATCGATCTACTGTTGCTCTATATCGATGAGACAAGTTAATTGAATGCTGTATACTTATATTGCTCTGCACTTAATGATTTCTGTACATTTGCAAAGTATGGGAACGGCCTCATATATATATGAGTGCAAAGAGTCGTGTCTCACGTAGAGACATGGCTCTACATGAAACTACATGTTTCACGTAGAGACATGTCTCTAGGTGAGACATGTCTTTCTATTAACAAATGCTGTTCGATGATTAACAAGTCTTCAACAATATCATTAACAATTACATGATCGATATATCTGCTGTGATACTCATAATTTTATATCGATATAAATTATCAATACACTCAGCAATATAATGATTATTAATCATGGCAATAAAATCGATCATGTATATATATTTAATAATATGACTATTATTAAATATATATACACGATCGGTGATTATTAAGTCACTGATTATTAATCATGCACTGTAGAGATTAATTATGATAACCATAATCATATCAGATAATCAGATCATTTTACTGTAAAGGATAGAGATCAAATGTTCAAGGCTGATAGGTCACTTATACATTTGATTACATCGGTTAGAGTAATCCTACTGAAGCTACATATCTCTAACACCAAGCACTAACCTTTTGATTGCTCGAAACCTTCTATAATAAGCATTGGCATTGTGACATTGTTTGATGCACCCAAACAATCATTGCAGTGCACCATATGCAAGCTGTCTCCAGATTTTGAGCAGCTGTGACAAAATTGCTCCAGACCTGCTACCCCTCCTGCAGACAGCTATCTCAGCCACAGTGGAAGATGAATTTCTTTGCTCTTTTTTGTCTTCCATGTGGAAAAACCCCGAGTCCTCATCTTTTGATGAAAAAGTGTCTTCTTCCTGCAACTGTGAGTGGAACAACTATTCATGCATAGTCACTTCCTAGAGCATAACAACTGATTACTCGGAAATTTTTAGTAATTGATGCTCTGGTCCACCTTTCCTCTATGTTTCCACAATCAGTGACCTGTAATTTCATCAAAAGAGTTGTAGGAACTGTTGAAGTACTGATACTATTACTGTCATGCTTGATCACAAATAGCAGTTGATGAGGGAAGAATGTTGTGTTAGAAAACAGAGAGGCCCAATAAAACTTGCAAAGCAACTCACAACTTATAATTTTTATCTGGGAAAATCCCTCATAGAGGGAGAAACCAACTGCTAATGGAAAATGCTCAACTAGCTTTTTAGCCTTTTGATCATAACTATCAACAATACAAGTACAGAGGTGGGTACAACCAATTGTTTATAGCAAGCATACACATTCTCTTGCAACTGAATTCTCCATTCTCTTACACATACACCACTCTAGAAATGCTTTGAACCCTTGTACTTGTTTTGCTATGCCTTCTTATGTAATATCCCCAAAATAGGGTTAACATAAAAATCAACAATATCTCCAAAAATAGGGCATCAAAAAATTCTGAATTTTTATTTGCATATAAGAAATTCTTCAACAAATCCAGATTTGCATTCAGATTATTGAACTTATTTTTTCCTGCTAATATAAATAAATTTCTGAGTATTGAAAAAGTACATAAAGTCACTCTAAATCTGCCCAAAAATTTCAGAAATGGTTTACATTGATTTTGTTTTACTTTTCTGAGATGAAGGGAATTAATAGTATGCAGAATTAGACACAAATACCTTCGAAATATCTTCAAACCCTGCCCGTCCTTGTGAAAACACCCAGAAAATCAGAACTGGGAGTGTTCAATGTTCAACCTATTTCCACTTGTCTTTGTAAATGAATTGTAGCTCTAAAAATGATGTGCCAGGGCATCACAGACCAAAGCTCTTCCACTGGAACACATCCTTCTGACTAGGGGGAGCTCATATGTCTCTTCGAAACCAGGGATACTCAAGGGATTTAGACCTCAAGCCAAAGATTGCAGCAAAAATAGATAAAAGACTGATAACATAATGAGCTCTAAAAGAACCTTAGAATGTTATATAATAATTCTGAAAAGGATGATTTAATCTCAGCCCTTGTACTACCAAATCAATCCAATGCTTCACATTAAAGCCCTAAAAATGAGACAATAGGCTACTTGAAATCCCACACCTTTATGGCACATGCTTATTAAAATCACTTAAAGTACATGTAAAGGGGGACAACTTAAGTCTTCAGGCTAGGAGTCACTTAAGTTGCATAAAAAGACATGCCCACAACATAAAATAACTGAAGTTTACTTAAATTGCGTAAAAAGATGTGCCTACAACTTAAGAATTGAATAGAATACAAGCCAAAGGCTCCACACATACCCAAAAATGTTCTACATCTTCTTCCTTTTGGGTAATTTAAGGAAAGGACAGCCAATGCATTGTTAAGCCTCATGGCTTGATTTGGGGACATCACAGTCCTCCCCACCCAAAGAAGAATGCTTGTCCTCAAGCGTCTGCAGACTAGGATGCTTAAGAATCACCTCTCCTTCCCATGTTGCATCCTTCAAATGCAAGTTTTCCCACTTGATGAGATATTCAAAAATTACTTTATTCCTCAACTTTTTTTCTCTTGCAACATTATTTCAGGAATTAGAATCAACTTAACTTCTTCACCATAGGGGTAAAATCTTTAGAAGGAATCACTTGCTGTCCAAGGGCCTTTTTGAGGCATGACACATGGAATACATTGTGAATTTTTCTTGTAGATAGCAGCTCCAACTCATACGCTACTTCATCAATTCTTTTAATCACTTTGAAAGACCCATAAAACTTTGATATAATCTTTTCTGTTCCAGTTACTTTCAATGAGGATCGTCTGGAAGGTTGAAGACACTAATATACCATGTCTCCCACCTCAAAAGACCTCTCAACTCGATGGCCATCAACATATTTCTTTTGCTGTTCCTGTGCTATCTGAATATTATCTTTAAGTGCCTTGAGGGTATTTTGATTCTCTTTGGTCCTCTCAAGAGATTTTGGAGCTCTAGAATCAGAGGAAACTACATCTACAAATGTAGAAGCTTCATAACCTTACAAAGCTTTGAAAGGGGTCCTACCTACGGTCATATGATATGTAGTGTTGTAACAATTTTTTTGTCAAATGGAACCACTTTGCCCATGCCTTTTGCTGCTCCAAACATAGTTCCTTAGTAGACTTAGAGCCATTTATTTACATTCTCTGTTTGACCATCTATTGAGGATGATAACTAATGCTATGATTTGTAATGCCCCACAAAGGAACCCTCGAGGATAAGAGCTAAAAAGACTCTAAATAGCATGGAATATTTTTTTTTTTCTAAGATCCAAGCTCACGCATATGCAACATGCAAAGTTCTAAAGCTCAAACCTCCAAATTAGGTCAACTGTTGCCAAGAGTCATTGGAAGATTAAAAGCCAAGACACTCAACCAAGCAAGGGGAAAGGTCTCTTAACACATTAGACAAGATAAATGGGGTACTTTAAGTCACCCAAGTCCCTCCTTGAAGTTTCATAACTTAACTTGAAAAACTGGATTTTTTTTTTCTAAACCTTCCTAGAGCTCCTCCAAGGGTAAGGTTCTCTGCAGAAGCTTGTTAGTGTTGTGAGGTTTTTCACACCATTGCCCCATGCAAATGGGGACCCCCTTTTTTTGCTTAGTGGTAGTGTTGATGTGAGTTTTGTTCCACTACAATATACAAAATCGAATATTTAGTATTCTAGGATGAAACACCAAATCTCCAACTCTCTTTTGAATAAGGATGCTCATATGCTAAACAATATATATGGATTGTGTG
Source organism: Chamaecyparis obtusa (assembly GCA_027943335.1). Taxonomy (NCBI): domain Eukaryota; kingdom Viridiplantae; phylum Streptophyta; class Pinopsida; order Cupressales; family Cupressaceae; genus Chamaecyparis; species Chamaecyparis obtusa. The sequence continues at coordinate 169,997 of BSBK01005124.1, read as the reverse complement.
ATCAAATGAGACAACCTCAAGGTTCCTCCTTAATCGTGGACTTCAACACAGTTTTATGATGATGTGATATGCTGGTTATCACAAAGGGACTTACGTTGCTCAATCAATGGATATCAACTTGACTTAACCTTTTTTTTTCAATCACTTCCAACCAGTTTAGAAATTCTATCTAAATCTAAGAATGTAAGACAATGTTGATGATGGGGTGAGAGCCTCTAACCAATCCTTGCTTTGCCGTGTCAACTAGGCATAGGAGGGTGCTATCTTTTATGGATGCAAGAATGATTTTCACAGTGTCAATATTCATCCAAATACCCTTTGAAGGTGCAATCTAAATGAACATCTAGCCTTACACTGTTACTTACAATCAACAAGTACCAAAAGTAATGGACACTAGCTCCACCATTAATCGGTATTCAACAACATCTTCCATTCATCTACTTCTACTTCTACTCAACATGAAATGAAATCTAATCTAAGTGAGGAATTGAATAAACCATGCAACACTTCAAAGAAACATTAAGTAATCTACCATGAAGACCAACAATGAATCATCAATTACTTTGATAGCATTATGGCAACAATTTCATCAAAGTCTCCTCCTACTCTACTCTCTAATCTAAATCTCCTCTCTAATGAATCTAATTTCTAACTCACTAACTTTTACAAATGAGAAGGCCTTGGCCTTTTATAGTTGTTCAATTACAATGAAGGGCCAAGATCAATTCAAGATCAAGGACCAAGATTTATCCCTAAAAACCCTAATTAGGGTTGCCACCCTATCATCCAATTACATTAAAGCACCACCTTTTGGGCCAATAAAAAAATTACAATGCTTTTGAGAGCCAATGAGAAAAATGTACACTTGATATAATATGATTGAACGTGCTCAAACATGTATGACTGCAATTTTTTGATTGGTTGAAGACAAGTGGGGCCACCTCAACATCCTCATCTTGTAGACTTGATCAATTCTTTGGTGATGAGAAAATATCTTGTAATGTCCCTAGGTAAGTTTAGACCAGATTAAACATTAATTGTCCTATATTTAATATACTTGAACTGAATTGCTTAAGATATGTTTATTTAATTCATGCTATTATAATGCAAGTATGAAAATTGTATATATATTTATTAACAGATTAGAGACCTTACTATCCATGAACATTATGTGCATGCTAACCTTATTATTATCCTAGTTTGAGAAGGATGTTGAGAATGAAATCAGGCTGCTTAGATACCAATCGCAAAAGGTTTTCCCTCAAAGTTTATAAATCCAAGCCCTTAGCCTTTCTTGGGTCATGCCCGCAAGGTGCTTAGGTTGCCGACCCCTACCCTATCTCGGAAATAATCAAATGGCTGGGTTTATAGTAGCCTCTCCTTGAATGCATCTTTGACCTCCCTTCTTAGATACTAAAAATAATAATAAGTTTTTAGCATGCATATTTATGGTATATATTAATTATGCTTATTCATTTATTTAACAGGAGTTTCAGAGCTCCTTTCATACTTGATATAGAATTATATATATTTATAAACACAATTACTTCTGCTCTGCGCTTTTATTGATAAAGTAGTATAGATATATATTTATATATATACTGTGGTATCGCTTGAATTGATATTAACTGTTATGTATTTACCAACTTTTCTTTTTTATTTTCTTCCTTCCACGATGCCCTTTTCCCTCTTGAGTTTATGATGAAGGGTGCTCCCCTTAATACCACAATCACATAACAGAAACAGAGAAACAACAACAATTTTCAAGAACAGAAAATGGGCTTCTTATTATCTCCACAAATGTGGAATTACAAATTTCAGAATTACAATATGCAAAGCCACATGGGTATTTTCCCTTACAATATTCTGTAGGACAAAGTCTCGAATCATTACCCAGATCTACCCAGAACTGCCCTAGACAACACTTTAGACCTTTCTTATATAGGCAATTTCCACCGCCCGAGAAGGTTCCAGAAATTTAGCCCTTAAGACCGACTTCCCTAAGAATTATTTTATTTCCTTTTTATTTTACATATGGTCGGCTCCAAATAATTACAAGATATGTTTTTAGGCAGCCCAACTTCCGGAGGCCATAACTTTCTAACCATAGCTCTGTTTTTCTATTATAGCCACTTTTTTGAAATGGCAAGACTTGATCTACAGTGCCTGACTAGCTCAAGATCTAGTCAACCAGGGTTTGATCGCGATCTGGAGCCTTTAAGGCCTTTAAAATTGAGCTCAAAGATTTCGTACCCAAAAACCTCAATAACATCACTGATACAGATGATATGGCAATGAAACTCAACTGGTAGGCTGATATGACTAAGATGAACCTCCACCTGTGAAATCAGAACATTTCGAGATCGTATAACCAACTTACTAAAAATAGTAAGTTTCCATAAATAGCAGTTCTGCACAAGATAGCCCTTATTGAAAAGAAAACAGAAATATTTTTGGGTGATGCAAGATTGCTCTTACACCTAGGATGCTCCTGCATTAGACACCTAGGGTAATTTGAGAAGTGACCCTGTCACAACTCAGGTGTGAAGAGGAAAACCAAGATGGTTAACCTCCAACCTTGTCAGCCATGATAAATCTTCAACAGGTCGTCCTTTCCATTTGACCAGATATTCTTCATATGTCCTATTCCTTGTGCTTCTGCCAACACGACTATCCAGTATATCCTCAATCTCCTTGGTATCTGAACTAGTTGCTGGAATACTCCACTGTGCTTCTGTGATTTCATTTTCGACACCCCCTTCATGATACTCTGTTAAGTCTGAAATGTTAAATACTGGTGAAATATTCAGCTCAGTAGGCAATTCTACCTCATAGGCATTTCCTGAATCATGCTTCTTCAGTATCTTACATGGGCCAAACTTTTTCATTTTCAACATGTTATATGTACCAACTGGAAATCGCTCCTTCCGCAAATGAGCCATGACTTCATCTCCAACTTGAAATTCTTTATGCCTTCTTTTCTCATCTGCCTTAGCTTTATACTGTGCATTCATTTTGATAATGTGCTTCCTCACCTCCTCGTGGATGTTCCTCAAATGTTCTGCAAAATCCTCAGCTTCAGCACCACTTATTTCTCCTTTATTTATCTTCCTCAACTTAGATGCATTTTTGGGACTACTTCCATATATAATCTGGAATGGTGATTTACCAGTGCTCCTATTGACAAAATTATTGTATGCAAATTCTGCCTGTGGTAAAATCAAATCCCATCCTGTTGGCTTATCTCCAACCAAACATCTCAGCAAATTTTCCAACTTTAATTGACCACCTCTGTCTGTCCATCTATCTATGGATGATGTGATGAACTGAACTTCAAATCTGTCTTTAACTTCTTCCACAATGTGCGCCAGAAATATCCAACAAACTTAGTGTCCTGATCTGAAACTATACTCTTTGGCAAACCATGTAGTCTCACCACTTCTTTGAAAAACAATTCGGTCACATGAACTACATCATCAGTCTTCTTGTAGGGAATGAAATGTGCCATCTTTGAAAATCTGTCAACTACCACAAAAATTGAATCATGTCTCCGTTGAGTCCTTGGTAAGCCAAGAACAAAATCCATACTAATATCCTCCCAAGGCTTTTCTAGTACAGGTAATGGTTGATACAACCCTGTATTCTGCTTTAATCCCTTTGCCATCTGACATACTCTGCAACTCTGTACAAACTTCTTGACATCTTGCTGCAACTATGGCCAGTAATAATTCTCACTAACCAAAGCAAGAGTTTTATCACGACCAAAATGTCCAACCAATCCTTCGCTATGCTTCTCCTTGATGAGATTCTCCCTCATAGAACTTCGTGGAATGCACAACTAACTCCCTCTGAATAACATATCATTCTAAATGATGAAATCCAACTACTTCGTTCTGTCTAAAGTAACAGGTTCTTTACAAGCTTTCCAAGCTTCACCAAAATTAAGATCTTCTGGATACAAATTATCGAGTTCCTTGAACCCAACCACCTCAATCTGCATCTCTGTCAGCAATAGTTGCCTTCTGCTAAACGCATCTACAATCCTGTTAGACTTTCCACTCCTGTGTTTCAAAACAAATGTATAACTCTACAAAAACTCAACCCATTTCAAATGCCTTTGATTCAACTTTCCTTGACTATTCAAATATTGCAAAGCTTGATGATCAATATACAAAACAAACTCCTTAGGAAGCAGATAGTGTCTCCACTTCTTCAATGCCTGAACTATAGCATAAAATTTTTGATCATAAACAAAATATTTTCTCTTGGCATCATTTAACTTCTCACTAAAATAAGCACTAGGTTTACCTTCTTGGCTCATAACAGCTCCTATTGCAGTACCACTAGCATCATAGTCTACTTAAACACCTTATTAAAATCTGGATAACTTTCTATTTCAATGGTTTAAAACTCTTATCTGCCCTAGTAGTCCACTTAAACTCTTTTCTATCCCCTCTCATTGTTTCAGTCAAGGGTCCACAAATACTGCTAAAACTCCCGATAAATTTTCTGTAAAAGGTAGCCAAACCATGAAAAGATCTTACTTCAGTAGCACTCCTTGGAGTAGGCCATTCAAGAATAGCCTGCACTTTCTCTAGGTCCATTTTTAAACCTTCTGCTGAAACTACAAATCCCAAATACCCTAATTCCTTCTTCACAAAATTGCACTTCTTCAAATTAATCAACAATTTCTCTTTCCTTAACTTCTCAAACACCATACGAATATGCATCATATGCTCCTTCAATGTCTTACTGAAGATCAAAATATCATCTAGGTAAACAATGACAAACTTACCTAGAAATTCTTTCAGAACCTTGTTTATGAGTCGCATGAAAGTGCTCGGTGCATTGGTTAGCCCGAAATGCATGACTAACCACTCATACAGTCCTTCCTTTGTCTTGAAAGTAGTCTTCCATTCATCTCCTTCTCTGATCCGAATTTGGTGATATCCACTCTTCAGATCTATCTTTGAAAAATACACAGCTCCACTCAAATAGTCCATAATATCATCCATTCGTGGCAATGGAAACCTGTACCTGATTGTGATCTTGTTGATAGCCCTGGAATCTGTACACATCCTCCATTCTCCATTCTTTTTCGGTGCTAATACTACTAGTACAACACATGGGCTCAGGCTCTCCCGAATCAATCCCTTCTGTAACAACTCATGTATTTGTCTATTCAACTCTTCACTTTCTGCTGGTGTCATTCTGTGTGCTGCCTTATTTGGCAAACTGGCTCCTGGAATCAAATCTATCTAATGACTGATTTTTCTTACCGGTGGTAATCCATCAGGTATATTATCGGATACAATATCCTGAAACTTATTCAACAAATCTGCAACTTCTATAGGTACATCTTCTACTTCCTCTTTACCAACTTTTGGAATTAAAGCAAAACACACATGTTCATGCCTCATACCGTCGAGGAGTTTTCTTCCATCAACAAAACTTATTCTTGCATTACCACATACTTTTTCTTTTGTGTCTTTCAATGGCTTTAGCTTATGTCGCACTCCATCCTTTGTCAGGGAATAGATATTCGCATGACCATCATGTACAACACGCCTATCAAACTGCCATGGTCTACCCAACAACATGTGATATGCATCCATAGGTATGATATCACATAGTACCTCATCATGGTATCCGCCAATATTGAACTTTACTAGGCACTGTTCACTGACCATGACCTTGTGGTCATCCTGCACCCAGGCGATCCGGTATGGATGTGGGTGTTTCTGTCTCTTGAGCTTCAACTTCGTGACCATCTCTTCTGACACCAAATTGTCAGTGCTTCCACTATCAATAATCACATCACAACACTTATCCTTACACTTGCACCTGGTGCGAAACAGGCTCCTCCTATGCTCAGGTTCATTCTCACCACTCAACAGGACTCTTCTGTTAATTAGCGTTTTTCCTCTTTCAACATCTTCAGAATGTGATGATCTGGCATCTTCATCTACATGTGCAACTCTAGTCTGACCTTCAGTTCTCCTATCTGTCCTTCCTTGGCGTTGAGGACATTCATATGCCCTATGACCTTCTTCTCCATAGTGAAAACATGTTCCACGGAAGCCTCCTCTTCCTGATCCTTGTCCTCTTCCTCTTCCTCTTTGATCTCTAGTCTTCTGATCATGGAAACGATTGAAATTATTTCCTCTCTGATTTTGACTGCTACTGGCCTCATCCTTCTTTTTCGGATCTTCATTTCGGCCTCCATATGACTGTCCACTAGATCTTCCACCACGACCTCTTCCGTTTTGTCTGTTCTCAAACTTCTTGTTTAGCTTTTCCTCTACTTTTAGGCCAAACTGGTATGCCTCTTCAATATTGTTCATTCGAACCAAATTCAACTCCTCCTGAATGCTCGGCCTCAACTCATTAAGGTAAGGGGCAACTTTCTCCTTATCAGCTTCCACATGGCCTATTCTGATGAGGATTCAATAGAACTCCTCTATATACTCCTGAACAAATCTTCCTGCTTGCTTCAAACTTTGCATTTTCTTCAGTAGGTCAAGCTCATAATCAACATGAATGAATTGTCACTTCAATTTATCCACCATTTGATCCCATCTTGTGATTTTATCCTTTCCTCTTCTATTTCGCTCCAATTGAATCTCTTGCCACCAGATCTTCGCATGACCCTTCAGTCTAGCCTTCACAAACTTGACCTTATCAGGATCTTCGATGTCTTCATACTCAAAATATTTTTTTGATTCATTGATCCAGTCGATCAACTCCTCTGGGTTCAGATTTTCTAAAAATGCAGGAACCTCAATCTTAGGCCTTTTCCCGATCTTGGAAATGGCCCGAAAAAGCCTTTCTTCCTCTTGGTTCATAATTTCGCCTTCTCCTTCTTGATCAAAATTTTCTTCTTCTGCTTCATCCTCGCTTTCGTCTCTGACATCAAGATTCATTCGTCTACGAATCTCTTAAAAAGTAATATTATCATCATCATTTGGTTCATCCATTACATTCAATGTATTGGCTTTTTAAAGCTATTATTTTCCTGTTATGGAAATAACTTTTCACACAACTAACAGAACTAGATTATTAAATGTAAATCTTAATTTCTTTAGAAGGATGGTGGTTCTTAGTGATTATCTTATTTAGAGCCCTGTAATCTGTGGTAATTCTCCAAGAGCCATCTTTTTTTTCTTACCATGACTATGGGGGATTGGGTGGATAACCTGCTAATATTCTTGGAGCTGATTTTAATCTCATTATTTTCCAAAAGTGATTATGTAAACAAATCCAAAGGGAAAGGTGATCCCATGCTTTACCTCTCTTGTTGTTGGCAACCCCTTGAGGTCATGAAACACTTCCTAAAAGGATGCCAACACCTCATCCAATTGATTTTATATGTTTAGAATTAGACATTGAAGAAACCTCAATTCCAACAAAATTGCCTGGTCTAATAAATCTATTTTATAGCTTGATGGAAACTTATCATTGCTACTTTTGTGCTATGGTGTCCCTTGATTATGATGTACTTGGCTTCATTCTTGTCTCATGGGTACTTGTTGGCGCTTGCCATGAAAATTGCATCTGCCATACAAATATGGATTCCCAAGCACTGTCAAAAGCATCTAGTGAAATCACATGTACATCAGCTTTATCAATGAACTTTGGACTTGGACCAAACTGAGTTTTTCACCTCTTAGTAAATTGAATTTCCACTCCTTATCACCTAATCCAATTGGCATGGATGATGATGCTCATATGTTTTTAAACCAAGTTTTCTAACAAGATCAGCTGAATTCAAATTGCATTCAGAATTGAGATGAACAGCTCAATCCTAAAACTCCATAGCTTCGTACTTTGACAATTATGAGTGCTTTTTGAAGTGATCATATTGCGTAGAATAAAGAATCTGCTAACAATGGCTTACAAATACTAATCATTTGTGCATTCAGCATCTTTACCAATTTTAAGTTATCTGATAATCAATGTCTATTGAGAGTGAATCAGAATAGAGGTCAATACAGGAAGATAATTAGATAATTTTAAAATATTGTAAATGATTGACATTGTGATATTGCTATCAGGATTCAACTGTGTAGTTTTTTTGAGTCATGAGTTTGACTCAAAAAAACTACACAGTTGAATCCTGATAGCAATATCACAATTTGACTTGCTGTGGAAAATATCTCCTAATTATCAAATGATTGACATGGCATTTCTATGCTAGTCTCTTGTGAAAACAAATGATCTTAATAGATGATTATATGAAATATGAGAGTACAAACATTTAAACTTCTGCTGTCCGAATCGAGTCTAGATTTTTTTTTAAAACTTGTATGGTCTACTTCAGATTAGACTGCATATCTAAATGCTTGGTTTCTGTTTAACAGGTTTGCTATTTTGTCTGGGCCAACTATTCCAATCATTGGAGAAGGGGATGAGGAGGCAAATGACAGGTATGGCCACTAAATTGTTTACATTTTCTACTACAATTTTTCAGGACAAAAGGTAGATGCTCAGGATGAAATGAGATTTTTTTTTTTCGTTTTTATTGTGTTTATTGAACATCTTTTGCTGGATAGTGTAATGTCCCCTTTAGGGATCACCTTATACTTTGCCCTAAATTCACAAATCCAAAATGAAACAGGAGCAAAATGAAGTTTGTAATTCTTACTCAAATTTGATGAGATAAGCTGTATAAATATCTGAAGTCTGATTTCTCATATCAGGTTGATCTTTTAGATCAATCTCCTTTAACATGGAATTCTTCTGCTCAATCTGCTCTTAGAATCTGAATAATACTCTTTTCTTGCTTTTGTCCTTTTTTGCTTGGAATGAAATTTCCTTTATTCTTTATTGGTGAAAGGGTGACCACCTGTCATTAGAATTGAGTCACCACTTTTCATTGTTGCCTTTGAGAATAATGTGTTATCCCCCAAATTGCTCTCCCTTGGATGTCCTCTCAATAAAACATTCTCCCCTTTATATCTTCCAATGTGGGGGAGAGTCACACCTCTTCATCATAGTTGCCCTTTGCAAAGGTCACAACCCTCTACAATTACCACCTTTTGGATGAGTCACAACCCTTCATCATTTATGTGCTTTGAAAGAGTCACAACCCTTCATAATTGTCCCTATTTTGGAAGAGTCACAAACTTTCATAATTACCACCTTTTTGAAGAGTCACAACCCTTCATAACTTTTGCCCCTTGAAGGGGTCACTTCCTTATTTTCTTCTCATTTCTTTTGTCTTCTCTTAATTCTTTCTTGCTGCACACCTTCCTTTTTCTCTTCCTTCCTCTCTTCCCCTTTCAAATGGACTTCTCTTCTCCCTTTTATATCTCATGTTTGAGGGAGACACAACTTTTCATTTCATGCCTTTTGACCCTTCATTAACCTAACTGAATTTAATTATGTTATATTTTAATTTATTATTGAATATTTTTAATTTAAATTTTATTTTTATTCTTTTATATTATAATTTTATCATTAAATCCCATTTTCTCAAAGTGGAGATCACATATACAAACATTTTAACCTCAACTAAGATATTTCCATTATCCCATTATACTACAATGCCCACTCACTCAATTCGGGCCCATAGAATGGAGGAGAATGTTATAATTTCTGTTTCCAAACATGACTGCCAATTAAGCATGCTCAACTACTTGCAAGCTTGACATTTTTTCAGAATATTTATATTTTAATTGCTGCATCTTGTCTATATTAGTTGGCTTTAACACTGAAAAGAATGGTCTATTTGTACAACCTATTTATCACTATTTAAAAAAAAGATTTGGATTGACAGAAGTTTCTTCCACCTCACTTTGGCCTGCTTTTGCTTTTGCTTCAACTCTTACTACTGTCATGTTTTATCCCTCATTTGTTGTCCCAAAATACTAAATAGGCATCATCTCACTTCACCATAGTTATCTATATAGGAGCTCTAGCATACAATCCAAACACATTGTTTTTTCTTGATTTGAAATGTTGATTAAAATCTATGTCACTAGGTTCCAAGATGGGGATGGCAGAGGATGGGAGGGAAATGTTTTTGAGAAAGATTTTTTGGAATATCATTTTTCAGGGGGATGGGAAGGGATAACAATTTAAAAAATAGGGAAAATTTTAAAATATAAGAAATTCAAGTATTTATATAATAATCATAACATTAAGGCATTTGTCATATATGCTAGGACCTTAATACATAACATAGAAAATTACAACAAAATGTCCAAATGCTGCAAATTTTAACTATAAAATGAGAACGAATTAAAAAACAAATCTCTGATCAGCACTTTCTCACATGAAATCAAAATCAAAGTTTGAATTTGAGTCCCTGCTAATATGAGGGGCTGTTTTATACTATGGAACCCCAACCAACCCCTCTTGTGCCTCCTCATCAGCCTATGTGGCATCTTTGAGATTGTTGATGTCAGTTTTGTACCACTACATAACATATAGCAATTGAATACTTGATACATAATACCAAACACTCAACCCTCTCTTGAAAAGTATATACTCATGAAGAACATGAGAATACTCCAAGGTTCCTTACACCTGTGGATACTAACTCAATTATATTAATGTGATTTGCTGGTTAATCACGTAGACAGGCTTACGTTGTTCACTTCAGGGATGTCAAATTATTGCTATGATGATGATGGGATCTAGCTTTGCAATGTATACTCAAATTTATATCACTTCCAACTTTCCTCTTCAAAACTCTAACTACTAAACTACTTCTTGCTTTACTACTACTCCTACGAAATGGAAAGATTGGCAAATGGTGAGAATCAACCTAATGAAAGCTTGCTAGCGGCGCTACCTCCGTAGATGCAATAATTTAAGGGGAATGAGACTAGATTACCACACAAGGCTCCTTAACAAGCCGCTAAGATGCTAGTGGCCTAGTATATAGATCCCTATCAAACATTTACCAATATCACCATACAACTAGCCATCTACTTCTATTCTAACAACATGAAATGAAATCTAACTTTAATTTGAGAGATGAGAAGAAACATGCAATACACCAAAATGATCATGTACCATGCAAACCACAACAATGAATAGAGAACAATTTTGATAGTATTTTGGCAACAATTCTCCAACATAACTCCCCTTTTACAAATGAGAACAAATGGCCTTATATAGAGGCTCAAAATTACAACGAGTGGCCAAGATTAAGGGGCAAAATCAAGGGCCAAGATTAAACCTTACAAACTCTAAATAGGGTTACCATCTTTCAACCAATTACATGAGGGCACCAACTTTGTGGGCCAATGAGAAAATTACAATAATCTGTCAACCAATGAGAACATAGGACACTTGGCATGATTTGATTGCATGCACATGAAATTGCCACCTCATCAACCTTATATTATAAATTTATTTAATCCTTGAGATGAGGTGAAGCCTTGGATGCTTGAGCTCGTCCTTAGAAACTTTCTCATCACCACTTGAACTTGCTTGTACCTGATGTCCTGACCTTGAAAGGGTGAGGTCTCCATGCACTTGGGGTAATCTTGCCTTGGCCTCGGTGGCTTGCCTGGATGTGAACCTTCTTGCAATTTGAGAGCCTTGCTCTTGGCCACCGCCTTGAAATCAAACTTGACCTCTTTCAACCTTTCGTCTCGCTTTCCTTTTTCATTATCCCTGCCTTCCTTTAACCTTCCTGGTCTTCTCTAACCTTCATGGTCTTCTCGAATTTGGTTTGCATGCACCCGCCTCTGCTTCAATACTCTTGGGTTCTGGGGGCACTTGCCCTGGCCATACCTCCTTCAAGGCCCACAAATCTAACCAAACTAGCTTGCAGAAATAGCCAAGCTCTGCCTAGCCTCAAATATCTTCATATCTCTTCCAACTTTCAATGAAACCTGCCTCCTCACTAATGTTTTCCTCTTTGGCTAACCCTTGAATGTCCTCAACTATTCGGACTGCCACAACCTCGCCCCTTGGTATAAGCATCTGCCTCAACCATAGTGGTGCAGTGCATCTCCCCAAAATTGGATTTGGTTCGACTAGCAAAGCATCACTAATAGTCTTGCAATCAAATAGAAGAGGTAGGACCCCATGTAGAATTGTTTCTGATTTTGTACTGTCCTAAGTTGCAACACTAAATTTTCACTTATGATCCTAGCCCAATCAAACTTTCTTTACCATTCTCAATTCCTTCAATAAAATAATACATCCAAGGATCAAACTGCATACCTTGAGCGGAGTCCATGACTCAGTTGAGAAGCACAATAAGGTCGCCATACTCTGATTTAAAATCTGACTTGGTGAGCCCTGACGACTTGGTGACTCCCTTCTTGCCTTCGTGCAACCAATTTTGCTTTAGTAGAGTGAGGTAGGCATCTTGACTGTCTTGAAAGAACCTGGCCGCTTGATCCATCAACATTACTATCATGCCCTTCTGCTGGGGTATATTGAACACTTCTTCTACCACTTGCCCGTTGATGTTAGCGAACACTCTCTTTCCTTCATCAAAGATGATGGACCTGGTCACAATATCAAGCCGAGATGCACACTCCATCACCAACTTCGGACAAGGCAAGGTAGGAGGGAAGGCGGCAGCTTGCACAATTCCACACTTGTAGATCTTTTTTGCCATAGAGGACTGTCCCCCTTTCAACCTATCTCTCAACTGTATCATATCCATGGTGCCGATGTTGGTGTCGCCGACTCGCTTCAATTTTGAGAAGAAGGTGGTCTTGGGCATCATGTCTTCCTTATCTTTCTTGGTATTCATTCCCTTTGGGTTCTTGCTTGCACTAGCATCTGCCATCCTAGCCCTTATATCTGCCTTTCTACAGTGAGGTGGGACTACACTTATCTCTGCCCCTCCAATCCTAGGGATGAACAAACATAATTCTGCCTCGCCAATGCCTATCACACTACACTTATCTCTGCCTCTCCGCCTAGGGATGGGACTACCACTTATTTCTGCCTCTTCGTTACTTATGAGATGGACTACACTTATATCTCCCAACTTCGTTCCTAGGGGTGGGACTACCACTTATATCTCCTTTCTCCGAATCCTAAACGGAAACTATACTTATATCTCCTAACTTTAAGTCCTAGATGAGATGATGAAGTGATGGATGGATGATGCAAGCAAGAAATGAAGGGAAGAACCAATCAAGAACAGGAAAGAAATCTGCGTTATGAACCAGTCTTCACCCTCAAATATGAAGATTGTCTACTACACCAAACTAATCAACACCAAAGAAAAAAAGATAACAATTAGTAACATAGTCCACTCACCAATTTTTGCAAATCTTTCTTCAAATAGACAGGCCCCCTTGACAAATCTGTAGCTTTCTGGGATTAATAATAGGTCCCTTGATAATTTCGCAGGTCTAGACTCAAATTGGCAGGCTTTGTCAAATAGCAGGCCCTGCTCCTCTAAATTTGGCTGCCCTCCTTTCAAATTCTGCTACTCTAAACTCTGCTCCTTCATAAAATCGCAAGCCTCCTTGGCAAAAAAAATCGCAGCACCCTTTATCAATTTCGCTGCTTCTTCTAATCACAAATCTGCTATTAATGTCACAGCCTGGGCAATTCAAAGCTCTTCCTCTTCACAAGTTCGCTGCTTCTCTATATGCTTGTCTCAGGTCTCCCTCACAAATTCGCAAGTCTCATACTAATTCACAGCTCCTCTAGGCTTTCGCTGCTCACTGCCTTATAAACTCGCACTTCCAAATTCTGCTCCTGATGAAGTTCGCTCCTCCTCAATGCTTTGGTAGTTGAGAGATGAATGGTGAGAAAGAGGAGGGGTGGACATCTCTTTTATACCGATTTTAGCCTCCCTTTTAGAGGGCCGACCTGCCCAAAAAAAAATAAAAATTCATAAATAAAAGTCCATAAAAGGGGCCGACCTGCTACATAAAATAATTTTGCATTAAAAAAAAAAGTCACACTAAATTATTATATGCCCAGATTTTGAATTAAATTAGGCCTCATTGGCCACACGCCATAAAAAGGGGGCCCTAGTTTTATTTCCAATGCCACACGCCACGCATTAGGGGGCAGATTTTCGGATTTAATGCCTAGATTTATAAATTTCAAAGCCCAATTTTAAATTTCGATGCCTAGGTTTATGTTTATATTGCCCAATTTTTAAATAATAGGGCCAGACCTTTGATTTTGATGCCCATATTTTGAATTTCAATGCAGACTCTTAATTGTATTGCCCAGAATTTTATATTAATTGGTTCTAACTTTAAAATTTCAATGCCCAAAATTTTAAATTGGTGACCAGATTTTCGATTTAATTGCCCAGGCCAGATTTTGCAATTTATTTGAGGTGATTGTCTAGTTTAGTCTCAAATCTCTATTTGGAAAATTGATTTAATTTTGGCCACTTAATCCATTTATTTAATTCATTTCAGCCCCCAAATAAAAATTGCAAGGTTTTCCAAAAAGATGGCCAAATCACAATCAAACTCGAAAATGCTCAAGGTTCTTGATTTCAATAATTTTCAAAATTCACTCATCAAAGCCCAAAAATCTGCTAAGGCCTCGGGAACCTGGGATCTAGGAAAAATGCCACGGTTTGCTCCAAAATGGGGGTCCCCAAATTCTTTGGGGCGATGGTGTGAAAACGTCACAACATCTAGCATTAACCCAAAGAAATGTTCTTGAACATTTCAAGAATAAAGTAACTTAGCACAAAGAACCTCAGGACGACCCACCCGAAAAACCACTTAAGGACAAGCACTCAACAAGGGAAAGAACTTTCAAGTTGAACCTAAGCACCCTGACCATAAGTTACTCACGTGTGTGCAAATGATTTATTCCCCGCTCAACAAGAACTTGATAATCTCTCGGATCCATTAGACTTAGCTATTATAATATTCTTACTTCAAAAGCATCCTGGATAGAGCCCCGTTGCCAGTCAGGCGCTTATAGCCCCGACGGAGTTATCGTTGTGGCACCACAATCATGGTTCTACCCTTAGTGACCACTTAGTAGCACTGGTAGAGATGATGCACACCCTTTAAAACCAATTTTCATCTTTATTTTCACTTTGATATTGCCTTTCATCTTGCACTTGTTTTCATTTTTGCACTTTTTTTAAATTTTTTTTATGATATTTCTTTCTCCTTCCAATCTTTTGTTTGGCTTGCAGGCAATGAAGCCTGCGGAGGGTTTGGAAGACCACAGTGGCGCTGAAGCAGGTGTATGATTTTCACTAAGTCCAACTTCACTTCGAAACACCAAGAACTCGGAGCAATTAAGTGTGAGTGTAATGTTGTAACCATGTCAAAGGTAACTCAAGAACCTCTATCGAGTTTGACCCAAATTTAGTACGAGTCCTACCATAGACCAACGACCAAGCACAACCTTCAATCCCCTGAACTTTGTCAAATGTATTCAAGAAATGAACAAGACGGACTCTAGGTTCTGACACCAAAAGTGTAAAAATCTACACACCTCGTCCACGAGTGATAACATGGACCCCCTTTGCAAAGCTCCAAAACCAAAACTGCTCTCTAACTGAGGGAAGCTAAAAGATCCCAAGTCAATTGACTTGGTGCAAAATTAACCACTGAGCTCCCTCACAACACCTAAACTAAACAATTGAAGGAAATCTACTCTAACCAACTGAAAGGAAAACTACTCTAACCCTTGGGCCAAATGGTCCAAGACAAACCTACCCTAACTATGTACAAGACTCCAAAGGGACAACACTGACTAGACCGATATATATACTGGATCTAACATGGTTTCTCAGGATGTTCAAAAGTAACAAGGTTTGGGCGATAGTTCTCAATCTCGCAAACTCATCCTTGTACTCTGAAAAAAATTTAGTCACCTCAAACTCAAACTCAAGAAAATTATCATGAAAAATCAACAAATGAGGCAACTCATAGGGTCCATGATCAATCCAAATACAAGTTGTTTTTCCAAAATTTCCATAATCAAAATAAAAACTTTCATACCTTTCTTCCTTAAGAGCAAGGAAACAAACAACCTGGTGTGCTTCATGTGGTGACTCGTGTTCAAACGTCAATTGATCATCCACAACTTTAGGAGGTTGCAATTGGTGATGAATCTTCCCTCTAACATCTACATCGAACTCATTGGTAGTCAAGGCAAGATCAATCTTGGAATCAAGCTCATGAAATATCGTCTTTGGAGGCTTATCCTTGTGAAACATGAACCATGCATCCTTGTGAATCTCCTCAAGTGTATCCTCAAAAATAAAGGATTCCTTGATATTCTCCCCATCAAACACCTCTCCAAGTTGCTCGAACACAATATCCAACCGTAGCATCAACCCAAACTGTTCTTTGTTTTCCTTTTCCATGGGAGCAACTTGATCACCACTTAACAATCCTTGCATATCCTCACCACTAGGAGCTTCATTATCTAGCATGTAATTTCCATTTGAACTCTCTTTAGGAACATCTTGCAATTCTTTATATAGACTCTCACCAAACATAGCACCTTCAAGGCTGATAGGAGAACCATCATACATCTTTGTGAGTTGCCCATCAACTTCTATTTCAAGTGGTAAGATTTCTGGAGGTCGAAGTTGATGGTGAATTGTGCCACTTGCAACAACTTGATCACCTTGAAAGGCTTTGGTCAATGAATCCTTTTGCATTTCTTCCATAATATCCTTAAGCATCCCCCCAAAGAATATGGTGGTAATGATGTCCTGGAATGCTTTATCAAACTTTTCCTCATATCTTGATTCACTTGTAGTAACTTGCAATTCCTTGTTCAACTTGTCCACTTGATTGCTTCTTTCATGAAGGGTGCTAGAGACTTCTTCCAACTCATCCTCAAGAATTTGACTTTGTAGCATGAGGGAAAGTTCACCGAGGATCACCCTTTCAAACTTGTTATGATCTTCTTCTAGCTCCTCAAAAGTGTGAATCTTTGTCTAATATGCTTCCTCTTCTTTGGATGAATTCAATTGCTTCCTTAATTTCTTTGTCAACTTCTTCCTCTTGAGGAGTAAAGTGTGAAGGATCATCTTCCACATGAATGTCTTGGTCATTAGGTTCAACCATGCTACCCTCTTGCAAGTTGCTTTCTTCTTTGTTGGATGAGGACACAATATGCTCATCTTTTGGTTTACGACTTAAGTAATGGATGCAATCCTTGACGCCTTCCTTTGATGCCAAACTCATCTGTTCAAGGCATGCACTCTAAATTTCGTCTGTATTCGGTTGCTCACAGTCAAACCATCCCATCTCTTGCTTAGCTTGCTTTATGATATCCCGACATGGTTGACAAGTATATTCTGAATGTCTCACACTGTGTAGTCTACACCAACCAGAGAGCAACATATTTTCCACATATAGTACCTTCTCACTTAGTCGCTTCTTGATCATTTCCTTGAAACTATTCACAAACATGTTAACTCTATCATCTGATTCCGAAAATGGAATTGGTTTGAGGATATCCCAAAACGACATCTTCCTTTGCAACACCAACTCCACTCTTGACAGAAATGTCAAACAATTAAGCTCATCATGTGTGGTTGTCCCATGAATCCTACACTCGCAATCTAATGCCAATTCAGACAAATTCTTTGGATACAATTGTGCATTCAAAACATCCCGAAATCGAGCAATGTCAATTGGATGAATGCCTTGACCATGAAACCACTGCCCATCCATTGAGAAGTCTTTCCTTTTTTTTTATTTTCTAATTTTTCAATTGTTTTGGATTTTTTGAAAATTGAAGAGATCTCTCACATCTCAAATATAGCATAAAAGCTCATTGTTGTTGATAGTCCATGAACGAACATTGTTCAGCCCTCCTTCTAGCGCCAAATAATGTTGACATGACGATGGAGGGTTTGTGTGTCACCAATGCTCAAATTTTCCAACCTTTTCAAAATGAATTTCAAATCAGGCCCTCTTTCTAGCGCCAAATAATGTTGATGTCAGTTTTGTACCACTACATAACATATAGCAATTGAATACTTGATAAAGCATACCAAACACTCAACCCTCTCTTGAAAAGTATATACTCATGAAGAACACGAGAATACTCCAAGGTTCCTTACACCTGTGGATACTAACTCAGTTATATTAATGTGATTTGCTGGTTAATCACGTAGGCGGGCTTACGTTGTTCACTTCAGGGATGTCAAATTCTCGCTATGATGATGATGGGATCTAGCTTTGCAATGTATACTCAAATTTATATCACTTCCAACTTTGCTCTTCAAAACTCTAACTACTAAACTACTTCTTGCTTTACTACTAGTCCTACGAAATGGAAAGATTGGCAAATGGACAGGAATCAACCTAATGAAAGCTTGCCAGCGGCGCTACCTCCATAGATGCAATGATTCAAGGGGAATGAGACTAGATTACCACACAAGGCTCTTTAACAAGCCGCTAAGAATCTAGTGGCCTAGTATATAGATCCTTATCAAACATTTACCAATATCACCATACAACTAGCCATCTACTTCTATTCTAACAACATGAAATGAAATCTAACTTTAATTTGAGAGATGAGAATAAACATGCAATACACCAAAATGATCATGTATATCCACCATGCAAACCACAACAATGAATAGAGAACAATTTTGATAGTATTTCGGCAACAATTCTCCAACATAACTCCCCTTTTACAAATGAGAACAAATGGCCTTATATAGAGGCTCAAAATTACAACGAGTGGCCAAGATTAAGGGGCAAAATCAAGGGCCAAGATTAAACCTTACAAACCCTAATTAGGGTTACCATCTTTCAACCAATTACATGAGGGCACCAACTTTGTGGGCCAATGAGAAAATTACAATAATCTGTCAACCAATGAGAATATAGGACACTTGGCATGATTTGATTGCATGCACATGAAATTGCCACCTCATCAACCTTATATTATAAATTTATTTAATCCTTGAGATGAGGTGAAGCCTTGGATGCTTGAGCTCGTCCTAAGATGGAATCTTTGCTGGGCTTTTCCTGAGAAAATCCAAGATTTCTTCTTACAGTGGTGTTGTGCCTCATCTAACTAGGTCCTTAAGGCCCTTTGGGCTATTTTTGCTCCTCATCTTATCTGGGGAATCTGGGAAAAATATGATAACATGATTTTAGAGATACCATGTCTTCTCCTGATGTGGTTGTTGATAAAATCTTCAAAGCTATTGGGGAGAATATCAATCTTCTTCAAAATGTCCTAAGGATCAGAGTAGTCTCTGCAAGGTCGAAGATCTCAATATTTCGAAAGAGTGGAACCTTAATTTAGATATTTCTAGGGCTTTGGGTAAAACTAAGAAGTCGAGGGAAGGTTTGGTTTGGCTCTTTCCTCCGAGTCGCTGGATTAAGATTAAATTTGATGGGGTGGCTAAGGGGAATCCTGGGCTGGCTGGGTGTGGGGGAGTGGTAAGAGATGAGAATGACAATTGTATAGTTGCTATGGCGGTTCCCTTGGTAGTTCAGTCCAACCACTTAGCAGAGGCCATGGACGCTTTCCAAATGCTTATAATTTCTAGTCGCCTTGAGTGCAAAAAGGTGTGGATAGAAGGTGATTCTAACAATATTATAAATTGCCTATGAGGAGAACACAAAGCTTCATGGACAATAGACCACATAATACAAGGCTCAAAAGAAATTATCAATACATTTGAAAAGTGTTATATTGCCCATTCTTATAGAGAGACTAACAAGGTGGCGGATGGGCTTACCAACCTTGGTGTTCAAATTAATGAAATTAAAATATGGGAAGGAGAGGGTAATCTAAATGATGATATTAGATCTCTCCTAAGATTCGACTACTTAAATGGTAAGATTGGCAACATTTCAATTAATGATGGAGATGACACATAAGTTCATTGGAATTAGTGAAGAGGCTGGTGATTGTCCTTCAAAGTAGAGTATAATTATTACTCATAATCCCTTGCACGTTTTTTGGGTGATTTGTGGTGTTGTTTGACTGTTGTTTATCTGGGCTTCTTTTAATCAGAATTTCATTCTGGTAGTGCTTGGCTTTGAGATTTCGAAAATGGGAGGAGACCTTAAAAGAGTTGAACCTGCGTCTTGTGATGACTAGAAGAATAATGAGAAGGTTTGGCATAAGTTGGACAAAGGTGGGGTTACTTGCTATCTTGAGAAGCTGCATGGCTATAATAACAAAATAACTAGATTTTTTGTTCAGGAATGGTCAAATGGAAAAATGAAGTTGTTTGGTAAGGAAGTCGTGATTGATGAGGACGTCATTGTTGAGATAACGGGATTATCCACGAAGGGAATGAAGTTCTTCATGGATAGGAAGCTATCTGACAAGGCTGTGATCAAATTCTCGAATACTGATGAGGAAGAGTTGCTGGTTGAAGGTAACAACTCTTTCTATGAGCCTGAGCAAATTAAACCCATTTGGAGGGAGGTTTTAAAGCTAGTTATGTAATTTTTTACCCTTGATGGTAGATACTTGAGGGTTTATGGTTACCATTTTGTGATGTTGAACCATTTCAGGCTTAGGGCTTCGATCTCATTTCCTTTCTATCTTCTTTTAGCCCTTAATCATAGCATTAATTGCCATAGGAAGAACCTTAAGAACCAGGTGTTTCACCAAGGTTTGATTCTGCTAATTTATGAATACTTTAGGGATAGGGCTCCTCAAACCCCCTCTAAATTTATTGCTGCTTTTGGTGATATGGGTGAGGATAATTCCGCTGGGGCTGGCGAAGGGTGGGACATTGACTCTTTTGGTGAAGATGATGCTCCTTGCCCCCCTCCTAAAAACCCTAGGGTTTCTCCCAAGAAGATGTCGGCTGGCTTCCTTAGAGCAAAGAAGATTGTGGAGGAACAGGGGATGGAGACTGATGATGATGAAGAAAAGAATAGCGACCCTCTGCCTGTTGAAATTAAGAAAAAGATTATTCCTAAGAAGTCTGGTGCCGGTGTGGTGACCCCTATGGTGGTGAAGAGTAAAGCTGACAAAAGGGTGAAGATTGACAAAAGAATCCCTACTTCTGAAATTAAGAAGAGTGGGAAAGACAAAGCTGGTAAGGGTAAGGTTCCTATTCGGTTTGATTATGAGAGCTTGGTTGATCATGATGTGTATATTTCGCCCTCTAGTTTTGAGGGGACTAATTAATTACCACAACATAAGGGTAAAGTCCAGGCTTCTTCTGTGGAGTTTTGTCTTATTGATTTCGAAGACAAGAGGAAGGAGATGACTATTGGGGTTATGCAGACTGCGAAGGCCGGTTCTTTGTACTCCTTTCGGCTCATGAAATTAAGAACTTGAATTTGAAGTATCGTGCTCTCTCTGCTAAGTTTGAGGAATTGAAGCAGAATTTGGGGAATAATATTGCCCAACCCTTTTTTGACATGACGTCCTATGCTCTCTGGTCTTCTCCTGAGAAGAAACTTGTAATGGATCATGTGGAAGCAGAGGGCAATGCTAGGGATTTGATTGAATAGAGGATGGATGAGCTGAAAAAGCGGGCTGACAAGACTAATGCTACCCTCAAGAAAATTATGGACAGCAACTAGAAAATCCTTAAGTCTGCTTTGGATAGCATGAATACACTTGTGGCGAAGTTGGATGCTGATCAGCAGGAGAGGGCTATTGTGGACATAGATAAGGACAAGGAGCTCTTGCTGGTGACATTGAGGGCCTTGGAAAGAGAACCAGGGAAAGATTGAAGAAGAAGGTTGCTCCCCTGCCCAAAGATATTCAGGAGCTGAAAAAGGTGGCTCAGAGGATGAGCAAACTGGAAGAAGAGGTAAATGTGACCTTAAACACTTTGGGCTAATTCTGTTTTTTCCTTTCTTTGTTGTTTGTTGTGGTTTGCTGGTCTTGGGCTGGTTTTTTGTTGGTTTTGTTGGGGATGGGTTGGACTTGTGTTTGCTTGTCCGTTTCTTTTTGGCTTTCTGTTTCATGCTGGGGGATTATAATGCAAGATCTTTTGTAATCTTTATGTAAAGGGTTTCAGGGCCCCTTCAAAACCTGCTTTTGCTCTAATTGAAAACTTTTAATTTCATGCCTTTTAACCATTTTTTAAACTTAACTAAATTTTGATTATATTAATTTTATTTTTATTCTTTTATATTTTAATTTCTTCTTATTAGTTATTAATAAACACTATTTCAACAAGGGGACATTACTGTCCACCCTTCCCAAGATTGCTTGTCCTCAAGCAATGTAGGTTTCTATGGACTGAATCATGAAGGTCACAAACTATATCGTTTGATGATTGTATTCCTTATTTAATTTTGTTGACCCAATGTTTGCACAATATCCTGGATATCTCTCTGTGTTAAAAAGGGTGATTTTTGTTGACTTGGTGGTTAGCACCTCCTTGGGGACTTGTGACATGGCTTAATTGCCTCCTGTGGGTCGGGTTAAATCCGACATTTGTATTGAGCATTGATAGTTCGAGCTTTTGGCGCAATAGAAAATGATTCCAACAATTGGTATTAGAACCTTGGGTCACCCTTAAGTGGGTGTTGAAGACTCAGTCGGTGTTGAGGGGGAGATTGTTGACTTGGTGGTCAACACCTCCTTTCAAATTCGTGACATGGCTTAACTGCCTCTCGTGGGTTGGGTTAAATTTGGCTTTTATATCAGTCGTTGATAGTTTGATCTTTTGGCGCAATGACAAATGATTCCAACAATTTTAACATATATTAAGATGAGGATTAGAAGCATGACACACATCTATAACCTCAAATGTAACACATCTCTTTGGTTCTCTCTAGTTGTTCTTGTATCTAGAACATATTAGGTATGAATATGAACCTGACATGGAGTATAGACATAAAAACACGAAGTATATACACAAATAAATGCAGACACAACATACACATAAAAATACAAAGTATACACGTGAATGTATGCAGACACAATGCATACACATAAAAACACAAAGTATACAACATGTATATATGCAGACACAGAGCATACATGCAAATACACATGCTTTTAGATCCCTTCTTTTTTTGAGCTTGAAAGTAGGCCTAACCCCAATCTTGCTGCTCATAAACTATTTCAAGCCAAAAAGTGGGCGTGACCCTATATTATTGATTATACTCCATTTCAAACCAGAAAGTGGACCTAACCCCATCATTTTGCTCATTATCCATTTTGAGCCAAAAAGTAGGTGTAACCCCAATCTTGCTGCTCATAGTCCATTATGAGCTAGAAAGTGGGTCTAACCCCATCTTTCAATTCATAATCCATTTAGAGCTAGAAATTGGGCCTAGCCCCAATCATAAACCATTTTGAGCCAAAAAGTGGGCTTAATCCCATCTTACTGCTCATAAGCCAATTAGAGTGACAAAGTGGGCCTAACTCCATCTTGCTGCTTGTAAGCCAATAAGAGTGAGAATGTGGGCCTAACCCCATCTTGCTGCTCCCATATGGTCATAAATTTGCTCCAATATGCTTCAAGGATCTGTTTATGAAGTCCCTTTGTATTTTCTCATAACCCTCTTCGTTTGAGACTCTTGCATGATGTCAAATGACTAAGTGTCAATTGTGATCTTTGAGTTATGATTTTGACGCAGTGCAAATGGAAAATCCTAGAAAAGATAGTCCAAATCCACACTAGCAACATCAATATAGCGGAAACACAACAAGAGAATGCACAAATAGAATTTTCATTCAACATGCCCAGCTGTAAGGCCTTCCGGGTCACGGCCAAATAGAAACAATTACAACAGTAATTATGCAACCTTTTAGCTAGTCCAGCTCCATGACACATCAGTCTCTGGTAGAGACACTAAGGCATATCTAAACTTGAGCTCTCAAGCCACCAAGCAATCTTCTTGTCTCCAAGCATGCAAACCACTAGCTCTGCTATTACAAATATCAGACAAACCATCTAATCTGCAAGATCTCGCATGATCCCATTACTATCCTTCTCCAATCCCTCACTGCCTCAACAACTACCCCAGACCCTCCTTTAATACATTTCTTCAACCACAAGCCGGCTGGAAGAAAAATAAATCCTAAAACCTAGTCGGCTTCTATAACAAACAATTATTAAATGCAATACAAGTCGGCTCTCAAATAGCCTTACAAATAATTAATTCTCCATGTCGGCCTCTAGATCTACCTAGGAGAATACAACACAAGCTGCCCCCATTAAATACATCAAGTCGGCCCACCAAATCCACAAGAACACCAGTCGGTAAGCCAAACTACCGACCGTCAGCAAAACAACCAAGCAAGCTAGGCATCAACGAGCAAGCATGTCGACTGAGCACCACAAGCATCGCTGAGTACAGGTTCTGCCGAGCACCAGAAGTTTACCGAACTCCTTCAATGACCGAGCCCCTTGGCCAAAGCTGCAACCGAGTAACACAGAAACACTACAACACACCAACACGCAGGATTGCCAACTACCCTAGGATGCTTCTGCATTAGATTTGCACTATGAATCTTGTCATTTCTTGCCACTTGTTCTTGATGACTATATTCAGACACTTTTTGCATATTGTTGTTCTCATAGGCTGGTAGAATCATTGCTCTGATACCAATTGTATTGTCCCCCTTTTGGGATGTCGCCGATTTCTTTACCTCTTTGATATCAACAATTAGGATTGAACCTTCAGATTTTTTGTTTTGTATTCACTTAGAATGAATTCAATGTCTTAGCTTTGCTCTTATGGGATACCTTATCTCAATAGATAAATTTATCCTTTGCTGATATATATATATATATATAATTCCTTTCTTGATCCCTTAAGTTATGGGTTAGTGATAATTGATAAGTCCCCTTTAATGCTTGGAATGAATCCTCCTTTATACTTTATTGGTGGAGGGATCTCCATCTTTCATAAGGATTGGGTTACCACTTCTCGTTGTTGCCTTTGAGAATAATATATTATTCCCTAACTTGATCTTTCTTCCATGTCCTCAAATGAAATCTTCTCCTCTTTATATCCTCTAATGTGAGGGAGAGTCACACCTCTTCATAATGGTCATAACCTTTCACAATTACCACCCTTCGAAAGGGTCACAACCCTTCATCATTGCTGCCCCTTTGAAAGAGTCACTTCCTTATCTTTTTCCCATTCCTTTCTCTTCCAATAATGCTTCCTTAATTCCTTTTGCTCCATTCTTTCTTTCTTCCTCCATGTATCCCTCTTCAAATGAAGTTTTCTCTCCCTTTATATCTCATTTTTGAGGGAGTCAACTTTTCATTTCATGCCTTTTGACCATTCACTAAAATTAACTAAACTTTGATTAAATTAAATTAAATTTTAATTTTTATATTTTAATTTATTATCATTTATTAATAAATCCTATTTCAACAAGGGAACATTACAGTTTGACTGAGAGTCTATTGATCCTTAAGTCACATGGCTGTTAGCTATAAACTTGTATGTACGGGAATATTATGTTAACTAAATGGTTAGTCTTGGTCGTTACCTACCGAAGGGAGAGTAGTTGTGTCGCGACGCTTCAGTCGCACCCCTACGGGTGACTTATGTACTCTCTCAGATGGAAGAGGACACTTACATTTTGGGATAATATGTTATGGGGACATTGATGTAACTGGGTTGTGATTAATGTAATACCTTACAGTTCTTTGATATCTTGTGCACTTTGTATCTGTGTAATTTCCAGAGGAGTATGCATTAATTCCTGTTTGCTGTAGGAGGTAAACATTTGGCACCGTTGCTGTACGAATCTGGGAAGTGATTGAATGGCGTGAGAATGGGTCAACCCCTCGACAATGGCACTAGCAGGGATGATGACAGACCACGTGAACTTTATGAGGGAGAAAACGCCTTGACTTAGGATTTTGTGATTCTGCTACAGGTGGCAATTGAGACGTATGTAAGGAGAGAGGCTGCGGAGGCGGAAGTCCCAGAGGGTGCAGTGTGGGACGCTCTCGAAGTTTGTCGGGTAGTCAATCAGGGGCACAGTGGTCAAACACATCCTCTAGGCTCTAGCCTACTTGGGGGGGACAACAACCAGTACCAGTGGCAAAGAGACCAACCATGTCATCTCAAAAACAAAAATTACCAAAATTTAATGGCGACGGGAAAGATCCCGTAAGACACTGCCGCACTTGTGAAACCATTTGGACGGCGTTCGGAGTCACCAACAAGGATGAATGTGTCCAATAGTTTCCAGCGACCCTACGAGGAGTGGCCATTAACTGGTACTCCGACATGGATAAAACAACAATAAACACGTGGGACAATCTCAGGAAGGAATTTCATGCTGAGTTCTGATTGCTTCGGGATGACAATGAAATCATTGCCGATATCTACAATGCCAAATAGGGAAAGAAAGAAACTGTACGAGCGTGCAATCAGAGGCTTAAAGAGCTGCTCGAGAATATGGAGGCTCAGCAAGCCGATGAATTGAAAAGGAGATGGTTCATGGAGGGATTAAAGCATTCCCTCAAGAAGAAGATGAAGATAGTTCCACCCACGTCGTATGCAAATGCCTATGACAGGGCCATGAACCTGGAGAGTGAAGATAAAACTTCCCAGAAAAAGAGGAGTAAGTCCTCATTGGAAAGTGACGAATCCGGAGAGAGCAGTAGCGACGATGAGTTGAACAAGAAAGTGCAGGCTCTTCAAAAGGATATGGAGAGAATGATGGAGTTTAAATCAATGAAGGGGAATGCATGAAGTGACCAAGGTGAACTGTGGTGTACGGAGTGTAAGGAGAACGAGCACATGAAGGGCTCGTGCCCGAGAAAATCATTCTGCGACATTTGCAAAGTTATGGGCCATTAAGAAATGCCCGTACAACATGAAGACGAGGGGCCAACAAGTACTCTTTACACATGAACAACCGTGTACCTTTGGGGCAGCAAACACCGCACAACAGAAGAACAACAACGCATCATCCGACAGGTTCCGAAATAACTAGTGAGGAGGAAGAGGAAATAATGACAATAGCAATAGGATCCAGATACAATATGATTCGAAGGGACAGCCGATGATCCAATGTCGGGTATGCAACCAGTGGGGTCATTTTGTCTGCGACTGTCAGAAGGGCAACGCACCACATAAGTTGTGTTG
Organism: Chamaecyparis obtusa; assembly: GCA_027943335.1. Taxonomy (NCBI): domain Eukaryota; kingdom Viridiplantae; phylum Streptophyta; class Pinopsida; order Cupressales; family Cupressaceae; genus Chamaecyparis; species Chamaecyparis obtusa. Next base: position 143,043 of record BSBK01005124.1, on the reverse strand, counting down.
ATGATGCGGCCTTGGAGATCATGAAGATGCTAATTGTCTGAAACCTGGTGTGAACTACCTCGACGTTGAGGAAGAAAAGGTGCTTGCTATCACTCGGACCCAAACTAAAGAGGCTCGTGAAGAGATTGAAAAAGCGATGAAGGTATGGAAGGATGCACACGAGAAGGCAAGCACCTCCGGGCGGATAGAAGCATAAAATAATATACTACGACAAATGTTGCAAATGGAGGTGCCAATCAAAATCCAAGACCTTCAGACCGTGCCTCAGTTGAGGGCAACACTATTGAATACCTTCTCCATACAACCTGGCACCACCACACATGACACTGTACAACCAATGACTGTTCTTGGTGGGTCGACAACAAATCCTATGTTGCTGGCAGTAAATAATGGCCGACACCCCGCGGTCATGGAAATAGGTATCCTCGGAACGATCCTAACAGACACCATCATGGATGGCGGGTCTGGGGTAAATGTCCTTCCTGAGGAGACGTGGAAGAAACTTGGGAAGCCTACTCTGTGGCCCCTGACCTTCAATTTACTAGGCGTGGACCAACAGGGAATCAAACCCCGCGAGACACTAATGGCCCAACAAGTGACCATAGGAACACAACCGTTTGTGTTGGATTTTGTTATGATCCCGCTGAAGAAGAAAGGGTATGATGCCATCGTAGGTAGGGGATGCTTAGTCACGGCAAAGGTCAATCACAATTGGAAGAGGAACACTCTCTCCATAGAAAGTGGCAGGCGGAAGTTTGCTATTGACCTCCGTACCTAGATGGTGAGCGAGGAGATCGCATCCTCTTCGGAATTAGAGTCTGACGGGGAACATGACCGACGGGATGATGGAAAGGATCAAATGGAGCCGAATGACCAGGGTGTTCTAGAACTCGGAGAATGTTTTGAGGATGAGACAAGTTCGATGAATGGACTCTTCCATTGGCAAATGGAAGACTATGAGCTCTTTCATAGTTACATGCTAGGGTGGAAGACTAGAACAAGTGCCGGAGAAAGATGTGTTCCCGCCAGAGTATGGGGAATACAAGGGGAGGCCCACGCAAATGACAGTCCAGCCCACCAATTCGACGCAGGGAAACAAATCAGGTATGAAGAACCATCCTTACAGATCACCAACCTCGAGGATGAAGGAAACCCACACAATATACTACTAGGGGATGATTGGGATCCCGTGCTAAAAGCTGCAACATTCAAAATCTTTACGGAATACAAGGACGTATACGCATGGACTTACAAAGACCTCAAGGGTGTTCCACCAGAGTTGTGTGTACATCGTATCCCCTTTGTACCGAGAGCCTTACCTGTGTGGAAAAGACCATATAGGATGAACAAGAACTACGCAGCTAAGGTGGATGAGGAAATCCAATGGATGCTTGAGGTAGGTATTATCTTTAGGGTGTAGACAAGTGAATGGGTGTCTCTAATAGTGATATCACTAAAGAAAGATGCCAACCAAATCAAGATTTGTGTCGACTTCTGATGCCTTAATGCGGTCACCATAAAGGACCCCTTCCCCATCCCGTTTATAGATACAATTCTCGAAGAGGCCGGACATGAAATGTACTCATTTATGGATGGATTCTCTGGGTATAACTAGATATCTATCGCAGAAGAAGATAAACTGAAAATGGCATTTGTGGTGGAGGAAGGAGTGTACACATATAATTGGATGCCCTTCAGTATATGCAATGCACTGACAACATTTCAAAGGATAATTCTTCACATCTTTGACAAAATGTCGTGGGCAATTTCAGGGCCTTCCTAGACAACTGGTCTATCTTCAGTGGGTAGGACATGCACTTGGTTGCCCTTCAGGAGTGCATGGGGAGGTGCCGCAGAGCAAGGTTGGCACTCAACTCGAAAACATGCAAGTTTATGGTCCCACAGGGGAAGCTCTTGGGCGATATTGTTTGTAAGACTGGGTTAAAGACTGATCTTGACAAGGTTTGAGTAATAATAGAAATGGAGGTCCCTATGGACGTGACAAGAGTGAAGTCATTTTTAGGGCACAGTGGCTATTATAGGCGATTCATGAAGAACTTCGCACAAGTCTCTTGTCCCCTTGACAGGCTGACACAGAAGGGGGAACCATACGTGTGGAGTACATACTAGGATGCTGCATTCGAGGATCTGAAGATGAGGCTGGTCGCAGCACCGATCCTTGTGTATCCCAAGTGGGATAAGGAGTTTCACGTTCACGTTGATGCTTCCAACTTTGCAATAGGTGAAACCCTTCCCCAGGTTAATGACCATGGTCTGGATCATCCTATCTATTTTGCTAGCAGATTGTTGTCGAAGGTAGAGAAAAACTATAGCACCACGGAGCGGGAAGCATTCGGGATGGTGTATGCCGTGCAAAAGTTTAGACACTACTTGTTGGCAACGCCGTTCACATTTTATGTGGACCACCAGGTGTTAATGTACCTGGTCAATAAGCCCATCATCCAAAGTAGAATAAGCAGATGGCTGTTGTTACAAGAATTCACGTTCACGATCATCGTACGACTAGAGAAAAGCTACATGATCGCAGATCATCTCTCTCGATTCAAATCTGGGGAACCACCATAGGGAGTCAATGACGAATTCCCGGACGCACACTTGTTTCACATTGCCATCTTGCTAGCATGGTACACAAGCATAGGTGAGTACCTCTCGACATCACAGTTTCCGAGGGATATGCTGCCCGACGAACGAAGGAAACTGGTGCTGAGTAGAACCTTTCAACTAATAAATGGACTGTTGTATAAAATGGGACTTGACCAAATGCTTCGAAGGTGTCACGGAGGAAGAGATTTTGAGCGTACTGACGGAGGCACACGAAGGGCCAGCAAGCGAGCACATGGGGCCGGACACAACAACATGGAAAGTGTTGTTGGCAGGGTTGTGGTGGCCCACGTCGCACAACGATGCTCGGGAGTGGGTTGTGGGATGCGACACTTGCCAAAGGGCCAAAAAACCGTTAAAGCGAGACTTCATGCCTCTACATCCTTCCCAGGCGCAGAAACTCTTTGAATGATGGGGCTTGGATTTTATTGGACCCTTGAAGGTGACTAAGGCTCAGAGGTGTCGGTATATTGTGGTAGCCACATAATACATGACAAAGTGGGCAGATGCATGTGTCATGCTAGACAACTCGGCCTTGAGTACGGCTAGATTCATATACAAGCAAATCATAACAAGGTACAAAATTCCCATCCAGTTGACTAGTGACAGAGGTCACTTCGTCAACCATGTCATCCGACTGTTGACAATGGAATTCAAAATCTTTCATTCCCTGTCTAGTTCGTATTACCCTCGAGCCAATGGCCAAGCAGAGGCCACAAACAAGATACTAGTCTCCGTGATTTATATGTCATGTGGAGTGGAGCAAGAGGACTGGGAAGAAAAGTTACCCTCAGTGCTGTGGGCTTATCGAACAACATAAAAGGTCACAATCGGATAGACGCCCTTCTAGTTGATGTATGGACAAGAAGCAGTTGTCCCTGTCGAGTTCATGGTACCAAGTTTAAGGATAGCGATGGAGAATAGATTCGGGGATATGGAAAGCCTTTGGGAAAGATTGTACAATCTGAACAAGATGGATGAGCGTCACATGATGGCGCAGTGAGCTACAGAGGTTGCGCAACTGCGGCGGAAGGCCTGGCAGGACAAGCATCTCAAGCAAGTTTGCTTCACCTTGTGACAACTGGTATTAAAATACAATGGAAAGAATGAGATCAAGCCTGACAAGTTTAAAGTAAAGTGGTTGGGGCCATACTGAGTCCGACAAGTCGGCGACAATGGGGTAATCAAATTATGGACGCTCGACAGCAAGGAAGTCCTTGATACAGTAAATGGGTCCAAATTAAAGCCATACCACGAAAGGCGATTGGGCGACAACCTAGTTCACGCCGGCAGGCCCAACTAGACGATAGGTAATTTAAAAAAAAGAAGACGAGAGAACATCGTACGACCGTACATGAAAAAATATATAAAAAAGACAAGAGTCGTATAGTGCTTGGTCGTACAACATATAAAGTTAAGACGTATGACATATAAAGGTACCATACCAAGTGGAAGACCGCACAATTCTGGAAGTGAGGGAGAAGTCCGTATGGTTCTGAGAAGTCCGTACGGTGTTGAGAGATAAAAACGTACGGTGTTGAGAGATAAAAACGTACGGTGCTGGTAGAAGCAGGAAGTCTGTACATTTTCGTACGGAAGTAAGAAGAGAAAAAACAGTGTCTTGCAAATCCGTACAGTCAACAGGGAGTAAAAGGAAGGCAATTTGTTGTCATTCGTACACTGTACGGTCCTTAGTGAATCAAACAAGAGGAGAAATAACACAGGAGAGAGAAGGGAAAGTGTTGAAGCCCTAATCATTTTACTAGGCAGTTAGGAATTGATTACAATTGCCTTATATTGTACATAGCGACAACGGAGAAATAGTTAATGGACACAACAAGGAAGAAATTGAATTGGACGGAGCAGTTACAGGCTTCATCATCTTGCACCACAACCATGGATAATGACAAGCAAGTGGTGCCCTTAGGAGTGAAAATGGCAGGGAAAGGAGTCAAGGATTCCACTAGTAAAAAGTTGCGGCCCAGGTTGCAAATGTCAGCCCAAAAAACTGCCGTCACAACGCACAATGTGACATTTGAGGGTTTGAACGGGGTAGAGTGCAAGCAGTGGTGGCAGGAGACGCCTGACAATGATTTCATTAAGGGGCAACTCCGACGAGCAGAAGTGCATTGGGCCATCCATATGTTGGTTTTTGCATTCGAGAATACAAAGGAGCTCTGAGAATAATGATTGATAGCTTCGACAGATTCAGCCCAACTAGTACTTTCGACTATCGTGGCCATCCCCTCACCATTACATTTGCCGCGGCTGATTTTAACGGAGTTTTTGGTATTCCCGACAGGCATGGGAAGAAGGTAGCAACCAAACCAAAGAAAATGGACCGGGAAGAAAAGGTGAAGTGGATCTCACTGGTTTCGAGGGCTTTGTCACCTGCAGAACTAGACTCAGTTGTTTCTGCTTCCAAGGGATGCGGTATCAAGAAGACACTCATTGCACTTGGGGAGTGGTGTGCGATCATGGATGTGGTTAAAAGTTGGTTGACAAGGTCTAGTAGGGCTTCAGACATCGCCATCCCATAACTTCTAATCATGAATGGCCTAAGAAATGGGATTATGTATGATTGGGCTACACTCCTCGCAGAACGAATGTATGAGTTCCTGATGGTGTAGTGTAAAACATATTATATGCCCCACTATGCTATTGGATTCTTCTTGGAGGCCACCCGTCAGCAGATTCCAACAGACAAGTTGGAGGTTCAGTTGCAAGCCACCTTGGCACCAAGCGAGCCACCGATATTTTACTGGCGGCACTTGGATACTGGAGGTACTCAGTTGGGACAGAAGAGGAAATCCCAGGTGGTAGCCTCTGAGTCCGAGGGAGATGATGGCATGGGAAGCGACAGTGTGGAGGAGTTGGAGGAGTCTTCGAGGGTAAGTGGGGGAGATAGTATTCGAGTGGTCGATCCGTTGGAGCATGAGGCGGTAGGAGGGTTCATTGCCCCCACTCAGACAGCCCCCTAGGATGGCATAATCCTATTCCCACTAGCACTCCTATTTGGGGGTGTGCCCACACCCGCTAGAGTTCCGGTACCTAGGTTTGGGCAGTTGCATACACCAGTAACTCTTTCTCCTCCTTTGGTCCAACCACCATGAGCAAAGGCAGAGCAAGCCGCAGAGGTGACACCTATGGAGATTCAGCCTGAAGGACAGGTAGTCGTGGTTCTAGGGGACGGTGTAGGCTTCGAAGAGGCATGAGCTTCGGAGGCTCGGTTGGATTTAGTTGCGTCGGGAGGTGCTCCTGATACAGTGGATACATGGCTCAACTAGTTTCAGTTAGTCCCTATGTAGCTCATCGGACCTCCTCTTTTTCCATCGAGATAGAGACAGTTGCCCCCACTAGGTGCAGAGGTGGTAGATGTTGAGGAATGTAGTGAGGGAACTCAACATCTTGTGGAGGACGTTCGACTTGGGGGTGAGGATGTGGAGTCGACGGGTCAGACCCCACCATTGTCCGAGGTTGCGCCTGAGCCAGAGATTAGCGACAGGATGCTGGAAGTGGGCTAGAAGTTGGCAGATTCTATGGGGACTGCAGGGATGGATGTTGCAACAGGGGCCGTGAGCTGTAGTCTTGCATTCTTCACTGGCCAGAGCGAGGGAGAGTTTGAGAGATGTTTCCTCTCTCAGGGATGGCCTATCGTGGAGACTCCCAAGATGTTGCAGGCATGGCAGGCTCCGAGACTGCTTGGGGGACATCGATTGTACTCTCTCCTCTTGGAGTTGGAGCAGGGATTCCGAGTTGTGTACCTTGAGATGAGGAGGGCTTAGCATGCAGGAGTTGTGGCTGAAGTAGAGCGGGGAGTGGCAGTTGCAGCTCGAGAGGAGCTCACTCGGGTGCAGGCCGTCGAGGCTGAGTTGGTCTGGGAGCGGGAGTCTTGGGTAGCTTTGGAGGTACAGTATGAGGAGATGGCCCACTTGGAGAGTCGCCCGCGGGATGAGATGGCTCACTTACATGGACAGTTGGTTGCAACTCGGGAGGCAACTAAGCTGAAGGATAAGAAAGTATTGGAGGCTGTTTTCATGGTAAAGACTATGCAAGAATGCCAATTGATTGCAGAGTGCGATCTGAAGCACATGACCGAGCAACTTCGCGAGCTCAGAGCACGCACAACTACTACACCAGGCCCTTCTTCATCAGGGACGCTTCCTCCGCTCACTCCTTGATTTCTTGTATCTAGTTGTATATTCATCCCATTTTGTTGTGGGTCCTGGACATTTTGTTGTGTCGTCTGGTGATGACCTTTCATTTTTTGGGGGATGACATTAGTTGTAAACTTGTATGTATGGGAATATTATGTTAACTAAGTGGTTAGTCTTGGTCGTTACCTGCCGAAGGGAAAGTAGTTGTGTTGTGACGCTTCAGTCGCACCCCTTCGGGTGACTTATGTACTCTCTCGGATGGAAGAGGACACTTACATTCTGGGATAATATGTTATGCGGACATTGATGTAACAGGGTTGTGATTAATGGAATACCTTACAGTTCTTTGATATCTTGTGGACTTTGTATCTGTGTAATTTCTAGAGGAGTATGTATTAATTCCTTTTTGCCGTAGGAGGTAAAGAATGACATTATGCATGATCACCAACTTCTCTAGTTTTCAAGAGGTAAACTATTCCTCTTGACTAAGTATGTAATTCCTCTCTACAACACAAGAATTGGCAACTTGAGAAAAGAGGTGAGTGGAAAGCATATTCTTAACTTTGATGCATCCTTGTTATGCCATGTCCACTATACAATAAGTCATTTTGAGCTAGTGGTAGCTCTATTCGTCCTCATTGTGGTTTTTTGAATGTTGGACCATGGAGATTGACAAATTCTAGGTATTGCATTTAAAGTAAGGTAGACTCATTGTCATTATACATCCTTCAAAGGCTTGAATGAGCCCTTCTTTCACCTTTTCACATTAGGTTGAGGCACTTTCCTAGACCATTTTGTATACCATTTGGAATTTAGAGAATAGATTGTCATATGAAGTAGGAAGTTCATAGTGTTAGTGTTCCCTTGCTACACCACAATGGGCTCGATATGTTACCTCATAAATTACAAATTAGGATCCCAACTATGAATGGCTTGCTTTATCTGCCCAAGCATGCTTCAAATTTCTCATGAATCTTTCTATGACTAGGGGAGCTATATCAAAATATCTTATGACTTGGAAAACATGTGAGATGAATGAGCAAACATATCTATAAACAAATTATAAAAAACAACTCAATTGACAAAGAGAATGCTATTTCACAAAATGAAAATACTTCACAAGTTAGAAACATTGATACTTTAATAATATAATTAGCAATGTTTTTACCTCATTGTGAACCACCAATTATCATCAAGGAAATGTTTTTACCTCTTTGCGAACGTCCAATTATCATCAAGTATTTTTGTTGCACATTTTCCTTTACGTGTGTTTACCTTTAACCATCTACTCAATTAGTATTACTATTAACCATCATTAATTGTAGAGGCACCTCAAGCATCCTATTTAATAAAATAAAGTAGTTGGCATAGCTAGTATCCATTGGCTTTAGAAATTCATTCCTCAAAAATGTCTTGAATAAAGTGAGGCATGATGGGTACAAAGGAGCATCGATATGTCTCTGTTGACATATTTAAGTTGTCATTGGTAAAGTCATTGACAAACATCCCACCAGAACACCAGTACATCACACCGGTACTCTTAAGTATGCACCGGTAGACTAAACAAGTAAGCGGTGTACTTTGCTAGTCACACTTATGCCGGTCTAAGTTATTCCAACCGGTCATGGGAGACACACAGGGAAGAGTTGGCTAACCGGGTACAAGTTCTTTAAAGGTTAAATGCATGATAATCCGAACTGGATTATGCGGAGTGTTCTCAGTTAAAATTTGAGTTAGCTTTTTCAGTTTTATTGAAGTTAGATTTGTTTTATCTACGAGCGTTTCAAGGTAAACTTAGGATCAGTTCGCAAGCTTTTTATTCTAGGGTTTTGCATGCGTGATCTATGAGAGATTTTACAGCTTAGCGGAACTGTGAGATGTATTTTTAATAAGATTAATTTCTTATAAATACAGGTCATAGGACACACAAGAGTTGTTGAATATCCAGAGCACGAGAGAGATATCTTCTGAGAGGAGCTACAGTGATGAGAAGTGAAAGGCAGAGAAAGGTCCAACAACCAAGCAGAGCAAAGGGGAACATGTATGATTTGATTAGACAGAAAGTGTCATCATAAGATCATTGCTTTAGATTGTGAAGCATATTTAAATCCCTTAATCAGGGTGAACCCTAATAGGTTCTTTGTATAAATCGCTTTACCTAGTAATATCTTTATTGGTGTTGAAAGTCCTCTTACAAGGCGACTTCTAACAGGGTCAAGATCCTAATAGGTCTTCTACCAAAGTCCTTAATCGGGTAGCACTTTTACCAGTGCTTTGTAAGCCTCTAACAGGGCACCTTTATTATTGCAGTAGTAAAGTTGTGGGTTCTATCCCACCATAGTTTTCTCCTTCTAACCGAGGGTTTGCACGTATATATGTTGTGTTGACCTGAGCATTTCAATTTCTGTTTATGAGTGTTTTTATATTCTTTTAATTTTGCAAGAATATATATATAAGGTTAAATTGAAGTAGAAATTGTATTTACTGATTCAGCCCCACTCTCAGTAACCGGTTAGGATTAACAATTGGTATCAGAGCCTTTGGTTCTCAAAGATATAAAGCTTAACCGCTTGAGTAAAAGATCATGGAGGGATTGTAATATCCCCTTTTCAAAATGGAATTTAATGATAATAAGAATTAAATATAAGATTAAATAATTAAATAATGAGAGGAAATATACAATTATAAATAAATTATATTGATTAAATAAAATAAATAATAATATATTATAATATATAATTAATTAAATTATTATTATAATAATGCAAGGATATATTAATAATAATATTATATTATTAATAAATAAATATAAAATATAATTATAATTGTAAAAAATATAATTATAATTATGTTGATAAAATTAATATTAATAATAAGTATTAATATGATATTAATCAATATTGATCAACATTAATAATATTAATAAATTAATTAATGATAATCAATATTATTAAACCATACATATTAATCAATATTGTATCATTCAAAACATAATTAATATTAATCTTAATCTCTATCCATATATAGATAAGAAATATAATTAATATTCTTAACATCAACAATACTAGTAATATTTCAATGACATTAATAATGCATAGTTATTAGCTATACTATCAATAATAGCCGACATTACTCATACCGGTTAGCCACCGATAACTAGTCAAGGATAATTGACTTGGTTTTGAACAACAGCAATGCGTTTAGGAAGGTCGTGTCCCGTGACAAAACAAGATATAAATTGATAGAAGAATAAGCCATGATAAGGAGGGGGAGAGGAGGAAACATACAGAAGGAATATACATATTCCAATATCAATGAACAATACTCTGAAATATGACTATGCACTTATAACTACAGGTCCTTTTCTCACTGCCAGTAGTCATCTATTTACACCTGGGAGCAGTTGATACAAACGGAATGAACATAACAAGTTAAGTCAAGGATTGAAAAGAGAATACATCGTATAGAGAAAGACGATATTCATTTGCAGCATCCAAGGAAAACAACCATCATACGTGATGGAATATTGGATGAGTCTTATCAGAGTCTATATTCATGCACTTATACCAAACGGTGTCATCAGGCAAACATTAAGTATGAAAATACCGTACGGGGGAGTTTATATCATCTGCAATCATACTTAAACTATCGGTATGGGACATGTCTTTCTAAAGAAGTAAAATGCATATCCATTCACAACATTGTCACCTGGCAAAGGAGAATTTGTGAGATCTGTTACATTGATTTAGTAAAGTATAGACGACTAGTGCCTAGTTGGAAAATCAAACTCTTCAGATGCATAGTCGAATTTGTAGATGCACTGGTCACACAACGTGGAACAAATATATATATCTCCATCGTGTTATGTTACCAAAAGATTGAGGGGATGTTTTCTTGTGGTGTGAAGCTCCATACAAGTTTCGAGGAGCTCTTAGGCAATTCATTGATGACCCCATCAAAATGAATTGGTTAATTGGGAGTAACAGTTATTGAAAGGATAATTAGGCATCCAAGCAAGGAATAAGCTTTCAGTATTACGAGCTATAACTGTATGATAATTTTATTATGCAAGCACTTGACTCTCAATTAAGATAAGTTCTATTTTCTAAATTATTCTTAGAATCTTGATTTGCATAATATAATGAAGTTACTTATTTTTTTTTATAAATTTATGTTTATATATGTATTGTAATTCTCATCTTAAGTCTAAATTTCCATTTCAGGACTAAGTTAAAGATGGATCCCAAGTGGGGACATTACAGGGATACAAGTATCAAAAGCAGCTTGAGAAAGCCAATGACATAATTGCCTCTCTTGAGAATAGACTGAGGAGGTCTCTTGCAAAGAGAAAAGAGCTAGCTCTACAACTGAGTGAGAGAAATGAAACAATTGAGAAACTCTTTGGGCAAAGTGGATCTGATGAAGCAGAAGAGGCAGTCTCTAATCTTATGGAGAGAAATCAGAGTCTAACCGATCAGATCTCAAATCTGAAAAGGGAGCAGGAAAGTAATGCTCTGAGAATGACTGCAATCATTGAAGACAAAAGAAAAGTTGAAGATGAAAGGAACGGTGCCGTGAAATCACTAGTAACCTTTGAAAGAGTAAGAAATCTGGTAGAAGATGCGGTGAGGGAAAGTGATGTTCTTGTATTACAACTTCAAGAAGACATGTAGATCATAACTCAAGAGAATGTTATAATGCAAAAGAACTTGCATGATAAAGATGATGCATGCGAAAGGCTGGCTATTGAATTTTATCAACTAAAGGAACAGATGAAGACTCTTGAAGAGAGAAATGAGACACTCAAAAGGTACAATGAAAGCTCAGAAAAGCTTGATGAGCAATTGAGGGCTCAAAGAAAGCACAAGGATCGCACAGGACTTGGGTACACTGGTCAAAGCAACAATGAAACCGGTGAATCCTCTAAAGTCAAGCAGGGCAAAAAAGGAAAAGAAGAAATTGACAGAAGATAAAGGTAAAAAGACGTTCAAAACCTCTTGCAATCATTGCGGTAAACTGGGTCATAAAACAAATGACTGCAAAAATGCACCAGTGAAACCATTCACTTCTAACAGTTACTGCAACAACTATTACAAGTATAGCCACATGACCTATGAATGTAGGTCACGTCCCAAGAGTGTGTCCAGTAGAAGCAGGGGAAGCTTTAAAGGTTATTGTTATGCATGCAACAAGTTTGGACACAAAGCAGAAGAATGCAGATCCAAAACCATGACATTCAAATCCCCACCAAGACTGGTATTCCATAGTAGGAATATAAACCGGAGCACAACCAACCGTGCTAACTATGGACCATATGGCCATAGCAACTCCCGGTGTCACTCACCCAAGAATAAGGAAAGAAGGGTCAATCCATGGAGGGCGACCGGGATGGCTTGTTATACATGCAACAAGATTGGGCATCTGGCCAAGGAATGCAGGAACCGGCCAATGAACAAAAGAAAAGGACCGGCCAAACTAGTGCAGAGGAACTTGTCTCCCAACCAAAAGGGTAACAAGGGAAAAGAGACTGAAAAAGAAGTCAAGAAGATTTGGTTCAAAAAAGAATCAAAGAGCTCCGTTGAGGAAAAAACAGAAGGAAGATCATCATTTGCTGATGGTGATATCTCTTCAACAAACTGAGCCTAAGGGCTTAAAGGGAACCGATAGTTTGCCTATTGTTCCCGGTAGAACTAGTGAGTGATGATTTTACATAGTCAAAAAGTGCAACCGGAAGAAGTCACTGGTCTATCAGGTATTTCGAAAGGGTAAGTGCTAACATCACAACCGAGGATTGATTTGTTAGCAATATAAGTTGTCATTAGTGTATTTCATCAAACCCATTCACACCGGTCGAAGATCACCGGTCGCTCGCATTACTTAGATGACACACCGGTAGATAAAGCACATAGTATATGCACTGGTCCACCAAGTAGTTAGATAAACCGGTAGACTAAACCGAATACTCAGTATCGGTCTTATTCAGCATCCAACGACAAACTGGTACTGATCTAACTGATAGAAAAATCCGGTCTAGTCTTTGTGGAACAGTTTGAGTTAAGAGCTTGATTATGCGAGACATCCATTACTCCGATGCGAAGTTAACCTTTCAACAGGAGTTAGCTTTAAGTTCTACGGATGATCTCAAGATAAACTCTAGATCACAATGCACAGCTTTCTTGCGTTGCATATTTTATGGTCAAGTTTATTCCCGGCGGTTCTATGAGTCAAGAGGATCACTCTTGTATAAATATTAGTCATAGGACGCAAAGAAGGTTGCTGTCGTTGATAAGTGAAAATCGCAGAAAGCAGAGGAAAGATATCTTCTGAGAAGTGCGACAGGCACAAAGGTGAAGGAAGGAAAGAAGATCATCAGCCAAGCAAACAGGGGAATAAATCTACAGGTATGATCTAATCAGACAATCAGTGTCATCATAGATCACTGTTTTTGAAAGGTATTACATCATACACAAATCCCTCTAGAAGGGTGAACCTAATCGGTTCGTTGTAAAAATCCCTTAACATGGTAACATCTTGTTTATGTTTAAAGTCTTGTAACCAGGCAGCTCCTAACAGGGCTTAGATCCTAAACGATCTTTTGTAAAAATCCCTTAACCGGGTAGCACCTTAGCCAGTGCTTTGTATGCTCCTAACAGGGCACCTTCATTTAGAAGTAGTGAAGTTGTGAGCTCTGTCTCACCGTGGTTTTTTCTCTCTAACCGAGGGTTTCTACTTACAAATACTTGTGTAAATTTGTGTGATTCAGTTTATGCTTGTGAATGACTGTTGACTTTCTACTTTGCATTCAAGAATCTGTTTACAAGTTTTAAACAATAAGATTTAGTATTTTCTGATTCACCCCCCCCTCTCAGTAACCGGTAAGGTAACAACAATTGGTATCAGAGCCCAGTTCTCTATACAATAAAAGTTTAACAACTTGAGAAAAAGATCATGGAGGGTTACTGGTACCAGAAACAACTAGAGGAAGCCAATGACATTATTGCCTCGCTGGAAAATAGATTGAGGAAGTCACTTGCAAAGAGAAAGGAGCTGGCTCTGCAATTAAATGAGAGCAATGAAACCATCGACGAACTCTCTGGGCAGAGTGGGTCCGATGAGGCCGAGAAAGCAGTCTCTGAGCTTACGGAAAAGAATCAGATCCTAATTGGTCAGATTGTTGATCTCAAAAGGGAGCAAAAGTTAAATGCTCTAAGAATGATTGAATTCATTGAGCAGAAATGAAAAACTGAAAGCGAAAGGAATACAACAGTCAAGACATCAACAGCCTCTGAAAAAGCAATGAACCGGGCAGAGGAAGCTGCAAGAGCCAATGAACTCATTATGCAACTCCAAGAGGACTTGTTGATTGCCACCCAGGAAAATGCCAATATGCATAAAGCATGGCAGGTTAGAGATGAAGCATGTAAGAAGCTGGCGATCGAGATATATCATCTCAAGGAACAAATGAAAGTCCTTGAAAGAAAGAATGAAATGCTGAGAAGATACAATGAAAGCTCGGTCAAGCTCGATGAGCAACTCAATGCTCAACGAAGGCACAATGATCACACCAGTCTTGGATTTACCGGTGGAGTCAACAAAAGGAAGACGCTAGCACAAAGAGGTAGGAAAAACTTTTACACCTCTTGTAAGCTTAGTGGAAAACCAGGTCATGACACTAATGACTGTAGAAATGCACCGGTAAGAACCAACAACAGTTACTGTAAAAACTGTTGCAAAAATGACCACAAGACCAATGAGTGCTGGTCCAGTCCCATATTCGTGTCCAGTGGAAGTAGGGGAAGCTTCAAGGGATACTATTATGCCTACAACAAATTCGGACACAAGGCTGAAGAATGCAGATCAAAGACTATGACATTCAGATCACCCAGACCGGTATTCTCAAAGAAAAGTAGAAACCAAAATACAATCAATCATCCAAACAAAGGGATGCATTGCAACAGAGAATCATGGAGCGAACCACCTAATCCGAGAGGGAGGGATCCATGGAAAGCAACTGGTATAGTCTGTCATTACTGCAACAGAGTCGGTCACCGTGCCAAGGACTGTTGGAACCAGATCAAGAACAAAAACAAAGGATCGGACGGACCGGTGGTGAAGATCTTGAGTTCTGATAAAAGGAACAACAAAGACAAAGAAACCAAGAAAGTAGTAAAGAAAATATGGTTTGTCAAGGAATCAAAGAACTCTGCCGAGGAGGCAACAGAGGCAAAATCATCATCACAAGATGGTGAAATTTTTTCTGCTAACTAAGTCTTCAAGGCCTAGAGGGAACCGGTAGTACAACTATCGTTCCCGGTAGAACTGGTGAGTCCTATCTCACTCAGACTACAAGTCAGACCGGAAAGACAAGGTGATCAACCGGGACGTGCCTAATCAAAAAGCCAGACTACCGGTTTGCAAAAGCGTCAAGAAAGGTTAGGTAAAACATTTATTACTATAGCCGTTTAACAAATAGTTACCATTTGGTAATTACGTTATACCCTAATCCTATATAAGAAAAGAAGGATAACTAATTCCCTTTTACCTTGCGATTTTTGTTATCTAATTTCTGCTCGAGCAATATTATTGCATTTCGATCATTAAGTGAGATCACTTGTCAAACCGATCTAATCATCTCTAGCAACCAAGTGAGAGCAATGGCATCCTCATCATGCGAAGCAAAGCTTGTTCCTGCAAAACAAGTGGATCGTAGTCCTTTTGGCATCTCGCCTAATCAAGATAGGGAGATCGACATGGCTGGTGCGCTCTCCTCAATACCCAAAGGAGTGCTCCTGACAGAAGATGTAATTGTGTTTATTCATGCCAAGCAAGAAGAGCTAGGAGAATCGTACATACAAAACGAGTTTCGGTCGCTGTGCTTAGATGGTAATCATCCCAGTTGTTACACAAAGCTGGTATCGTCGGGAATCATATATGGAGCCTCGTATCTAGTTATCTTCAAAGCTGAATGGATTCGAATGGTAGTCAGTCAAGTGCATGATCCAGGATTTTGGCTTATGAGGGGAATCTGCACTTCGATCACTAAAGACGATATTCACAGGGTAACTGGGTTCTGCAATCAGGGAGAAGCACTTACTCTAAGAACCATATCTAATGCAGTGGTGGCTAACCTGACGAAATCAAAATCCGACAAGCGATTGATGACCGTGACTGACATTGAGGATCCAATTGTTCGGTTCGCATCAGCAGTAATTGGTTACAAGGTATATCAATCTAGTAACCTCAATAGCATACCGGGTGGAGGCATACATGCAACCTACAGGATTGTTCACGACAACGCACAATATGATTTGTGCGAAATGCTTAGAGGACAAATGTTTGAAAACATGAAGAAGTTGGGCATCGTCAAGAAGAAATCATTGAAATTTGGAACACTCTTAGTTTGTCTTTACTTCTACTATTCTAATTTCTTTCCCGGGAAAGGAAAAATAACATGGACAACAGATCGACCGGTCATGATGCAAATCCGAGATATGGCTAACGAACTGGGAGATTAGTTTGATAAGGAAATGGCCAATTACTTCAATGCATTTCAACAAAAAATGGATGCAAGAGAAAGAATCCCGTCAACTATTGTTGACAAATACAAAAATGAGATATGTTTTCTGGTATCTACTGACTTCTGCATCATTCAGGCAGTAGAACCGAGAGACGAGTATGCACCTGAGTTTGGTTATGAAATCACAACAAAGTTTTCAATGGTGTATGTAGAGGCCTTGGAAAATGCACATCTAGATCTAGGTGCTCAACGGTTTGGAACCTATGAAGAAATAGAGAAGAACTTAAAGCAGGCGCCAATCAAGAATGTCTATGTCAAAAGATCGCCCGCGCCAAAGAAGAAACCGGAAATTGCACCACCAATAGCACAAAAGAGAAAAGCTCAACAGGAGCCTAGCACACAGGAGCAAGAAGCAGAAGAAATCGATTCGGAGGACACAGTTTTGCTCAGTGAAAGAAAGAAGAGGATCGGCAAGCAAGCAAAGGTGGATCCACCAAGAAAAGGTAAACCAACGATAGATGAATTCATAATAGGACTAAAAGAAACCGGAGGAATGGCTAATGTTAGTAGAAGATACACCTTGGAAAATGATGAAGACCGAAGAAAAATTGAAGATGCTATCGTTGAATGCCTGCATAAGTTCAATCTAAGCCCTACTGAGCTTCAGAAGGTATTGCCTAAGGATCTGTTGAATATCCTTCAAGGCAGGTGGAAAGCTTCAATGGAAAAGGAAAAAGAGCTAAGGATTCAAGCTTTGCTAGAAGTGCAAAATCATTTCACTCTAGAAGAAGCGAGTCAATAAGCTAAACTAAACCAACAGAATTTCCTGATAAAGAAAAGAACAAACCTCTTGCTGATTGGAGAAACCAAGAAAGTCCATACTGAAGGAGTAGCCGTCTAGAACAACCTACTTCGGACACAGCAAAAAGCAGAGGAAGTACGCCAAAAGGCAACAGCTCCACCGGTTCGTGACACCGGAGTAGGAAAAGGAGTACTCGGAGTAGACAAACCGGTCATTGTTGACATTACCGGTGAACCGACAAATCCTACCCTTCTTGTATCTCCAGAAAAAGGTAAGGTTCGCACCATGACTGTTAATGACATTATAGCTGAAATTACCAATTTTGGAGAAATAGATAATGTAGCCAAATGGTATAGCGTGTTAGCTGAGGAAGACAAACAGGCAATAGAAGAAGCTCTTGTTGAAAGTCTTCTAGACTTCATGAAAACACCCAGGGATTATAGAGGCAAGTTTCCTCTCGAATTGAATGGCAAGCTTCAGGAAAAATGGAGAACCGGTCTGGAGAGAAACTCTCAAATCAATAAAGAAGCATTAGAGAAAGCTAGACCTGGCTTGAGTGATAAAAGTGTCACACTTCTTTTATGTGCTGCATCTATGAATTTAGACACAAATTACAGAGTCGCCAAGATTCTCAATGGTTATGAAAATGAAGTCTTTAAAGAGACCTTGGATTTCTGGGAGCAGTATGATTTCAATACCCTTGAAGAAACAGGTCCTCAGGATCACACCACTACAATTGTGGATCCACCTATTGAGTTTACTGCAACTCAGACTCCGATATCTGATGAGCAGGAGGTCCTCACAGAAAAGTTCACTTCTAGTAAACCGGTTAAATTGGGACAGACTTCTGTCAATCTTCCTACTGACGAATCAGATCAAAGAGGCAAAGGGATCCCTACAGATGATCTTCATATAGCTGAAGAACAACTGCAATCACAAGAGCCCTCACATCAAGTAGAAGATGCTATGCTTGAGATTCACATTCAGCAACCAGAAGGTAGACCAGAAGAGGGAAACAAGATTGACCAACAGGATGTAAAAGAACATGAGCAAGCCCCAAAGGCACAAGAACAGAGTAGGGAGAAGGATCAAGAAACTCTTGCCAGCTCCTCTAAAAGAAAGATCACAACCTCTGGAGAATTTGAAGCAAAAAGGAGCAAAGCAACGGATACAATAGTTGACATCAGCAAAATGTCAACAAGATAGCTGAAAGAGCTCACTAAGAGAAAACAGGATATGGTTCTGAATAAAGTAAAAGATATCCTGTACCACTTTGTGTCGGATGTTGATATAGATGAAGATGAACCGGTCATCGACTAGCTCGAAGTGCTGATTGCAACCATCGGTGAGGATCTAACTGATCCAGAAACAGTGGCAATTGATCATTGTGCGTAGAAAAGAGTGGATCTTCTTCACAAGCAAGTTGCAAATATTAAAGCTATTTTGCCAAACAATCTAAAAGTTCTTCAACAACAGATACAAGTTGCAGAAAATTTGTTAAGCAGAACTTCAAATTTTGAGATTTTCTTGATTGACAAAGCTACAAAGACTTTAGAAGACGTAAGAGCTTTGTCCAACCAATTTGACATCAAGACCAAAACGGCCACAACTTTCAACAGAGAAATGGCTAGTCTTACTCTAGTCTTCAGAAAGACTGCAGAAGAAGAGAACAAAAGAATTCAAGACATCGTTGGATTCCAGATGTTTTTAGCCCCAACACTTGATATCATGCACCAGACAACTATTTCAACTGATGTTTTGATTAATGAACCAGACTACAAAACTGTAGATGATATGGAAAACATCATTGTATCTCTCAAGGCTGCCCAACAAAACATTGAACATATAACCGGTCAATGGGCACCGTTTCTACACTTTGCAAAGAACATATATAAGCATATCTTCACACAGCTTCAAATGTGAAGGAAGACATAACCCTTTGTTTTATGGAGGCAAAAAGGGGAAGTTATTTGGACAAAGAGAAGTTAATGAAAACCAAAGAACTCAGTCAGGGGAAGCTTCGTGCAGGAGCAGATCATTCAATCAGGCAAGACTGCAAGGGTAGTAGGGCAGTATTCTATTAAACTGACCAAGGTTTGAACATCTATTGTATGAATGGTTTTGTTTTTGACTGCTTTGCCACCAATGACAAAGGGGAAGATTGTTAGCAATATAAGTTGTCATTAGTGTATTTCATCAAACCCATTCACACCGGTCGAAGATCACCAGTCGCTCACATTACTTAGATGACACACCGGTAGATAAAGCACATAGTATATGCACCGGTCCACCAAGTAGTTAGATAAACCGGTAGACTAAACCGAGTACTTAGTATCGGTCTTATTCAGCATCCAATGACAAACCGGTACCGATCTAACTGATAGAAAAATCCGGTCCAGTCTTTGTGGAACAGTTTGAGTTAAGAGCTTGATTATGTGAGACATCCATTACTCTGATGCGAAGTTAACCTTTCAACAGGAGTTAGCTTTAAGTTCTACGGATGATCTCAAGATAATTTCTAGATCACAACGCACAACTTTCTTGTGTTGCATATTTTATGGTCAAGTTTATTCCCCGACAGTTCTATGAGTCAAGAGGATCACTCTTGTATAAATATTAGTCATAGGATGCAAAGAAGGTTGCTGTCGTTGATAAGTGGAAATCGCAGAGAGCAGAGGAAAGATATCTTCTGAGAAGTGCGACAGCACAAAGGTGAAGGAAGGAAAGATCATTAGCCAGGCAAACAGGGGAAGAAATCTATAGGTATGATCTAATCAGACAATCAGTGTCATCATAGATCACTGCTTTTGAAAGGTATTACATCATATACAAATCCATCTAGAAGGGTGAACCTAATCGGTTCGTTGTAAAAATCCCTTAACATGGTAACATCTTGTTGATGTTTAAAGTCCTGTAACCAGGCAGCTCCTAATAGGGCTTAGATCCTAAACGATCTTTTGTAAAAATCCCTTAACCGGGTAGCACCTTAGCCAGTGCTTTGTATGCTTCTAACAGGGCACCTTCATTTAGAAGCAGTGAAGTTGTGAGCTCTGTCTCACTATGGTTTTTTCTCTCTAACCGAGGGTTTCCATGTACAAATACTTGTGTAGATTTGTGTGATTCAGTTTATGCTTGTGAATGACTGTTGACTTTCTACTTTGCATTCAAGAATCTATTTACAAGTTTTAAACAATAAGATTTAGTATTTTCTGATTCACCCCCCCCCCCCCCCCCCCCCCCCCCCCTCTTCAGTAACCGGTAAGGTAACAACATGATTAACAGGTAAACGCATGAGAACCGTTTGTCGTAAGAAAGATTAGGTAAGGTAATTAATGCTGTAGCCATTAACAATTGTTACCGTTTGATAATTACCGTTATGACCTAAGTCTATTTAAGGGAAGGATGATTACTCATTTCACTTTACACTGCGAACTGTGATTTTTTGATTTCTTAAGTCTGAGTAATCTTTTCTTGCTTCGATTTACAATCTTTGCTAAGTGAACTCTATAAATCCTATCAAGAACTCTGTGTAAACCGGTCGGATACAATGGCATCGTCATCTTCTGTTGTCAGCCTAATTCAAGGTAACCAATTTGATAGACCAGTTTACGACATAATGATGGTGTAGAACCGAGAGAACGATATGATGGGTACTCTATCGTTGTGCCCGAAGGAGTTATGTTAACAGAAGACATAGAAACATTCATCCACTCCAAGCAGGAAGAATTTGGTGAAACTTTCATCCAAAGCGAATATCTCTCACTCTGCGAGGACGGAAAGCTTCAAGCCAAGTATGCGAAGCTTGAGACTTCAGGTTTGATTAATGGAGTAAGGTATCCAACCGTGTTTCGACCGGATTGGATAAAACTGGTTCTAAGTAGGGTTCATGAACCAGGTATGTGGCTTGCGAAGGGCGTAGTCACAATGATAACCAAAGAAGATTTGCGAAGGGTCACTGGATATAGAGATAAAGGGAAAGCTCTTACCCTTGGAACAATTGCAAATGCAAAAGTCGCAAGGTTAACAAAATCAAGGTCTAATAGTCGGTTGATGACTGTGAACGACATAGAAGACGAGGGCGTTCGGTTTGCATATGCGGCCATCGGATACAAAATCTATCAGTTGAGCAAGCTCAATAGTGTACCGGGAGGAGCTATACACACCGCACACCGGATCATGCATGACAATGCACAATACAATATTTGCGCTATGTTAAGAGGGCAAATATTCGAAAACCTAAAGAAGCTCGGTCTGGTGAAGAAGTTTCTCAAATATGGAACTCTGTTGGTATGTTTGTTTTTCTACTATCAAAATTTCTTTCCAGGGAGAAGAAAAGTTACATGGCAAGTAGACAAACCGGTTATGGTTCAAATAGGTGAATTGGCAAAAACCTAGGAAATCGGTTCAATAAAGTTATGATCGATTACTTTGAGGCCTTTCAGCTTAGAATGTACGCCAGGGAAAGAATTCCCTCAACCATTGTTGATCAATACACGGATGAGGTGTGTTTTCTAGTTAGTACCGATCACTATATAATTCAGGCTGTGGAGCCCAGAACAGAGTATGCATCAGAAGTTGGGTATGAGATCACTACCAAGGTAGCCAAGGCATATGCAAATGCATTGCAAGAGAGTGACCTAGATCTCTTTGCATACCGGTTTGGCACATATGAGGAAATTTGGGAAAATCTGAAGAAGACATCAGTAAAAGAACCGAAAAAGGTGTATGTAAAAAGGACTCCCACACTGAGGAAGAAAAAAACCGTAGCAGAAGAACCCAAGGTTCAAAGGAAAAGAACACAACAAGTGTCCAGTGTACAAGGGGAAGAACTAGAAGAAACTAAAACTGAAGAGACCACTACTCTGCACAGAAAGAGAAAGATTGGGAAACCGGTGAAAGTGGATGCACTAAGAGGAAGGAAGCCAATCATTGATGAAGCGGTTGAAGGCATAAAGGATACAGGGAGATTGGGAGTAGTTGGAAGAAGATATATAGTGAGTGATGAAGAAGATAAGAGAAAAATAGAAGCTGTTGTTTTTTGTTTCTACAAGTTCAACTATACTCCCACTGAACTTCATAAAGTAATTCCTGATGATTTACAGGAAATATTAGAAGGAAGATGGAAATCTTCAATTGATAAGGAAAAAGAGCTGAGAATTCGAGCTCTTCTTGAAGTCCAATGTCATCTTACTCTGCAGGAAGCGACCCATCATGCTGACTTGCATAAACAGAGTTTTAAGATAAGAAATAGAATAAGTTAGGTGTTGATTGGAGAGGTAGACAAAGTGCATGAAGAAGGAGTTTCGACTTGGACAAATCTTCTTCAGCAACAACATTAGGCAGAGGCAGAATGCGAGAAGACCAAAGAGCCACTGGTGATTGACACTGGGAAAGGAAAAGGCATACTGGGAGCCGAGACTCTAGTCAAGGCAAAGATATCAACAAAACTGGTCATTGTTGATATCACCGAAGACAAAGCTGGTGATCTAACTCCACCAACCCTACTTGCTTCTCCAGTTAAAGGTAAAGTGAGAACTCTAACTGTAGATAACATAGTTAATGAAGTCATGGATTATGGTGAAGTGTCAAATGCAGCTAAATGGTTTAGTGTTTTAGTAGAAGAGGATAAGCAGAAAATAGAAGTTGCTCTGTTGGAAACCTTTTTGGATTTCAATAGAAGTCCTAGAGACTATAGGGCTCGATTTTCTCCTGAATTGAATCAAAGAATTATGGCTAAATGGAGAACCGGTTTAGTAGCAAACAATAAGATTGTAAGGGAGACATTGACACAAGTGAGACCAGGTCTCAATGAAGAGACAACAAAACTTTTGATGGAAGCAGTGTCACTGAATTTGGACACAAAGAACAGGGTCGCAAAGATTATTAACGAATATGAAAAGGATGTATCTAAAGATACACTAGAGTTCTGATAGCAATATGACTTCAGTACCCTAAAGACAACAAGTCCACAGGAAATCTCTCAAGAGGAACTTGAAAGAGTATTGGTACCACCGGTACAATTCACAACTTCTGAACAATCTTCGACCGGTGAGCAACAAGTTCCAACTGAACCGTTCACATCTAGTGAACAGGTAAATCTGGGCGAACAAGTTAAACCAAAAGATCAAGTACAGGGAGAGTCATCAGAAAAGATGACTACTGAAAAAGGAAGAGGTGAAGAGGAAATTGTTGTGAATGAACATGTTGCCGAGGAGCAACAAATAGGAGCTACCACCAGAAGAGGAAGTCCATCCAGAGGAAGAGGTACAACCAGGAGGGGAAGTACATCAAGAACAACAGGTACGACAGGAAGAGATACCTCAACATCAAGAGTTACCTGTTAATACAGAACAAGAAAAGCCTGCAGAAGAACAACCCATACATGAGAATAAACAGGAGGAACCGATAGATGTTCCTAGCTCATCTTCATTGAAGAGAAAACTAACATTTGCAACAAATTTTGAAGGAAAGAAAAGCAAAGCTAGTGAAATAGTAGTTGACATAAGCAAGATGTCAACAAGACAACTAAAAGAGCTTACTAAGAGGAAACAAGACATGGTCCTCTCTAGTGTAAGAAACATCTTGTACAACTTTGTCCTAGATACAGATATTGTCGAGGATGAACCTGTTATAGATCAATTGGAGATACTTGCACAAGCAATTGGAGAAGATGTCACCGACCCGGAGAGACTAGCAATTGATCACTATGAGAAAAAGCGAGTTGAAATTCTTCACAAATAGGTTGAAGAACTGAAAGTCACTGTATTTGCAAGAACTGGGGAGCTAATGCAGCTGGTACAGGATGCAGGAGGACTGATCACAAGGACTTCAAACTTTGAAGATTTTGTCCAATATATAACTGAGAGAACATCTCAGATTTCAGAAGAGATAAAGGTTCATTCATCCAAGTTTGATGCAAAGAACTCTTCTGCAACTGAATATAGCAGGGAAATGACCAGTCTTGCTCTCATCCTCAGAAAGGCATCAGAAGAGAAGACAAAGCGAATTCAAGATCTTATTGGATTCCAATTGTTCCTTGCCCCAACATTTGATCTAATGTAGACAACTGGAATTGATGCAGATAACCTGATCAAGGAACCTGATTACAAAACAGTGGAAGACATTGAAAACATAATTGTCTCACTGCAAGCAGCGAAAATTAACTTAGAACATGTAACTGGTATATGGAAGCCCTTCCTTGATTCAGCAAAGAAAATATATAAGGATATTTTCAATAAGTTACAGATATGAAAGGCAACATTTCCAGAAGTAACAACCCTTTGACCTATGGAGGGAAAAAGGGGAAGAAGATTAGATACAGAGATGGAAGAGAAGAAGATCATCAACCCTTAGACCTATGGAGGCAAAAAGGGGAAGAAGATCAAATATAGAGATGGAAGAGAAGAAGATTAGATATAGGGAAGATCAGTGTAAGATCAACATAAGATGACAGAGATAAAAAAAATAGTGTGTTACAGGTAGACAAGAAGGTCTACAGGGGAAGTCTACAAGACGGGTGTTTTGATGATTCAGGTGATGTTTTGCCACCAATGCCAAAGGGGAAGATTGTTGACATATTTAAGTTGTCATTGGTAAAGTCATTGACAAACATTCCACTGGAACACCGGTACATCACACTGGTACTCTTAAGTATGCACCGGTAGACTAAACAAGTAAGCGGTGTACTTTGCTAGTCACGCTTATACCGTTCTAAGTTATTCCAACCGGTCATGAGAGACACACAGGGAAGAGTTGGCTAACCGGGTACAAGTTCTTTACTAGTTAAATGCATGATAATCCAGACCGGATTATGCAGAGCGTTCTCATTTAAAACTGGAGTTAGCTTTTTCAGTTTTACTGAAGTTAGATTTGTTTTTATCTACGAGCGTTTCAAGGTAAACTCAGGATCAGTTTGCAAGCTTTTTATTCTAGGGTTTTGCATGCGTGATCTATGAGAGAGTTTACAACTTGGCGGAACTGTGAGATGTATTTTTAATAAGATTAATTTCTTATAAATACAGGTCATAGGACACAAGAGTTGTTGAATATCCAGAATAGGAGAGATATCTTCTGAGAGGAGCTACAGTCACAAGAAGTGAAAGACAAAGAAAGGTTCAACAACCAAGCAGAGCAAAGGGGAACAGGTATGATCTGATTAGACAGAAAGTGTCATCATAAGATCATTGCTTTAGATTGTGAAGCATATTCAAATTCCTCAATTAGGGTGTGTTGGTGCCCAAAAACGATGGTTCGGATTTGGCCAATTGACAGGTACAAATTGATACCTCTGCAATTCTGGCTTAGTCAAGCCAAGGCTAGTAGGCCCAAATTCACTTTGAACTATTAAATTCTCTGAGTCACACATCTACGTATACAAAACAAGATTCTTCCAAAGGTGGTGAATGATCCTTTGAGGAAAACAACTAATCTCCTAAAAATCTCTATTCTATAATACTTGACTAAATGGATTATAGTAAAGACTGAAAAGTAATGTTTTGAAATAAAAATTTAATGATCTACAAACTATAGATGAACTTAATGTGACAATTTCCAATTAAAGATTAGATCAATGCCTTCTAAGTATTTGGGTTATAAAGTCAAAACACTTTCAATCCTACGTACGATCAAAGACGGTTTTAAAAACTTGCTTTAATAAGACAAGACCATCACTTCACAGGCTTCCACTTGACATATAATTCAAATCAATCTATATAGCTAATCTTATTGAATTTAACTCAAATTAAGAGACCGATAAAAACAAGAGAAGATACACAGATCTTTCAATTGATATTTAAACTATATATATTAATTTTGAATTACGATACTTAGGGAATTTAAAACAATGAAACACTCTATTTAATAGAATATCCGAAAGACTAATTGAAAACATATAACTTATAACCACAAATAAAAAGAAATGACACTTATCTTTATTAATGTTGAAAAACTGGTACATAAGAGTTCATAATTGTAGTTGTTTATGAAATTCTATTCTATCAAAATGTATCTTTTACTGTCTTGTATTTACATTTTACATTATGTATATATATGTGTTTGAGTGGCTTTCACACCTCTTTAGGGTGAAAAGACACAACCCTTATTACAAATTATTTTGAAAAAATAATAAACTAACTAAAAAATAACTACCTAACTTTCGGATTTGGGTATGGTCGAAAAACCAAAACACCTCGTTGAAAGCTAAGATTTTTACTGGAGATAGGAAATTTGATTTCTTGAACTGGGTCGTTTTTAGATTTTTAAAATTCGACCATCTTCAGCCTCTGTTGGCATCATGTTTGCAGTAGGTCAAAATTCTAGCATTTTCTGAAGGCTTTGATCATAGAATTTTGATTGTTCTTGTCACAAAGCTTCATTTCTTAATCCCTCAACTCTTAATTGAAAATTAATATAATTATTTATCTCATTTCATGTACTCCATCATTAATTTTTTCGGGCATGGAGTTTAAGAGGCCATTTTTTAGGGTTTTATCACTGTATAGGACTACAAATTTTGCCCAAAATTTAGAGCTCCAATAGGCTCTTTCTGGGGACGTATGCTCCATGTGAGCATAGCGAGATTCCAGCTATCTCTGGAGGAAGCAGACCAAGTATCCATACTAATGTGATGCGAAGTAAAATTGGGTGGCCCCAAGCCTCCCCAAAAATGAAACTCACTTCCTTCCTCTTTCGAACACCCGATTCTGATCACATAACACTTTTAACCTTGCTGCATTACACATGTCATCCTTATAGACAATTCTCATTGCTTCATCAATATGATCTTTGGCATCCAATCTATGTTCAGCCCTTGAGAAATCATCAGGTCCGTTGTAATCCTTGTTGAATAGAAGATTTTGGTTAATCATACAAACCTCTAGGTTAGTCTTTTTCTTTTGGATACCTTCTTGTTCACAATCTGTCCCATCTCTATATTTTGGATAGTTTTTCTCCTCACCAAAAGGCTTTGAGAATAGCTTATCTTTAAGAAGTACAAACTCTCTCTCACCAAGAGTTTGATCAACTGGGACATTTCTAAAATTTTCAGAATTATGCTTCAACACATTCTCTTCATCATGTCTAGCTGATTCCATCTCATCTTCATATGTTTGACATATTCCATTCTCATAGGATGAATTGACATATATCTCACCTTCTAAATGTATATTATAATTTTTATCAACTTCAAAATTAGGACTGCTATCTTCATCATAATCCTGATGGATTTGATTACACAGAAGTTCTTCTTCAAATAATGGATTCAAGAACATAGAGAACTCAAACATATATTCTTCTTTTTCCTCTTCAAACAATGGATTCGGGAACATAGATAATTTAGACACATCTTCTTCTTCTTCCTCTCTACTAAATTCATCCTTTTTAGAATCATATACTTCATCAACAAGACAGGTGTCTCTCATTAGGTTTATCTTTTGGTGTTTCATCAATTTTTTTATCCTTGTGAATTGGAAAATATTTTGAGTCATTTTTGTGTATATGCTTTTGATATTCCTTATCCAACAAATCTGAAATTTGTTCTGCACTGAGAAGGATTCTTCATCATTGTCTTTATTGTCTGCATCTGCTTCATGTACCCCATTGCCAGAAGATTCAGCTACATATAAATCAATTACTGGTTCACTATATTTCACATATTCTTCTTTGACGAATGTGCCACGAAGTAAATACTTGATTCTTAGAGGTAGGTAGCCTTGGTTAAAATTATCACCTTCTTCATATCTTTTGAAAGAAAAATCTAAACCAGGCTCTAAATCCATATTGCAACTTGATTTTCTTCCCGCTCATAGCACACATTGTTTTCTTCTTCACTTACATATTTCATGCAATTCTCATCATGGTCGGATTCTTCTTCAAAAACATTATCAGATTTTTGTTCCACCTCTATGTTTTCCTTTGCCTTCATTATATTCTTTTACTTTCCGAAAAAGAAGCTTCAAATCAGGGTCATCTAAAGAGACTCTTAAATCATCAAGTTTTCTTCGAAATTCCTTGCTTGAAGGTGCGATATTTGATGGTATCTCCAAATAGAAACCCATCCTTCTTATGAACAAATGGGCTGAAGACTCACCCTTTTGTCTTTCTATATTGAAAAATGCATCTAAGGGAGACATGTAAGATTCTATTTCCATAGTGCAATTTTGATCTTCATTATGTTCATAATACATGTTATCTTCTTCATCATTGGTATAATGAAACATATCAAGAAACCACTGCTCAAATTGCCTCCATGATGAAATGGACTGAGTGGGTAATGATTCATATTGCTCTCTTGCATTATCTTCTAATGTCCTGACAAATAGTTTCATTGCTTGATCTTCTGCACAAATCTCATAGTTCTCTATAAATGCATAAAATACATCCAAATGTTCAACTGCTGATTCATCCCATTCTCCATGGAACTTTGGTACAAGCTGCGAAAACTTAGGGAGCAACTTAAAAGGAATACAATGGAATCCCCTGAGATCCAATGGCCTGATACCATCTAGAATAAATGGTTTTCTCTGAAATGGTTGTTTATTCTAATACATTCTGAATATCTAAATTGGTAGTAACTTGTTTCTTTAGACATTAGGTTCTTGACAATAGAGTCACCACCTCTTTCAAAGAGGAAACTTTACTTATCTCCTTATGGGTCTTCTTCCTCAGTAGAGTCATTGATTGAAATGCTTTATTGAATAGAATCGCCACCTCATTTGAGGAATGTCTTACTTGTAGGTTCTTTCTTCATGTATAGTGTACTTCCAAATAAACTAATATAACTACTTTTTGATTCTGATCTGCGAAATTTGAAATTCTAGGTAACTTCACAATATATATTGTGAGCAACTCTCCCCAGCAGAGTCGCCAATTTGTTGGTGCCCAAAAACAATGGTTCGGATTTGGCCAATTGACAGGTACAAATTGATACCTCTGCAATTTTGGCAATCAAGCCAAGGCTGGTAGGCCCAAATTCACTTTGAACTATTAAATTCTCTGTCACACAACTACGTACACAAAACAAGATTCCTCCGAAGGTGGTGAATGATCCTTTGAGGAAAACAACTAATCTCCTAAAATTCTCTATTCTATAATACTTGACTAAATGGATTATAGTAAAGATTGAAAAGTAATGTTTTGAAATAAAAATTTAATGATCTACAAACTATAGATGAACTTAATGTGACAATTTCCAATTAAAGATTAGATTAGTGCCTTCTAAGTATTTGGGTTATAGAGTCAAAACACTTTCAGTCCTATGTACGATCAGAGACGGTTTTAAAAACTTGCTTTAATAAGACAAGACCATCACTTCACAGGCTTCCACTTGACTTATAATTCAAATCAATTTATATAGCTAATCTTATCGAATTTAATTCAAATTAAGAGACCGATAAAAATAAGAGAAGATACACAGATCTTTCAATTGATATTTAAACTATATATATTAATTTTGAATTATGATACTCAGGGAATTTAACACAGTGAAACACTCTATTTAATAGAATATCCGAAAGACTAATTGAAAACATATAACTTATAACCACAAATAAAAAGAAATGACACTTATATTTATTAATGTTGAAAAACTGGTACATAAGAATTCATAATTGTAGTTGTTAATGAAATTCTATTCTATCAAAATATATCTTTTATTCCCTTGTATTTACATTTTACATTATGTATATATGTGTGTTTGAGTGGCTTTCACACCTCTTTAGGGTGAAAAGACACAACCCTTATTACAAATTATTTTGAAAAAATAATAAACTAACTAAAAAATATCTACCTAACTTTCGGATTTGGGTGTGGTCGAAAAACCAAAACACCTCGTTAAAAGCTAAGATTTTTACTGGAGATAGGAAATTTGATTTCTCGAACTATGTCATTTTTAGATTTTTAAAATTCGACCATCTTCAGCCTCTATTGGCATCATCTTTGCAGCAGGTCGAAATTCCAGCATTTTCTGAAGGCTTTGATCATAGAATTTTGATTGTTCCTATCATAGAGCTTCCTTTCTTAATCCCTCAACTTTTAATTGAAAATTAATATAATTATTTATCCCATTTCATGTACTCCATCATCAATTTTTTCGGGCATGGAGTTTAAGAGGCCATTTTTTAGGGTTTTTCACTATATAGGACTCCAAATTTTGCCCAAAATTTAGAGCTCCAACAGGGTGAACCCTAATAGGTTTTTTGTATAAATCTCTTTACTAGGTAACATCTTTATTGGTGTTGAAAGTCCTCTTACAAGGCGACTCCTAACAGGGTCAAGATCCTAACAGGGCTTTTACCAAATCCTTTAACCGGGTAGCACTCTTACTAGTGCTTTGTAAGCCTCTAACAGGGCACCTTTATTACTGCAGTAGTAAAGTTGTGGGTTTTGTCCCACTGTGGTTTTCTCCTTCTAACCGAGGGTTTCCACCTATATATGTTGTGTTGACATGAGCATTTCAATTTCTGTTTATGAGTGTTATTATATTCTTTTAATGCTGCAAGAATATATATATAAGGTTAAATTGAAGTAGAAATTGTATTTACTGATTCACCTCCCTCTCAGTAACCAGTTAGGATTAACAGTCTCTAGCTTTTGACACTACTTTCACCACATTTATCTTCTAAATGTTTTTTAACACATTGTTTAACATATGAACACAACATGTGGTTCAAAAAATATGCTTGTTAGTATCCTCTACCATCAAGCTAGCTGATTTACATTCACGAAGAGCAACATCAATAGGCAAAAGATTACCCATGGAGCCATTCCACCCTTGCAAACACCATGGCAATAATGGAAGTTGCAAAGTCCATTGATTATCAGATTCTAGAAAAAGAGATGCATGCCAGCCACATAAAAAAAAAGATAAACATACTGCACCAACAATCTGAATGTTGTTGTCAACAAAAAAATAATGAGAAGCTAGTGGAGTATCTTTATTACCTCGCTTGACTGAGATGTTTGATTGCGATTCTTTATTAAACTTGACCATTTGTTGCTCTTTTGTTATGTGGTTTCCCGAATTTTATATCACAGACAAGCTTTCCTGGCCTCTATCCTAATGTCAAAGGGATTATGTGGCTTTTGTAAAAAGCTGCCTCTTAACTTAATAGTGAAACAATTATCCTCAATAAAAATATATTTGGTATTGAGTTTGGATTGAGTTCCACCCAACTTCAAGGTCATAATATTTGTGACTTAAAAGTTACTTTAACTGGTTGCGTTAGGGTTTTGTTAGTTTGAATAGTTATTTATTTGTTAATAATATGTGGCAAAAAATGGTTATGATGACTGTTAATCTATGCTGTATTAATTCAGCAATAGGTGTTTATTATTAGCTGCTTTTTTGAACTGTCAACTGCGAGAGCATTGCTGTGAAGCTTATATTTTCTGTAATCAAGAACTATTCTGAACTTAAAAGATAAAGAAATGATTGTTGTAGCGTTTCTATGCCATCTTGCCTCCGTCATTTAAGATTTCCTTTTGCAAATCCTCTACTTTATACTGAGCGATTGTTGCGTTCACATTGTATTGATTGGATTAAGTAATCAAATCCATCTTGCTTCTCTGTGTTATTCTGGGTAGATGATACCATTTCACACAGAAATTGGCATTGTCATGGAAGTCTTATTGCTACTTCTTTGGGGATGGAATTTCTTTTCTCACTTAGGCTTAGTTTTAAAGTCAAAGTGCCAATGATAAAATTCTTACTATGTACATAAATCTGTAGATGCTATCATTTTATTCTTTCCACAGAATGGTAGAAGGTAAGTCCCTTCGTAACTTACATTTATGTGGTATCCCCTACTGACTGGGCATATCATGGTGTAAATTTGGGAGTTCTTGTCATCTTTCAAACCAAGGAAGCATTGGACAAGAGAACATATGAATTCATGGCTAGCTGAAAACCACCGACTAACAGCTTTTATGGTATTCTTTGATCAGTTAGTTCCAGAAGCTGAATTTTACAAAAGCTAATAGATACCTTTTCTAAAGGTGCTTTTGGTCCAGCACATTTTCAGTCTTCATTTCCTCTTTTCATATAGATCCACTGCTATGTATTATTTTGTCTCACCCGTATAATTTCATTCTAAATCAATCAACTGATTTTACCCTCACACTGATAGCTTCTATTTGTTTTCAATTTCACATTAGGTATGTTGAACAGTTGGTGGCTAGTGCTGAGGCTGCAGTTGAAGAAGTTGTAAGACGAGGGGTAGGCTTACTGAGTTAACTTGAATTGAGTTGCTGCTGGTCACCTATTGAACTTTACAACTATGCCTGAATTTGTTACATACCAGCTAAAAGAACTTGTGTACAGGTTGCTCATCCAAACAAGATTGCCATCGGTGGTCACTCCTATGGAGCATTCATGACAGCAAACCTCCTGGCACATGCACCTCATCTTTTTTGTTGCGGGGTTGCTCGCTCAGGTGCCTATAATAGGACACTCACTCCCTTTGGATTTCAGGTGAGCTTTATTCCTATGAGAGTTC
Organism: Chamaecyparis obtusa; assembly: GCA_027943335.1. Classification (NCBI taxonomy): domain Eukaryota; kingdom Viridiplantae; phylum Streptophyta; class Pinopsida; order Cupressales; family Cupressaceae; genus Chamaecyparis; species Chamaecyparis obtusa. The sequence continues at coordinate 110,454 of BSBK01005124.1, read as the reverse complement.
AGGTAGGTACTTTTGAACTTGTATTGTTTGTTAAGTTTCACTATAAAAAGTTTATTAATATTGAAGATAATTTATATTCCAGAATGAAGAGAGGACACTGTGGGAAGCACCTGGCATGTATGTCGAGATGAGCCCATTTATGTTAGCTAATAAAATAAAGAAGCCTCTTCTGCTTATACATGGAGAAGTGGATAACAATTCTGGAACGCGCACTATGCAGGTGTGCAATCTAGCATATGACAATGACATATTGCATCTCTATTTTCATTTCATGTTTGATGTGCTCTTATGTTGTCTTTTTAGTTGTGCACTTAGTGATTTATAGAATATAATTTGCCTGTTGGAATTTTTTTTATTTTGAACTTCTGTGTTCTCTTTTCTATCCATACCATTAACTTTTGATGCTAAAGAATTTTTTCTTTATATTCTTGATGTATCCTTGTTGATCACGACTTTCTTAATTTCCTTAAGCCACTGTAATGATATTGGGTCTTTCAGAAGACTTACACAAGTACCATTCATTTGCTGATCCTTGTCTGTCAGTTTTTCCATGCCACTGTGTGTGAAGGACTTGAAAGTTGAAACTAGTTGTATTCACTATTTCAGAACAAGTTAATTAATGGGCCTAGCTTGTTTATGAACATAAACTTCCATTGTGGGAATAAAACATGTTTTGCTGTATAATGTTTTGGATTAATTTATCCTACTGTTTCCAAACTGGTATCCATAAAAAACTAGTTAGTCCTATAAAGCTTCAACCATTTTCATTTGAAAACATTAATTGTCAAGCAGAAGTAATTTTCCAGTGTGTCGAATTATGATTATTGTGCTAAAATTTGTCCAGAAATGCTTTGAAGATTTGGAGGCTTCTACTGGAAGCCTAACTTTGCCATGAGGTACCTTAAAAAAATAGTTGATCTAATGTCTAGTATGTGGTTGCCATTACACTACTGACCTATAATAGGTACACACAGCATGAGAAGCTTCTTGTTATAGATAATTGTAGCCAGTGATAAAAACTGTCTTTTTAGCTCGTCAAGAGGCTTCAGACCCACCTCTCGTTATTTTGTTCATAATATGTAATGTTTCATCTTGATTTGGTCTTCATGCTTATTCACCTTTATGGATGGTGCCTTCATCGGTTGGCTTTCTTTGGGTGTGGCATTGCTAAGAATCATATTTTTCTGCAATGAGAGCAAACTCTGAAGAGTATGGTTAAAATTGCTAGTCATTAGATGTGTGTGTAATGTATTTTGTTGTGTGTGTGTTTGCGTGTAAATTTGAAAAACAGTGTTTGCATGTAAATTTGAAAAAGACTTATCAGTTTCTTTCTTGACATTGCAGTCTAAGCGATTCTTCAATGCTCTAAAAGGACACGGTGCTCGCTGCCGTCTTGTGCTTCTTCCATTTGAAAGCCATGGATACATTGCACGTGAAAGCATAATGCATTTACTTTGGGAGAGTGACAGGTGGCTACAGAAGTTTTGTGTAAATTCCCCTGACAATGCCCATGATTCTAAAATTTCCGGCCAAAGGGAAAATGTCGGAGGGGAAAAGTATGCAACTGCTTCAGCGGGAGGGGATAGCATCCAAGAATAAGAATGTGAACAAAATTCATTCTATTCAATGCACAGGTCATCATTATGACAAAATTTCTATAACATATATGATCAGTTGTTCAGATCACTGCACTGGATCTATTGACGGGCACATGTGTCTCACGTGAGTTGATCCTCATGAAATTGTTCAAATAAAATTGCTCTGTGAATGTTTCTATTTTCTGGAAGAGGATAAGTCCCCATCATTTTGGTTGATTTGTATCTTGTTGGTAAATGCAGTATGTATGATTTTATGTGACGCATCATTTTATGGTGATAGCTTGAAGATAAGGCCTTCTGCAAGCATAGAGATGGAATTCTTTGCAGGTACAGTAACTGTATCCTGATCCTCATTAAGGTCTGGCTCAAAAGTGATGATTTTTTTCCAGATTTAAAAGAACCAAGAGATTAAATCTCTATCGAATCCCCACTTTATAACTGACAATTTTTTTGATAAATTTTTGAACTGTAGATCGATCTAAGTGGAGCTTCTCTTAAGGCAATTATTATTTACTGCCGATTAAAATTTGTAATTTGCCAAGAAATTGCATGAACATAATAATAGAATTGATTTTACAACTGCAATTGTATGTTGCAATTCTGTTCCTTTAGAGATGAAAGAGTGCATAATTTTTTATTAACTAATGTACTGGTGATTGGAGCATTACTTTTATTTATTAAGTTCACATAAATGGTTTATACTAGAGCCTTAGATTGTGTGGAGGTCCATAATTTGACATAGAAATTTTCAAAAGACAAGCTATAAGACAAGTTGGCTAATTTAGTCCAAGGGGTGGTGGCGTAATGATCCAATGATGCACTTGCAAAGAAAGTGATTTAAGTTTAAATTCTCATTATGTTGAAAACTATCATACATAGGGATGTGACCCTTGGTTTTTTGCAGGCATACCTGTATTAGGACACCTTGGAAATGTCCCCTGCTGTCCCTAAACTCTCTGCTCTGTTTAGAAATGTCTTGGAAACGATGCAAAAATTTGGGGATGACTGGCTGTCCCTAGGACGATCTGGTATGCCAATGATACCCTCTGACTGTCTCGAGGATGGCCAGTCATCCACACTTCAAAACAATCAGAAATTCTACAAAAAAATACAAAAAACCTCAGGAACAATATATAATACAATAAATAATGGCTAGGAATTCAGGTTAATGTGTATGGGTTGATATTCAAGGATTATTCTATGCTATGGGTTGATTTTGATCTTAAATTCTAGATGTGTAAGCTCCAATAAAATTATGAAAAATGGCTTACGGGTTTAAGGTCTGTGTTATCTTAAATGCTGTAATTTGTGCTTGGTGGCTGGGGGCTCCACCTCTCAACCCTGTCCTGTATTGCTATAGGGAGTGTGTGAGAGGGGCAGTACAGGGAGCATGTTAGGGATGCTGCCCCTAGACCCCTGCAAGGGGTGCTCTAGTTTTAAAAGACTATAAAAGTTATTTGGCCCATGCTGGGTGGACTATACATTACAACAAAAAGCCCAAAGAATGTGGTATTGATAATGAAACAAATAAAATGTTGACATTTGTTAATTTGTGTGTCAACTGCAATATAAAATCTCAATTCACCTCTAATATTATGTAATAAGGTTCTATGGTTTGTATGCTAAATGTTTTATCGATATTATGATATGAATATTTGAAATTTTCTATTTTTAAAAATTTTCATTTATTTTAATAGCCATCCCTTCCTGTCCTCTAAAAATGGCCATGCAAAAAATTCATTTGGAAATTGTGCCCCCCATCTGTTGCCATTTCTGTCTAGGAAACTAGTTATAATGTAGATTGAAGTTAAGGGCCTGCCCATTGGTGTGGGCTTGTCAATGTTCACAGTTACATGTAAAAATATAATGAAATATTAATTCCAAAGCAAATAAAAATATTCAGCAAGAAAATGTAGCAGTAGACTTTTAAAGAATACATCTAGAGAATGCTGTAGTGCTTTGTTAAATGAATAATGTTGTACATAGAATGAATCCTATATTTGTTTTCTTTTTCTTGAAGCAAGCTCTTGCTTTTCTGGATAAGCTAAATTATGTTTCCATAAGCATCTTATGATTTGGAATCCCAAATAGCTCATGAGAATTAATATTCTGTTTATCATGACATATATTTCTTCAGTGCTATGTTAAGCCTCTAATCTTTTAGACATGGGAAAATAAATAGAACACGCGGCTGGTAAGAAAAATGTAACTGTACAGTACTATTGCAAGTTTGAAGTACCTTAGAGAGGCAATACAATGTAGGACTATATAAGGATATAGCTCCGGTTTTTGAGCCACCATGGATGAATTTTCATAGGATGAGCATCCATTATAAATAAATTGTCATTGATTCACGATGAGAGGTAGTGTTCATTTTCCATTTGTTTTTTTAATTAGGAAGGATCTAAGAGTTTAGCATGTTCCAGTAGTTGTGATATCATTTGTTCTGATGAGCTTAATTGGAAGAGGGCCTGCACCCTTATACATAACAGCCATCAAGGCAGAAGAGAGGGATCTGACAACCAGTGAGACAACCAAAAAATTAAAAACATTCCAAAAGAAAACCAGCAAAGACTTCCCGAGCATTGAGAAAAAGAAAACAAAAGTCATTACAAAGCCAACATAAGAATTCTTTCACAATAGAAGAAAAGAGGGGGAGAAGAGGTACTGGGACTTATCCTCTGTCTACTAACAACAATCCCAGTTACACAATCCTCAAAACTTCCACAAGGAGGGGGAAGAGGTCCCTCCTTGGGGAGAAAAAATCGATGGAGGAACAATGAAAAGAGAGGGTGAGAGGAACTAAAGTAGGAACAATAACTAGAGAGACATGAAGAGAGCTCTCAAAGGAACCACAATAGGGACAATAGAAGGAGACAAGGTCACCCCGACTATGCACTCCTCAAAATCCTGAGAGGAGACATCCACTAAAGAGGCATGATCCTCGGCAATCAAATGATCATCAAATACATTCTTCCACCAAATAGTAGACTCCTAACAACCTCTAGAGCAAACCAAATTGTGATAGCATTTATTGATTTAATGTTTAATATTTTCAATAATATAGCACTAATAATTGTGACGTTAAGTTGTTAGTGTTGATCACAAGTACTCATTTTTGAATGATTTATATTCCAAAAGTCTAAAAAGCAACAAATCATGTAAATCTTTCAAAAGAGCCTCGCCTTTCTTTGACATGACTCTTCGGTCCCATAAGAAAGTGACTAAGGGATAATCCTGTTGTTGGGTTTTTTTATTGGATTGCTGCTTTCCAATGGTTATTCTTTGGCAGTGATCTTTGCGCTTCTCTTGGGGGTTTGACTTTTTCTTTGGTTTAGGCCTTTGTCCCTATTCGGTGGTCCTTTTGTTGTCTGGGTCCGTTGTGCCGTCTTTCTTTGTAAGGCCAAGGGCCCCTGTTTTTTTCGTGTCTAGTTCTACCTTTTGGGTTTGATCCGTAATGCCTATCTTCTGATCTTTTTGTACAAGGTTTCGAGACCTTTCAAATCCCATTTTTACGCAATCAGAACAAATCATGTGATGCCACATCAATACACCTATGAAACATGAGTTACTTTAGAACTATTGGTATCTTTTATGTGATGCCAACATCAATACACCAATGACACGAGTTAGTTTAGAACAATTGGTATCTTTTTTGGGGCCTTTTTCAGATACCTCAACAAAAGTATGCCGACGTTGCATCATATTTGATGATGCAATAGTGAAACCTTAGTTAGAAGCAAAGGGCTTGCCAAGTAAGTTTCTGTAAAAAAAAGTGAGTGATTTGAAATTGCCATGTAGGATTTTGAGAGGCATAATGTTAGGCTGCTTAACTAATAGGCCTTTTCACCTTGATTATATATTTAGAAATTTGGATAGGATATTTGACTAAATGTTTATAATTGAGTTTGAGGATTCGAGAGATATAACTTCAAAATTATAATTCTTTTTGAGTTTTATGGGTTTAAATTTTGGGGTTTTGGATATAGGTTCTAAACAACTGAACACAAACAACTATAGAAAATGCACCCTCTATGTTGACAAAATCTACTAGAAACCACCACTAGATTAGTCTCAGGTGCTCTATTGGTATTGGGAGCAAGTACATTCTCATCAATTTCCTTTACCCATTGCTTCTTCGAATGCAATCGCCATTCCCTATTATGGCCCACTAGTGAAGGAGATCTCACACTATAATGAATGAATTTAATAACATTTGCGAGATCGATAGTCTTGTTGACACCTGAAAATTCAGGTCCTAAATATGCAAGATATCAAGGAAGTATAATCTTCATTTTCATTTTCATGTTATTTCCCTATGTAAAAAATTAAATAATTAAAAAATGCATAAATACTCATCATTATTCTATGTTCATGAAATAAGTTTTTGGTTATTTTATTTAAATGAATTTAATGCATGTATATTTTGAAATAAAATAATTATAAAAAATAATGAAGTGGTTAGGTAAAAAGGTGGCGAGAGGGAGTTGAACACTCGACCTCTCAAGCCAACCCTTTTTCCAACCTACCTACCCTTCTACCCTCTAACCAATTATTCTATTGTTATTCTTTAAGAGGATTTGAAAGATAAATTAATTTATTTACATTCTCGTGTGCAGGTGAAAAATCAATACAAATTCTCACATAGGGAGTATTTCTTGCCAAAATAATGTTAATGTTCGAATATGAATATTCTTTTCTTGTTTATTATTTTACTTTATTAATTTTAGTAAAAAAAAATAGGGAGAGGGAGTTGAACACTAGACCTCTTGACCCACCTTTTCTTCCTATCCTAACTACCCATCCTACTCTAACCGATTGTCCTATTGTATTCCTTGAGAGTATGGGTAGAGGAAAAGGGATAAATTCTAGATTATTTTTCTCTTTAGTAATTTATAAATAAATTATTAGGGTAAGAAAATGTATTAAGTTTCTTTCGTATTATTGTTTTAAAAGATTTTATATTTTAATTTAGGTTATCATTGTGGAATTCTTTTAGGGCTTATTTTCATTTACCATAAATCATTAAAAGAAAACAACATAATAAGTTGTTTCATTTTGGTAAATTGCATTATTTATGTGTTTTGAAATAATTTTAATGTCTTTGGCATAAGTTGAGTTTCAAAATACTTAAAATAATTTCTCACTTTACCTTTTTGGTAATTTTAAAATTAAATTATTAAGGTAGAATAGATTGTATCTTACCTTATCGGAATTACATTTTTCACATTTCTCATTACAAATACTAATTAGGTAATTTGAGTGAATATGCCCTTATTATTATATTTTATTTAGGGTTTTGTTTAGAAAGTAAAATTATTTTGCCCTAAGACCTAAATGCATTTTTTACATAATGAGTTGTGAGATTTTATTTTGTTTTTACATTAGAAAGAATTTCTTGATATTCGGGTTAATTGTTTTTATCTTCTTCTAAAATACTAATACACTTACCTTGTGTGACTTATTTTAAATATTGTAACTTTAGGGTGAGTGTTCCCCTTTTTTCTAGGGTGAGCTATACTGTTTTTAAATATTGAACCCTAATGTTTTAGAAACACATTTATTTGAGAATTATATTATATCACATATTGGAAAAATTTTTTTGAGAAGGGAATATATTATGAAGTAAAGTTTTAAATTTAAAATATAAGATTATATTCCCTTTTAATGATTTTAGGTGATATCTTATTAAATAATATTTTTAATGTTTTGATAATTAAAAGTAGACACTCATGATTAATTATTTAAATTTATTAGTATTTTCATTTATATTATCAAAAACATTATATATAAAATTATGTCATGATTTTATTAGTGTTTTATTTTGATATATTATTAATTACTAATAATCTTAAATAGGGATCATTTTGAAAAGCCTAAAATATTATTAGATATAATGACTTTAATTTTAAATTTTATTAAAAGATTATCTAATGTCGGATGTTTTTGTGCAGGAATTAAACATGTGGATTATTATGCACAATACCTGAAGATATAACAAATTATGTTTGTTATATGAGAAATGTTTTTCCCTAAAACTATTTATATGGTTAAGTTTGTAATTTTTAGGGTTAGTTTTCAGGATTAGGTTTTTGTGAAAAGGTATGTCTTTTCACAAGAAACTTTTGATTAATATATTTATATTGAAACATTTGTAATAAAAAATAAGACGACACAATTGGGAGAAAAACTCTTGCAACTACAGATTTGGACCATATATACAATTTTTTCAAATGTCATGTGAGATAAGTGGTTTCATGTTTATTTGAGATTATGTATGTTATTTATTTTCAGTTAGTTTTTCAGATAAGTTCTGTCTACCAGGGTGTTCTACTATGTTCTATTCCTTGATTTTTATAATTCAAAGTTAATATATGCAACTCGAATATCAATTGTATGGTCAGTGAACCTACCATTGTTCTTGTCTGTCTCTTAATTTGAGTTAAACTTGATAGGATTAGTTGTATAAATTGTTTTGAATTGTGAATCAAGCGGAAGCCTGTGGGATGATAGTCTTGCTTTACTAAAAGTAAGTTCTCTTAAAACTGTCTCTGATTATACGTAGGATTGGAAATCTCTGACTCTATAACCCAAATTTCATTAGGCACTGATCTTATTTCATTTGATAATTGTTATTTGATTCTTCTTTGTAGTTTATAAATAAATTTGATTTCTTTTCTTTAAAAGCATTAGCAATTAGGTTTTAGAGATAATTCAATTTCAATTTAGATTTTAAAAAATACAACTATTAGGAGATTATATCATTTTCCTCCAATGATTGTTTACCCCTTTAGAAGGAACTTCGTTTGTCTGTGCATGCATTTGTGCAACATAGGGCACTTGTGAATTCAGGCCTACCAGCCTTGACTCAATCAAGCCAGAATTGCAGACGCACTAGTGTGTGCCTGTCAGTTGGCCAAAAATGGTCCATCGTTTTTGAGCACCAACAAGTCTAAGGGTTTGCAAGTTGAATCCTTGACAATTTTTAAGTTCTCTTCAATGTCGACTCTTCTATTATGAATCTTGATTAAGAAGCCAATAATTATGTAAAGCCTTATCTCTTCAATTAACTCCTTCAAACTACCCAACATCAAATTGCTTTTATATTGAATACAAATATCTTCATATGCTGTACATTCCGTGTGCCATTCAACTTTAAACACCCCTTTGTTTAAAAAATTACACGTTCTTTCTTCCTAATCTTCCTTGGAGATTCCCCATCCACCTATCTCACACCTAAGATGATGTGAACTAGTTCATAGTTGCGCAACTAAAAGTTTAGCTTTTCCCTTAATTGCAATCCTAGATTGTCTTTCCCTCATGCTCTAACCTAGGATTCACCTCAGACATAGTGTGCTTTTTATTTTTTGCATCAATCTACTTTGTCTATATGACAATCCTAAATTTTTATAATGCAACTTTTTAAAATTTGCATAAAATGGGTATGGTGAGCGACTGCAACACTACCATGCTGGTGATGCATGTGTAGCCTTGCAAAAACTTTATTCAGATAATCACAAAAGCCCCTAAAACAACCAATTCCCCCAACACAACATTGACTTTTGGAGATCTAGTTCTCTGCATAGGTTTGGAGGCTACAACCTCACTTTTTGTCCTTCTAGCTCTTGATTAGGCTTCTTGCCGTAACACCTCCGTATTAACTAGTGATGTGTCCATGAACTGTTTCGACATGAAAAATTCTCAAAACCATAACTTGTTGGCTACATAAGAAGATAATACACTAATTTGGTGATGAAATTATCATGAATGGTAGCCTTAAAATGTCTTCTTGTTAACAAAGCACGCTCTCCTGACATTCTTAACAAGCCCTAAGGTGACTCGCTACAAGAAAAAAATGTATTTAAGATGCTTATGGATGCTCGCCCATCTATACTAGACACTATCTCACTTTGTCATTTGCTTCTTTGTCATACTTCTAAAGATAGTAGCAACACTCCTTATCAAAGCATCTATTAATCAGATGCAACCTTGTTGGCCACCACCTTTCCAACATTCTACATACATCTTTCATGAATGTTGCTCCCCACCAACTGATGCAATCAAGACCGGAGAAGTCTCCAAAGGAAATGTCCAATCTTGCAACAAGAGCCAACACACCGGAAAATAAGATGTGACCAAACAACATCAGATTTATTATCAAGTAACATCCAATTACATCAAATTACATGAAACATGCCAGTCTGTCAGGCCTTCCCGGTTACGACCATATACAATGAAAACAAGACCCAAGTCCTAATTTTGATCTGACTAACCTCAGAGCTATCCTCTCTCTCAGCCCTTACTACCTAGAAAAGAACTGCAACCCAACTTATAAACAAGATCCCTAGCCACAGGTCGGCTTATCCGATCACAATCTCCAAGAAAAAGAAAATGTTTTACAAACATATAGGTCAGGAACCAAATCCATAAGAACATCCACAAATGAGTATAACATGATGCACAATTATACAAAGAGGTCGGCCATGAACATAAGAACATCGAACAATGTACCACAAGCAACCACAAACCAAGAATCTCCACCGCAAGCCAGATCTCGCCACCCTGTTCGTTAGAACATGAACCCAATATAAGACCGGACCCAAATGGAAAACATCAATCACCACAATAAGAACGTAAGGATGCATGATCCAACCACCAAGTCGGCCACACACATAGGTCCACCTCGAGATCCACGTCATTCAACTCCATCGATTGAAAACCCCACCGCAATCTTCAACAATCAACCAATGAGTACAACTGAACCGGTGACATGAAGAACATAACCAGTCAACGAAGAACACGTTAGATCTCACAATCCACACCACCTAAAGAGGTGTGCGATCTTAGACATAACCTCCACGAACAACAAGGAATAAACCATTTTCATCGCACACGCCAAAGATCTCCACAGATCGTTCGCACATAGAATCTCAGAAAAATGCCTGAAAAAGGAACTTCATCAGACCAAAAGGGAATTCCTCCAAGAAGATGTAAGATCGCCAGGAACCAAAGATGCCCTTGCATCACCAACCTCTAAACAATCCTTCTTTTTACAACATCGTACATGAGGCAAGAGTAATAAATTATGTCAGGATACTTTTTAAAATAATTTAACCTTGTAACTAGAGAAAATAATTAGGGGTCATTGAAAAGTGATTGTGTAAAATTTATTTTTTATTATTTAAATGGAAATAAAAAAATAATTAAATTGAAGGAAAAAATTAAATTTACTCAATTTTTTATTTCAATTTCTTTTAACTCTTGTTTTACAAATTTTATTTTGAAAACAATTATTCTTATATTGTAATATATAAAGTAACATAATTTTGTTCTTGGGAAACATTTGGTTCATCCAGGGTGGTTGCAAGATGTTGAGTCCCACTTTTCATCGAAAAGTGGAAGTGTTTCCCTTGTTTTTCAATGTTTTTATCAATTGATGTCAAAATTTGATGCACTTAGAGATTCTCAAAAAAATTCAGTAATAGAAAATGTAGTTCTCGGAGTCTCTTTTCAAATATGTAATTTATTTCAATACCCACATGGTAGAAATTGCTTTTTAGTAAGCATGTTTAAAAATCACTTTTTCAAAATGCCTGTTTCAGGACCATACCACACACGTGTACGACCACCATATTTTGACCTAAAATGAATTTTTGGGAATCATTCTGGGGAAAGATACCTATGACACCAAAGATTGATGAACATATATATTTTTTTTAATTGAATATTTTTTAATTGATTGTAAAGTGCATTTTCGAAACCTCTAGTATAAGACCACCATAAATTGATAAAAATTTCACATTTTTTCAAAATTGTTTTTATAATCTTCAAGATAATCGTATGTAGATTAATGTCATAATTTATTTTTCAAAAAACCTAAAAACCAAAAAAAGTTATTAAAGTTTTAGTGAACCTCACTATTTTACATTTAGGTACCACTTTTGATTAATAAATAATACAAAAATAGTAAAAATAATCATATCACTATAAAATTTACATTATTGAAATCAGGAGAGTGAGAACTCTAATGGGTTTTTATTTTGTCAACAAATACAACGAGGAAGGCTCTCAAAAAATCACAGTAAGACAAAAATCTTGCATTCTAGTGCCATAGCCATTATTTTGGAGCTCCAAGCACAGGCTTGGTCCCACCAAACCCATCCAAAACTAAAAACTGATGCATAGGTACGTTTCTCGCTTCATGTTTTATGAAACGAGCTCCAGTTATTTAAAATTTAAAAAATGGGCATTCGAACCTAAATTAGGTGCCCATTTATTTCAAAACGGGTGCCCGTTGCTAGCGGCATTTTTCAATTCCACAAGACTTCTGCCGCATTGGGACCCAACTTCTTGCACTTACCCTCCATTTTCAAATCAAAGGAATGATATTAGATGGATGACTCTTCTTGAGAGTTGATGCAATCTAAATCTCGACTTGACATCGAGGGGAAATCTTGGTAAACCAAGGGCAACTTGAGACAATCTTGTTATCTCCCTAGTAGGGTACATTTTAAAAGTTCCTTGCGCAAACACAACTTGGAGGCGTCAAAGAGAACAACACTAAAATAGGGTTGCTAGCTTTTATAGGCCATAAAAGGCTTATTAACAACACATACAAAATAGATGATGTAAAAAAAAAATACAAAAATAAACTGTACTCTAGCACAAAGGCTAGTAGCCCTCCTTGATGCAGGAGCATCTAAGGTTCACCACAATCCTACATCACCCAAAAATAGTTCTTTGCATTTTGTTCTAGTTTATTGGTTTGAGAGATTATGCTTGTGATCGTTCTTTTGTTCAAGATCGAGTGTGCAGTTGTATAGTCTTGATTGAGACCTATTTGGGATCATCTTCCTATGATTGCATCTCCTAATGTTTGTAGATGTTTGAGATTTGATCCATTTCCTATCCTTGGGTAACGTGTTCATTGCTTGCTTGGACCTATTTGGAGATTTGTTGTGCGGTTGTCAATCTTTGATTTTTGACCATTGTGATTGTAGTGAGTGGTTCGTGGATCTTCCATGGATCATGTGCTATGGTTGCACTCCTTGTGGTTTCCTTTGCATGGATCTTTGTACCTTTTGGGTTAGACCTATTTTGTTGTATACATTTCCTTTCATTGGGGAATATGTTCTATCTTGGCCAACCTTTGAGGCATTGCCTATATGTAATAACATGATGCATCATTAGAAAGGGGGACCTGTTAAGATCTGTTAGATGGATAGTCGATAAAAGAAAGCTAGATCTGAGACATTGACAAATCAGTAGTAGGATTTGAGATTCATTTCTTTGTAAATGGCCGAAATTGGAAAGGCCTGATAGGCTGACATGTATACTGTTTGATCTATGAATAATACATTGGATCGAGCATTATCTCTCTATATCTGTGTTATTGCTTCACTGTGTACTCTAGCTGCATGATCAAACATCTCCTTTGGGGATTCACCAGTCTTGTTTGCGTTAAGTGGTATTTGAGCAAGGTTTTTGTTGTAGCAAGTCCTAGTTGAATTGGTTTTAGGGTGGTAGATTGTGGTCTGGCCTACAATTACAGAGGGTTGCGAAGATGGTTCGAGGAAGGAGAGATGTTGATCCTACTTTGTTGGATATGTTGAGACAAATTTCAGCTAGGCTTGAAGCTGTTGAGACAATCCAAAGAAGAGGAAGACCTATTGAAGATGTCAATGAAGATGAAGTTGAAGATGTAGAAGGAGCAGGGCAAGCCCCTGTTCTTGAATAAGGTGAGGAAAGATTCTTGAGAGCTTTGACAAGTGTGAATGCTAAACCACACTTCAATCCTCCTACGTATCATGGCAAAATGGATTCATATGAGTTGTTGGACTGGATCTCTGGGATGGAGAAATATTTTGAATATGAAGGCACATCAGTGGATAAGAAGGTGAAGTATGCCGATAGAAAATTGAAAGGACATGCATCATTGTGGTGGGAACATTTATAACTTGATCGATAGAGAAGAGGAAAAGGAAAGATCAAGGTATGGGTTAAGATGATAAACAAATTGAAGGGTAAATTCCTACTGAGTGATTATCAAGTTAGTTTGTTGAGAAGAATGCAAAATTTGATACACAAGGATACCTCTGTGAGGGAATATACTGAGGAATTCTACAGATTGGATATTACATCTAGACATATGGATGATGGAGTTGAAAGGGTTGCAAGATACTTGAATGGATTGAGGACTTCTATACAGGATGAAATCAGTTTGGTGAAGATAAATAGCATTGAAGAAGCATATAAATTTTCTTTGAAGGCCGAGGAGAAACTAAACAAGAGGCATGAGAAGAGGCAGAGAGGTAGAAGTGAAAGATTTTCTAGAGGAAGAGACAGATATTATGGAGAAAGTAGAAGATCTAATCAGGATAAGACAAATCAGGATAAAGGAAAATCAGAGTGGAAAGGAGAAAGTTTATATTCAGGAAGAGGAGGTTATACAATAGGTAGTTACCCTAGAAGTAATGATCATAAGAGAGAAGATAGGACCTGGTTTAAGGGCACTTGTTTCAAGTGTGGTGAAGAAAGACATAGAGAATTTGAATGTAAGAAGAGCGGTAGCAGTAGCAGGAATGCACTTGTGTAGGAAGATACAATTGATTCATTAAACCAACCAGAAGGTGGTGAGAATTTGATGGTTAGGAGAGCTTGGTGGAATGAAGGAGCTAATGAAGACCCTTTGAGGAAAGGCTTATTCAAAACCAGATGTAAAGTTGCTAGAAAATGTTGCAAGATGATCATTGACAGTGGAAGTTCAGAGAATTTGGCATCAGAAGAGCTAGTTACAAAGTTGTAGTTACTGAGGATGAAACTCCCTAAGCCCTACCAGATTGCTTGGATTAAGGACGAGCATAAACTTTTGGTAAGTGAACAATGTCTTGTGAAATTTAAGATTGGAAATATCATGATGAAGTTCTTTGTGATATTATGTCAATGGATTGTCACATCTTGTTGGGTAGACCATGTCAGTATGATATACAAGCTATACATGATGGTAGATTGAATATGTATACTATTGTGGCTAATAGAAAGAAACAAGGTTTGTTGCCTTTGATAGAAGAATTTAAGAGTGAGAAATGCACTACTGTTAGAGTTTGTTTGATTGAAGGAAAATAGTTCATAAAGGGTTTAAAGAAGGATGACGTATGCTATGCATTGGTTCCTAATAGACCGATTGTGACGGCAAAATATGATTCACTAATTGAGGTTAAGGAGTTGTTGACATAATTTCCAGATATCATTTCAGATAATGTACCTGATGGGTTGTCTCCTATTAGAAGCATCAACCACTGCATGGATTTGATACCAAGAGCTATCTTACCTAATAAAGCACCTCATTGGTTGACACCTATAGAAAATGAAGATTTGAATAGACAAGTTCAAGAATTGTTGCAGAAGGGTTTGATTAGAGAAAGCTTGAGTCCGTGTGCAATACTAGCCGTATTGGCACCTAAGAAGAATGAAGAATGTGTACCGATTCAAGAGCTATAAATAGGATCACACTGAGATACTGGTTTCCATTGCCTAGGATCTATGATATCATGGATAATTTGAGTGGAGCAAAATACAACCAAGATTGATTTGACGAGTGGCTATCATTAGATCAGAATGAGAGAAGGAGATGAATGGAAAACTACTTTTAAGACAAGAGAAGGTTTGTATGAGTGGTTGGTTATATCTTTTGGTTTGACTAATGCACCTAGTACCTTTATGAGGTTGATGTATGATGTTTTGAAGAAATTCTTGGGTAAATTTGTGATTATTTACTTGGATGACATTCTGATATTTAGTAAGAATAAGGAAGATCATTTTTTGCATATGAGACAAGTATTACAAATTTTGAAAGAGGAAAACTTGTTGATTAACTTGAAGAAATGTTCTTTCATGAAGGAAGAGATAGTGTACTTGGGTTTTGTGATTTCAGTTGAAGGTTTAAAGATGGACCCTGAGAAAGTTGAAGCAATTTTGAATTCGCCTATACCTGTGAATGCTAGTGAAGTTAGATCTTTTCATGGATTGACAAGTTTCTACTAAAAGTTAATAAGAAATTTTAGTTTTATTTGTAATGCCATGACAAAGACAATGATAGGAGACAAGAAGGATTTCAAGTGGACACATGAAGATGACAGAAGTGTTGAAATTTTAGATCAGAATATATGGATTTTAAATTTTCTTATATAACTTCAATATATGAAATATATTTAATCATAATATATATATATATATATATATATATATATATATATATATATATATATATATATATATATATATATATATATATATATATATATATATATATATATATATATATATATATATATATATATATATATATATTATTGATATAATAACAGATATTTATAAATATATTAATGTCAATATTATGCTGGTTTTATGAATGAGACTTATATTGAATGTTCTTTATATTTATCACAATGAAGGTACTGCACTTTTACTTGCACTTATTGATTTCTGTGTATTTCAAATGCAGCCCAATACTGAATATTAATATCAACAATGAGACATGTCTCATGTAGATACACACCTCTATTTATGTAGAGACATGTTCTTTTAATATCATAACAAAGTATAGAACTAATTCATAACTATCAGTAAGTAAATTTATATTGCATATTAAACAAATGCCATTTACCTATTGCACATTGCCCATAGTATATTACATGCTACACACATAATAGTATTATGTGCACAACACATAATACTATTATGTGTGTGACACTTATTATATTTAAGACTGATACAAATCGGTATAAATCTTAACTGATATAAATCAGGATCAATAAGATAAGTTTGATTGATACAAATCGGTATTAATAAAGGTGAACAATTTTATTAATATTAACTGATACAAATTGATAATATTAATGTGAATAATATTATTTAAGTTGATTCAATTGGATGTTAATTCAATCAGATCATTATTATTATAAGAAAGGTATAATATTCAGAATATGTATATAGATGAATGTATATATGATAATAATACTTATATATATATTGATATATACATAGATATAATTGATCTATTCTTATAACATTAATGTCCACTATATTTTATCTGATCGAAGCTATAAACATCAACACTCCCTCTTAGCTAGAGAAGATAAAATGCACATCACAATAAGTTCATACATTGTGAAAGTTTGTTCCCAGGTGGATTGCCTCCATCGGTGATTCTATCCACAGTTCTCAAGTGGATTGCCTCCATCGACGATTTGATCCACAAGCTCTCGTGTGGGTTGCCTCCATCGACGATTCTATCCACAAAATCATGAGATTTGGTGTGGATTGCTTCATCGGTGATTCTATCCACAAGCTCTCATGTGGATTGCCTCCATCGACGATTCTATCCACAAACTCACTAGCTTTGGTGTGGATTGCCTCAATCGACGATTCTATCCTCAAGCTCTCGTGTGAATTGCCTCCATCGATGATTCTATTCACAAACTCATGAGCTTCAGTGTGGATTGCCTCCATCGGCGATTCTATCCACAAGCTCTCGTGTGAATTGTCTCCATCGGCGATTCTATTCACAAACTCATGAGCTTCAGTGTGATTGCCTCCATCGGTGATTCTATCCACAAGTTAAGATATGTTTAAATCATCACGCAATATCTATCACAATAGAAAGTTATTGTAATATCGTCACCTTCCAATAACTTTAACAAATACAAGTGATAATCATTTGGAAGTCATCACTTCCTTATGATTTACATAGGGTCCATATAGTTATAAAATAACATTAATATAATAATCAATAATCATTTCAAGTTTACCTCAGAAGTGTTCTTATCTTTATCAGTGAACTCCCTCTCAATCATTAGGTATCTTGAATTTCTTTTAGAATATATTTCTCTAAACATACAGTTGAATTGTTGACTTCAGCAAGGGAGGCTTGCATTCTAAGTGTGTCAGGACACTTTCTTGCAGTGTGACCATATTTTTCGCATCTAAAACATTGCATTGTAGATAAGTCTCTAGGTTTCATGAACAGTTGTTGATCATATGACTTCTTGCCCTTTTTCCTTTTTGAACTAGTGTCGAGAACCTAAACATCTTCATTTTTTGGATTCCATGATTCCTCTAGATGTGAGGTTATACTCTTCTTGAATGCAGTCTGCTTTTAGTCGATCAAATTTGGGGAGTTTGGTGCGAGAACTTACTCCTTGTCTAAAGATTTCCCATGAGACAGGGAGCCCATTTAGAGTTAGCATAGTTAACTCTTTATTATCATAAATGTGACCAATTGAATAGAGTTGATTCCTTAATTCTGTCATCCTCATAAAATATGAGGTGATAGCCTCTCCTTTATTCATTTTAATATTAGAGAGTTGATTTTTAAGGGTAAGAATTATGCTAGTGTTGATCTCAAACATGTTTTCCAGGGCTTCGAACATGTCATATGCAGAATCTAATTTTATGATGGCAGGTAGTAGATGATTTTTCACTCGATCCACTAATAATTCCATTGCTCTAGTATTGTGTTTTTCCCATTTGCTCTGCTCATCATTTCCATTAGGTTTAAGAGGATTTTCTATTATTATCTTTAGCTCATTCTTCCTTAATACCAACATCATTTGAAGTTTCCACGATTCAAAGTCGGAAGCACCTTCAAGTTTGTCTTTGAGTCTCATTCCATTTGCCATTCTGAAGGTACGAGATTTCCAAAAATTTGATCTTGATCTTGATTTTCCTTCAATATAATCGGATCTTCCTTCAAGCGATTAGGCTTCAACAAAGGAACCTGACTCTGATACCATGTTGAAATTTTAGATCAGAATATATGGCTTTTAAATTTTCTTATATAACCTCAATATATGCAATATATTTAATCACAATAGATAAATATATGTTTATTATTGATATAATAACATATATATATAAATATATTAATGTTAATATTATGTTGGTTTTATGAATGAGACTTTTATTGAATGTGCTTTATATTTATCACAATGGAGGTACTACACTTTTACTTGCACTTATTGATTTCTATGTATTTCAAATGCAACCCAATACTGAATATAAATTTCAACAATGAGACATGTCTCATGTAGAGACATGCCTCTACGTATGTAGAGACATGTCTCTAAATGAGACATGTTCTTTTAATATCATAACAAAGTATAGTACTAATTCATAACTATTCGTAAGTAAATTTATATTGCATATTAAACATCGCACATAATATAAATGTCGTTTATGTATTGCACATTGCACATAGTATATTACATGCTATGCACATAATAGTATTATGTGCTTCACACATAATAGTATTATGTGCTTCACACATAATAGTATTATGTGCGCACCACATAATACTATTATGTGCTTCACACATAATAGTATTATGTGCTTCACACGTAATATTATTATGTGCTTCACACATAATAGTATTATGTGCTTCACACATAATAGTATTATGTGCTTCACACATAATAGTATTATGTGCTTCACACATAATAGTATTATGTGCTTCACACATAATATTATTATGTGCGCAACACATAATAGTATTATGTGCTTCACACATAATAGTATTATGTGCTTCACACATAATATTATTATGTGCTTCACACATAATATTATTATGTGCGCAACACATAATACTATTATGTGTGCGACAATTATTATATTTAAGACTGATACAAACCGATATAAATTGGAATCAATAAGATAAGTTTGACCGATAAAAATCAGTATTATTAAAGGTGAACAATTTTATTAATATTCACTGATACAATCAGTAATATTAATGTGAATAATATTATTTAAGTTGATTCAATTTGATGTTAATTCAATCAGATCATTATTATTATAAGAAATGTATAATATTCAAAATATGTATATAGATGAATGTCTATATAATAATACTTATTATTATATATATATATATATATATATATATATATATATATATATATATATATATATATATATATATATATATATATATATATATATATATATATATTGATATATATACATAGATATAATTGATCTATTCTTATAACATTAATGTCCACTATATTTTATCTAATCGAAGCTATAAACATCAACAAGAAGTTTTGAAACATTGAAGTAGAAAGTAGTTGAATTACCAATACTGGCTTTACTTAATTTCTCTAAGGTATTTCAAGTTGATTGTGATGCAAGTGGAAGTGCAATAGGAGCGGTATTGAGTCAATAAGGTAAACATATTGGTTTTTATAGTGAGAAATGGAATGATGCTAAGAAGAAGTATTCAATCTATGATAAATTATTTTATGCTATTGTTCAAGTTTTGAAGAAATGGAGACATTATTTGATGCCTAAGGAATTTGTGTTATATACCGATCATAAAGCATTGCAGTATTTGGGTAGTCAAAATAAGTTGAATCATAGACATATGAAGTTGGTTGAGTACTTGCATAATTTCACTTTTGTGTTGATGCATAGAAGTGGATTGTCAAATAGGGTTTTAGATGCATTAAGCAAAAGAAGTTTATCGATTGAAATGAGAGTTGAGGTACTTGGTTTTAATGATTTAAAGAGTTTGTATGAAATTGATTCTGATTTTGTAGAACCTTGGAAGGCATGTAAGGAACCGATCATAGATAATTAGAGTATGTGGGTTGATTACTTCATTCAAGAAGGTATGTTGTTCAAAGGCATTCGTTTATGTATACCAAGAGGATCAATGAGAGAAAATCTAATCAAGGAGAAACATAGTGGAAGACTTGCAACACATTTTGGCATTGATAAACCAATAAGTTTGATTAAGGAGAAATAATTTTGGCCTTAGTTGTATAAGGATGTTCAGAAATTCATTAGAAGTTGCAGAATATGTCAAGTTGCTAAGGGAGTAAGTCAGAATACAGGGTTATACACACCTTTACCTGTTCCTAGTAGACCTTGGGAAGACATTAGCATGAATTTTGTTCTTGGCTTACCGAAGACATAAACATGTAATGATATTATATTTGTTGTGGTGTAGAGATTTTCAAAGATGTCACATTTCATTCCTTTTAGGAAAGCATCCGATGTTGTTCATATCACTGATGATCTATTCTTTAGAGGAGTTGTGAGATTGCATGGGTTGCCTAATACTATTGTTTCTGACTGGGATAGTAAGTTTGTGGGATAGTTTTGGAAGAAACTCTGGAAGAAGATGGGTACCGATTTGAAGTTCAATTGTACATTTCATCCATAGACTGATGGACAAACATAAGTTGTGAATAGAAGTTTGGGTAATTTGTTGAGATGTCTTGTTGGAGATAAACTTGGTAATTGGGATTTGGTTTTGGCACAAGCAGAGCTTGCATATGAAAATTCGGTGAACCAGAGTACAGGTAGAACACCTTTTGTTATTGTTACCGTTATGCATCCTAAAGGAATATCAGATTCAAAGGATCTTCATATAGAAAAGAAGTGTTGAAGGAGAATGATGTGCCGAATTAATGAATACATTGCATGATGAGGTGAAGTATAACTTGGAGCATAATAATCAGAAATATAAGGATACAACTAACTGATCTAGGAGACATAAGAATTTTTAAGTTGGTGATGAAGTTATGATTCATTTGAAGAAAGGCATATTTCCTACCGGCACATATAGTAAGCTAAAAATGAAGATGTTTGGACCTTGTAAAATATTGAAGAAGTTTGACAACGGTAATGCTTTTGAGGTTGAGCAACTGATTGACATGGATTTATCACCTATTTTTAACATTGCATATATTCATGAATACCATGAGTAAGATGATCATACATACATGGTGGGTAAAAGCACAAAGCTGTGTCACGTTTCAGGACAACTTATCAGCACAGCTGAATTTGAGTATTTCTAACTAAAATTATTTTTTGTCAAACATATGGTCTAGCTAGATTCATTCTAGCTAAGTTAGATAAGTTCTTCACCTTTTCCAATTGGAAATATCTATTAGCTATATGTTTTATAACAATTACTAAAGAAATAAAATTATTTCAGAAAAGCGACGTTTCAATAACTCTTACTCTTTTTAATGATTTTTTTTTACAAATATAAAAATACCTTTTTTTAGAGCATAGAGTCAAGATTATCATCATATAATTTTTATAGTATTTTAATTAGATCTAATATATTATAATTTCAAAATACTACAAGTAGGTATTTTAACATTCGAGAACAAGATGCTTCAAAAATAGAAAAAAATAGTAAAGCTTATCAAAAAAATTGAAAATTTATATTTAACACTAGAGGAGAGAGTTATCTTCAAGAGTGTGTAATTTATTTTCTGAATGGTGTAGATTTGATAGGGGAAATTTGACGCGAGATGAAAACTGTCGATTTCAGGTATGTTCGACTTTGAGTAGTTATAACAGAGAAAATATACATTGAAAACTAATTTTTCTTCTTTTTTGCTCTAGCTATACATTTTATCTATGACATATTTTGAAATCAAAAGAAAAAGAGATTATTTGCATATACTTTTTTGGTGCGGACAAGACCCTCATTTTTCAGCATTTTTCAGCAAGTAAAAAATGGACTTAAATTTTTTTAAAACTATGTGAATTCTTGTTCAAAAATAAAAATAAAAATTATAGCCATAAACTTCATCCACTTTTACACATTTCATTAGTTTATATCATCTCCAAATTTTAAACATAAATGCCATTTTTATGTCATTAAAGTTAAAATTTTTGTGTGTTGTTGACCTTTTCCTTTATAAAAGTGTGACACAGCTTTGTACTTTTACCCTGGTATGAACAAAGATTATCCTAAGAAGAAGACAAAGGAAATTGAGAAGGTCTTGGATAAAAGAATAGGAAGGAGCACAAGAGGAAAATATTATATGGAGTACTTGGTTAAGTGGAAGAGCATACCAGTTGAAGAAGGTAATTGGATTTCTCAATTTGAGTTGGATTCTTTGAGTTCTTCTCAGGTTGTTCAACAACTATGATGCATAGCATCAATTTTATTAACCCCAGGTGTCTAATACAGGAGCATTTGAGGTTCACCACAATCCTATATCACCCAAAAATAGTTCTTTTCATTTTGTTCTAGTTTTTTGGTTTGAGAGATTATGCTTGTAATCATTCTTTTGTTCAAGATCAAGTGTGCAGTTGTACAGTCTTGATTGAGACCTATGTGGGATCATCTTCCTATGATTGCACCTCCTAATGTTCGTAGATGTTCAATATTTGATCCATCTCCTATCCTTGGGTAACATGTTCATTTCTTGTTTGGACCTATATGAAGATTCGTTGTGTGGTTGTCGATCTTTAATTTTTAGACCGTTGTGATCATAGAGAGTGGTTTGTAGATCTTCCGTGGATAATATCCTATGGTCGCGCTCCTTGTCATTTCCTTTGCATGGATCTTTGTACCTTTTGGGTCTGAGCCATTTTGTTGTATACATTTCCTTTCATTGGGGAATGTTTTATGTCTTGGCCGACCTTTGAGGTGTTTCCTATATGTAATAACATGATGTATTATTAGAAAGGGGGAGATGTTAAGATTTGTTAGATGGATAGTTGATAAAAGAAAGCTAGATCTGAGAGTTTGAGAGATCAAAAGTTGGATTTGAGATTCATTTCTTTGTAAATGGATGAAACCAGGAAGGCCTGACAACCCGACATGTATACTGTTTGATCTTTGAATAATTCATTGGATCAGACATTCTCTCTTTATATCTATGTTATTTCTTCACTGTGTACTCTAGCTACATGATTGAACATATCCTTTGGGGATTCACCAGTCTTGTTTGCATCACTCCTGAAGAGTGGGAAGATGCTTAGTCACTTCTTTTGGAGAAGAGTGTGAGTTTGAAGAACTATTTTTCCTTCACTGACAGACAACTATCCAAGCGATGCTTCCATATTATTCCCACCACAAGGGGGAGAAACTAATAAAACTCCATTTAGACATTTGTTAGCACAATTGTTGGAGTGCTAAGAAAGTTGTGCATTGTTATCTGAAGTTTGGATCAGAGAAGGATCAAAAGGGAAATAATGGTTCACATGGCTAGAGGGGGCCGCACCAGTAGGAGCAAGAGTGGTATCCACATGGTTTACAATAGGGGTATCACCTAGATTAGCAATAGTAGCATGCCCCAAATTTGTAGCAAGAGCATGGGAGATTCCATGTTCATTGTTAATGCCATTGGAGTAAACTGGCCCAAAATAAAAGATTAATTAAATTTTAAGTCAAACATGGCCCTTAATTAATAATTTGGATGCATTCACCATAAAAATGTCTATAGGGAGGTAACTATAATGTTGACTCATTGACTAATTTTTTCATGATGATTACATAAAATAATTATTAAAGATATTTGAGAATGATATGTCGATTGTTTTTTATATTAAATAAAAAAAATAAACCAAAAAGACCATTACAACAAGGTCAAGAATAGACCATTATCAACACACCAGCAAGACAACTAGTAACCCACATCAAGGGTAAGTTGATAGCTCACCCACAGCGTGGGGAAGAGAATGAAAAAAATGAAGGAGAACAAACAATCTTTCCTATGCTGATGGAAAACTGTGCAGACAATACTATCATTAGGATCTCCACCAGAAGGGGTAGCAGGTAGGGAAATCCTCTTCATAAGATTATCAGCATAAGGGGAAAAATGATAATTTTTTTGCACATCATCAACCAAAGGTTGGAGTAGAACATGAGGAATAGGAAGGGTCCATGTGGCCAGGGATCCAAAAAATAGCAAGAAATGGAGTAGGATCCACAAGGCCAGAGGAGGCCAAACCATCAATAGGAGCATCATCTAGGGAGGAGTCATCATCATCCTGTGAAGAGTCATTAGAAGAAAATTTGAAAGTCAAAACAATCAAGTGATCACCATTAGCGTCCTTCCATCAAGTGGAAAGACCTTTACGATACAAGAAATAACAATCTGTGTCCAAGTGACTAGTAGAAAAGTAACAATGACATCAAAAGGGGAGAATCTCATAATCCAATGATTGGGTCCATAGCCTATCCCCTACCATGATAACCACATCCCTGGAGGTATTGCACATATATCCATACTAATTATTTAACATTTTGATTGACCACACATTCCTAAGCTTTTGTTACTCCTAAAATAATTTGACCTATTCTCATAGTTTATAGAAGTTTGCTTGTTAAACGCAAGAAGAAAATCATATTTAATTATATTAGTTGGGATGATCTAATAAATGTAAAATTGTTCCATATAACAATTATTAATAAAAACTTGCGTGCCATTTTAATAAGTTGATGATACAATTTTTGACATGATTTTCTTCTTCTAATGTGTTTGTCTTCTAAAAAATCTATTTTAGAAAGATTAAAAAGGCATACATGTAGTCCAAGAAGATTATAGGGTTATTCAATCTTTCATTATCCAAAGACATGTTGGCCTGTAAGTTTTGGTTGCACATTTTATTTTGATTTTCTATAATGTCCCCGAAATAATTAAATAGTTAATTAAAATTAATTGTATGGCCATGAAACTTAATAATAATATCTTTCGGGCCCTTTTTAATAATTAGTTAGTTATTAATGTTTTGGTCATGTCAGCTCATTTGTAAACCTTCGGGAAACTTCCCAGAGCCCATTTATAAGGCCGTGTTTGGTGTAGTTGTAGGTATGGTGAATTCTATATTTTTTTGTATTTGTAAATTCTAATTCGAGTTCAAAACTGTTGTAGTTTCAGAGGTGCAAGACCCTCCCTATTCTATACTTGCAGTTTCGGTGGAGTAACTCATCTCCCTATTCTACCATTTGGTCTGAGTCTGATGTAATTTGAGATAATCGATATTGTCTATCCAAATATGAAACTATTCATTTCTTGTGTTGAATTGCAATATATTCTAGCAATAGTGTACTGGATTGCATTAGAACTTGAATAACTTCCATTTTCTAGTTTCCTTTGCCCATTGAACAAAATTTATACTGTGAGCACCACATGGGAAGAGTCGGGGACATATGGAAGAGGAAGGAGTTATTTTTCAAAGTGTGGGACCCTTGGAAGCAGGTTGCACGATCAAGACATTCCACTATATAGAGTAATAGTTACTATACAGGCCTTGTTCTAATGTACGGGTGAGTCACACTAATACATTTGGGGGCATTTTGCGACGGCTATGTGTCGCAATTGCGACAGCTATGTGTCGCAATAGCAACACCCATAGACGTCGCTATTTTTTGGTCGCAAATTGCGACGTCTATGGGTAGCCGTCGCAATTGCGACACATATCCCGTCACAATGTGACTAAGATTTGTTAGCGGCATGGGCGTTGCCCCCCCGTCGCATGGCTTCGGAGGGCCGTCGCAATCGCGACGGACCTCCCAAGCAATTGCGACGGGTGCCTGCATCGCATTGCGACGGGTTGCCGTTGCAATTGTGACGCCCGTGGGTGGATTAAAAAAAAACAATTTATTTAATACATTGCTAATGAACCACATTAATGCTTTTTTCTTTCAAAAAATGAGGACAGCCACTGTAAAGACAACATGATAATGTACACTCACTGTAAGGACAGTCACAAATGAGGACATCTCACAGTGACTGTCCCTAGTGTAATTGCCACTTGAATGTATTGCTATTCAGCCACATTAATGCTTTTATTCTTCAACAAATGAGGATAGTCACTCTAAAGACAACATGATAATGTACACTCACAGTGAGTGTACATTATCATGTTGTCTTTACAGTGACTATCCTCATTTGTTGAAGAAGAAAAGCATTAATGTGGTTGAATAGCAATACATTCAAGTGGCAATTACACTAGGGACAATCACTGTGAGATGTCCTCATTTGTGACTGTCCTTACAGTGAGTGTACATTATCATGTTGTCTTTACAGTGAGTGTACATTATCATGTTGTCTTTACAGTGTCAATATATGCATTATTACTTAAACTGAAGAGTACTCTAAATAATATGTCATTGTGGAGTTCTGATTGCTTCCAATTTGATATACGCTTGTTCTACTTATGTATCCAGCATCATGTAAGAAAAGTTGATGCTTTTAAAATAGATTCATTTAGCCATGAAATGCCTATGCATGTTACATACAAGATTCCAAGGCCCAAAACTGATTACTCATTATAATTCATGTACAGAATGATAATCAACCACAACGAGGCATGCGTAGGCGCTGCTTAGATTTTGAGGCATCAGAAGCTCGTAGAAGAAACTTGACCAATGGCTCATGGAATGCAACAAACTTATTGCCTAAAACAGGAGCATTGGTAACCACAGATGATGGTTTTGAAAAGAACACTTCACCATCAATGTCACGTGAGGGAAATGCAATTTCTGATGGCAAGTAACTTGTAGTATATAAGAGAGATGCAGGTACAGATGCTGGGAATACATTGCTAATGAACCACATTAATGCTTTTTTCCTTCAACAAATGAGGACAGTCACTTTAAAGACAACATGATAATGTACACTCACTGTAAGGATAGTCACAAATGAGGACATCTCACAGTGACTGTCCCTTGTGAAATTGCCACTTGAATGTATTGCTATTCAGCCACATTAATGCTTTTCTTCTTCAACAAATGAGGATAGTCACTCTAAAGACAACATGATAATGTACACGGGCTGTAAGTGTACATTATCATGTTGTCTTTACAGTGACTGTCCTCCTTCAAGTGGCAATTACACAAGGGACAGTCACTGTAAAGGCAACATGATAATGTAGAGAAATGTTGTCATTTGTATTTTTAACAATGCCGAGAGAGATTCCCTCCGTGAAATCACAGCTACAATTTCTGAGTACGTTGGGTTTATTTTTCTTTTGTCATTATTATGTAATCTGGTATTCAGCTGTTACAGAGCTAAAATACCCAGAAATGAGGACATATCTGTGTTGAATTTATTGTTAGCGGCTTTGGTTATTTAGAAGTTTAATTTTATTTGTTCATCTTTCAAGCACAAACGTTTTGTGGACCGTAACATCTTCATTGTTTCGGGTATGCAATGAAATAGCCATAACTTGCAACTACCTTCACGGTACTTGTGTACATTATCATGTTGTCTTTACAGTGACTGTCCTCATTCAAGTGGCAATTACACAAGGGACAGTCACTGTGAGATGTCCTCATTTGTGACAAGGACAGTCACACATGAGGACATCTCACAGTGACTGTCCCTTGTGTAATTTCCACTTGAATGTATTGCTATTCAACCACATTTATGGGCCCGTTTGGACCACAGCACACAGTAGCATCTACAGAGAAGAATATCCCAGGTGTAACAAGTTGTAAGAATATACCAACAGTTCTAAGAAGTTCCCTAGCACATAGTAGCATCTACAGAGAAGAATATACAACATGAGGGCAGCCACTGTAAAGACAACATGATAATGTACACTCATTGTATGTGTACATTATCATGTTGTCTTTACAGTGACTGTCCTCATTCAAGTGGCAATTACAGAAGGGACAGTCATTGTGAGATGTCCTCATTTGTGACAAGGATAGTCACACATGAGGACATCTCACAGTGATCGATTGTCCCTTGTGTAATTGCCACTTGAATGTATTGCTATTGAACCACATTAATGCTTTTCTTCTTCAACAAATGAGGACAGTCACTCTAAAGACAACATGATAATGTACACTCACTGTAAGGACAGTCACAAATGAGGACATCTCACAGTGACTGTCCCTTGTGTAATTGCCACTTGAATTACACAAGGGACAGTCATTGTGAGATGTCCTCATTTGTGACAAGGATAGTCACACATGAGGACATCTCACAGTGATTGATTGTCCCTTGTGTAATTGCCACTTGAATGTATTGCTATTGAACCACATTAATGCTTTTCTTCTTCAACAAATGAGGACAGTCACTCTAAAGACAACATGATAATGTACACTCACTGTAAGGACAGTCACAAATGAGGACATCTCACAGTGACTGTCCCTTGTGTGATTGCCACTTGAATGTATTGCTATTCAGCCACATTAATGCTTTTCTTCTTCAACAAATGAGGATAGTCACTCTAAAGACAACATGATAATGTACACGGGCTGTAAGTGTACATTATCATGTTGTCTTTACAGTGACTGTCCTCCTTCAAGTGGCAATTACACAAGGGACAGTTACTGTAAAGGCAACATGATAATGTAGAGAAACGTTGTCATTTGTATTTTCAACAGTGCCGAGAGAGATTCCCTCCGCGAAATCACAGCTATAATTTCTGAGTACGTTGGGTTTATTTTTCTTTTGTCATTATTATGTAATCTGGTATTCAGCTGTTACAGAGCTAAAATACCCAGAAATGAGGACATATCTGTGTTGAATTTATTGTTAGCGGCTTTGGTTATTTAGAAGTTTAATTTTATTTGTTCATCTTTCAAGCACAAACGTTTTGTGGACCGTAACATCTTCATTGTTTCGGGTATGCAATGAAACAGCCGTAACTTGCAACTACCTTCACGGTACTTGTGTACATTATCATGTTGTCTTTACAGTGACTGTCCTCATTCAAGTGGCAATTACACAAGGGACAGTCACTGTGAGATGTCCTCATTTGTGACAAGGACAGTCACACATGAGGACATCTCACAGTGACTGTCCCTTGTGTAATTGCCACTTGAATGTATTTCTATTCAACCACATTTATGGGCCCATTTGGACCACAGCACACAGTAGCATCTACAGAGAAGAATATCCCAGGTGTAACAAGTTGTAAGAATATACCAACAGTTCTAAGAAGTTCCCTAGCACATAGTAGCATCTACAGAGAAGAATATACAACATGAGGGCAGCCACTGTAAAGACAACATGATAATGTACACTCATTGTATGTGTACATTATCATGTTGTCTTTACAGTGACTGTCCTCATTCAAGTGGAAATTACACAAGGGACAGTCACTGTGAGATGTCCTCATTTGTGACAAGGACAGTCACACATGAGGACATCTCACAGTGACTGTCCCTTGTGTAATTTCCACTTGAATGTATTGCTATTCAACCACATTTATGGGCCCGTTTGGACCACGGCACATAGTAGCATCTACAGAGAAGAATATCCCAGGTGTAACAAGTTGTAAGAATATACCAACAGTTCTAAGAAGTTCCCTAGCACATAGTAGCATCTACAGAGAAGAATATGGGTCAACGAGGTTGACTTCAAAGCCATGCAATCTAATGGTAATAGTAATATCATAATTTGACATACTATCAGAAATACTTCCTAAATAGACTATTCAATCTTATAAGAGATGGATTCATGAGAACTATTATTTATGAAATATGAGTCAATGACTTTAATTAAAAAAATTACACAATCTAATTCTTGTAAAAATATCAAAATTTGACACATTGAAAATACCTTCCAAAAGTATCATTAATTGATTAATATGAATCACTACTCATGAAATATAATTTTATAAACCTAATCTAAAAACTACACAATAAAAATCTTAATAGCAATATTGTAAGAAACTATTCCCAAAAGCAAGCCTAACAAAATTTGATGAAAATAATTTTTGTTTCACTCAACTTTGACATTCACAACTTCCTCTTTTATTATAATAAGAAAAAAAATGTCTTTTTAGATATACCTCATGAACCATACTCGAATAATCTATCATTTTTCTTCTCAAAAACATATTTGCAGAGCCTGCTTCTTTTACTTGTTTGTACTTTTATCTCTCTGATGGAAAGGGTTCCTTCAGGACACATTTTTCCAAGTTCACTGCTTGAGATATTTGAGGAGGGTTCCCCTGCTTGAGTATCCATCCAACCCATATTCGAGTAGTTCTACAATTGCACAGTCTAAATTAATAATACTGACAATTGAATGACGAATGATGATACATAGAATTGATATAAACTAATCCTAAAAACACTAAAACATTATTAATATATTTATATTTCATAAATAAAATTGATATAAAAGATTTGGAAAGATACATTAAAAAATAGAAAAACAGTAATTTTTTATAGAAGGAAACTTAAATTGCTATTTAAAAAAAAAACAAGAGTCTTAAATCTTATCATTTTGTTTCATTATCATCCATAAGTACACACCTCTAGCATAATAATTATATTTTACCACCCATAAAATGAAAAAAAGATTTTCACAAGAGAAATTGAAGCTAGATTATAAAAATGAACCATCTTATTGGAAACTGGAACTGTTATCATACCCAAAAGGACTACAAAATTTCACCTTATCATACCCAGATTGTTGCTTTGCCTGGCGGAGGGAAATTTGATCAGTAAAATTGACACAGAGTATGTTGTCTCCATTGTCATGCTGGATAACAAAACACCAACTTTAATGGGCATGTACTGTCCCTTGTGTAATTGCCACTTGAATGCATTGCTATTTGATGCAGGGGCATCCCTAATGCAAGCCAAAGACACCATGATTGAAGGAAGTTGCCATGAAGCCAAGGAGTCAAATCCTATCAATTGGAACATAAGATTTTCACCTTGGAGCTTTGAAGGATTGACTGGTGAAAGGTCCTTTTGATTGACAAATCAGAGTCTTTTTGAATGACAAATCAGAGTCTTTTTGAATGACAATAAATTAGAATAGGAGTTTTAGATGTTTTCTTGGTTTGTAATAAATATTAAGGATTGATTTTATCTCCTTATAAACATCCACTTGTTGGACACAAGACCCCTTGGTGACTTATAAACCTTGGGCATCTTTTGAGTCCTTGGATGAAATGAGCATAGTAAGTGTTTATTAGGTGTCTTTTAGATGTTGTTAAGAAGTTTGAAGGTCCAAAATAACTTTAATAAGGTTCCTAAAGTTTCACAACACATTTTTAACCTTCTCGGCAAAGTTGTTTGCAAAGTTGTAATGCAACTTTAAAAGTTGCTTAGCAAAGTTGACATTTGTTGGATAAACTGTTCTAACCACCTAGATGGTTGAACCAACATTTGGAGAGCCTATTTTAGGCTTCAAATGGTCGAAGACAGACAGAGAACCAGTATTGTAATCATTTTGCTTTCATAAAAAATAAAAATAACCCTGTTTTAGTGCATTTCTGGTGAAAAATGAACTCTGTACGGCTGTACGGATGGTGGTTGGATGATAAAATTTGCCTGGAAGTTGTAATAGTGACATCTGATGCTTTGGAAGTTGGTTTGATTGATTCTCTTTGTTTTATATCTAAGTTATTTCAAATTTTCTGTGCATTGTTTACAAACCCTCATTTTCAGGGTTTGACTGATGTAAAGACCTTAACTCACGTTTCAACCATTGGAATTCCTTCTTCCTTGGTGGAATGAGAGTTAAGGATGTATATTTGTATATTCTAAAATCCCTGACTACTCTGCATCACTATTGAACCACATTAATGCTTTTTTCCTTCAACAAATGAGGACAGTCACTGTAAAGACAACATGATAATGTACACTCACTGTAAGGATAGTCACAAATGAGGAAATCTCAGAGTGATTATCCCTTGTGTAATTGCCGCTTGAATACATTGCTATTGAACCACATTAATGCTTTTTTCCTTCAAGTGGCAATTACACAAGGGACAGTCACTGTGAGATGTCCTCATTTGTGACAAGGACAGTCACACATGAGGACATCTCACAGTGACTGTCCCTTGTGTAATTGCCACTTGAATGTATTGCTATTCAACCACATTTATGGGCCTGTTTGGACCACGGCACACAATAGCATCTACAGAGAAGAATATCCCAGGTGTAACAAGTTGTAAGAATATACCAACAGTTCTAAGAAGTTCCCTAGCACATAGTAGCATCTACAGAGAAGAATATACAACATGAGGGCAGCCACTGTAAAGACAACATGATAATGTACACTCATTGTATGTGTACATTATCATGTTGTCTTTAGAGTGACTGTCCTCATTCAAGTGGCAATTACAGAAGGGACAGTCATTGTGAGATGTCCTCATTTGTGACAAGGATAGTCACACATGAGGACATCTCACAGTGATCGATTGTCCCTTGTGTAATTTCCACTTGAATGTATTGCTATTGAACCACATTAATGCTTTTCTTCTTCAACAAATGAGGACAGTCACTCTAAAGACAACATGATAATGTACACTCACTGTAAGGACAGTCACAAATGAGGACATCTCACAGTGACTGTCCCTTGTGTAATTGCCACTTGAATTACACAAGGGACAGTCATTGTGAGATGTCCTCATTTGTGACAAGGATAGTCACACATGAGGACATCTCACAGTGATCGATTGTCCCTTGTGTAATTGCCACTTGAATGTATTGCTATTGAACCACATTAATGCTTTTCTTCTTCAAAAAATGAGGACAGTCACTCTAAAGACAACATGATAATGTACACTCACTGTAAGGACAGTCACAAATGAGGACATCTCACAGTGACTGTCCCTTGTGTGATTGCCACTTGAATGTATTGCTATTCAGCCACATTAATGCTTTTCTTCTTCAACAAATGAGGATAGTCACTCTAAAGACAACATGATAATGTACACGGGTTGTAAGTGTACATTATCATGTTGTCTTTACAGTGACTGTCCTCCTTCAAGTGGCAATTACACAAGGGATTTGTGTTTTCAACAGCGCCGTAACCCTCCACGAAATCACATCGGGATATAAGGGCAAAACAAACAAGAACGTTGTCATTTGTATTTTCAACAGCGCCGAGAGAGATAAACAAACTTAAAACTCAGACTTAAGAAAGATGAAGGCAATGCTTCAAAAGGCCGATGCCCTAAATACGGGAAAACACAATACCACCATTAAACGATGCCCTAGTCACCGTATCAATGCTGCCAGCTCCGTACCAGTATGCTGACTGCTCACTTTCATCCTGTGATAAAGGTAACTTCATTAATCATACTTGAAATGGCAGCATACGAACTAAAGCTGATGAACATTTATAAACTAAAAGTTTAAAACTACAGATTAGAAATGTAGTAGTTTCATACGAAAAGAACTTGATGTCTGAAATTTACCATTAGAAGTATCCAAAGGAATACCACAGTACTGTTGAACTTGGAGAATCGGAGATGATCTACACAACAAGGTTCAACAGCTGTAAGGACTGTTACACCATCTTTAGCATTTGAATAAATTTTCTCCTTGGCTTCTGGTGGATCCTCAAAGACCCCCAATGACGTTTTCCCTACAATTATCAATTGTTTGTCAGTATGAGATATTAATAAATAAACATTAATCACAATATTAGGCAAACAATGTTCTTGATGTCTGAATCTAAATCACAAAAAGCTCTAATAAAGCAGTTCTCAGTTTCACATTAAACTAAGTTTCAATTTCAAATGGTTATAATAATTTTTGCAAGTTATAAGTAGCTGGTTACAGTATATGACATAAAAAGAAAAAAAATCATTTCTATTCTTTTCTTCTTTTTCTCTTTCAACGAAGCTTTTGCACCACACAAATGCATACCAAGAATTTCTCAGGAGGTTTCAAGACCATTGCATACCAAACTTCTTCTCTGTAGATGCTACTGTGTGTCGTGGTCCAAACGGGTCCAAATAGACCTAGTGACTCTAGTAGGTCTCCAAAACCTGTTCTGCAGCAATAACTCTTCAATTTGACAAAGGACCTTATGAACTTATATGTTTTTTGAGTACCCTTTTTGATGTTCTAACAATCCTCCAACTCCCAGACCCTGACTCCACTCCAGCATATCAATGTCCTTATTGAGTCCGCAGACCTAATGCATGCCTTTGGGTGTGGGTTCCAAAACAAGGCATTGAAAATGGGTGCATGAAACCAAGATCAGAGTTTGAAGATGTCCACCATGCTCTAAAGATCTAGATTCAACAAGGTTTGAGGTCCTTTACTTGCCGCTACCCTCTGATCTTGCATAATCCATCAACTCCTAGTCAAGAACATTGAGATTCTTGACCTAGGGCTTGCTCTTGAAATTCTCTGGCTTAGTATCCTGTTCCAAAGCTTTTAAAATATGAAAATAAACCCCCTTAACTTGCATTTTACAAAGAACAGAGGATATCCTATGGTTTATTTGCAAGTTAAGGCCATTTGAATGCAATAACCCAAAAAATGAGGGTTTGACAGAACAACAGATAAGAAAAAGGAATAACTTTGATATAAGGTGTCTTGAATCTACCAAATAAACTCTCAAAGCATAAGATATAAATACTCTAACTTCCACACTGGTCTGCCCTCCCTTTCACATGCATACACTGTACAGTGCTTGAAGGAAATGCACAGAAAAGGCTCTGAAATAGTGGCTCTATCTGACAGAGAGTCCATGATAGGCTTCATGACTAACCTAGAGCACATTCCTTGTTATGGAGGAAGTTTGAATGGTGAAGAACTTATGGAATGGATAGAGGACCTAGATAACCATTTTGACTACAAGTATCTTATTAATAACCATTTTGAATACAAGTATCTTATGGATAGAGGACCTTGATAACCATTTTGACTCATTTAGTATCTTATTGAGCTTCACTTTGTTTCGAGAATATAGTTTAATATTCTCTACTAAACAGGGCCAACCACGTGAAGGTGGAAGCTCATTTGGCCCCACCCCCCTCCCCCTAACATCACTCTACATTCCCCGTTAACATCTAACATTCATTCATTCTTTCAATTATTAATAAAATGTAACATTCAATCAATATCACATGATAACATTCATTAACACATTAGATTCGTTAACACGCAACATTCATCAATATGAAAATAAACACATAATTCATGAACATTCATTAGCACATAATTAAATTCATTGAGACATAAAATTCAGTCATTATCAATTAAGGTATTTAGATGACAATCATTTCTTTTTTCTCTTTCTAATTTTTTTTTCTATGTAAGCTCTAAGAGGAGCATCAGTGTTATCATCAATATCCCCCTCATCAGTTGTTTTGTTCTTTGTTCTTGATGATCTCAAATTCCTATGCTAATGCAAAGGGGGGTCCTCTACAATAACAAATAAAAGAGTTAAATTTAAAATATTTAATTATAATTGTTACAAGTATTTAATTATTTTAAAGAACATAACTGTGGCGCTCTTTAATTACCTGATCTGGCCACATCATTTTGTCTAGACTCAACCTCAACATGCTCATGAGCACCGACCCCTCGATCCTCTACAGTTGCTATACAAAATGTTACATTAATCCAAACACCAATTGTAATTACATATAAAAATTTTAATAGCAAATGTATACCTCCACCACTAGGATGCACATCATGCGAACCTTCATTATGCATAGATTGTGTAGAAGGATTGTCAGGCTGCATTCCAATATCCTACACATTGTTATCATTGCTTTCTTAAAACAGATATACTCACTTTATATTAGAACTTAACATCAAATAGACTAATTGGTAAAGTATTCAATTTGAAATAAATTTCATTTAGCTTATTTACCTGTGGCTCAGATGCATCATTATTTGAACCTTGCACACTGATTTCAGCTCGTAGCCGTTCAGCCACGGCTCTATAGCCTTGTTGGAAGCCAATTCTCTTGTCCTCTTCTGTGAGGCATCTATTGAACTCTGATCCCTACATTTTTTCTTGGTATGGTGAATTTTACTTGCATTGTTTGATCAAAAAAATTTTCCTTGCAATATATAAAAAAATTGATACAAGTTTTCATTTACTAATACTTACAACTCGTGCTTGAAGTTTGGAAAAACCACCAGAGCCGAGCTTGTGTGTCCCGTGCTTTTCTAATCTTGCCTTTGTTGCCTTTGATGTGTCAGGCAATCTATGAAAAGTTTGAAATATGTTAGAGACCAGTATAGGAAAAATTTAGAGGTTAATTAGTACATAATTACATTCTCAAAAGTATCACATACCTTGCTCTACTCTCTACTGGCATAATTCCTTTTTTCATGTCGGCTTTATACTTTCCATCCAAAATCAAACCCTGCCACTCAGCCTCAAGAACACAGGGCAGACGCTCGTGCCTTGGGTTAACCTCTAAATATTTCCTGTACTGGTCCCTAATATACTTCAAACATAAACCAGCTCTTTCAAGGAGCTTGTTTCTCTCGAATGCATGAGGTCCAAAAAGCTGGGTCATACTATGTACAAGATCATCCTTCAACTTTTTATCTTGGTTATTCCACCTTTTAAGTAAAAAAAAACATGTTAGACTCATAAATGAAGAGAAGCTACCTTTAATATAGTTCAAGAAATTGATGAAAAGGAAAACTATTCTAGCAATGATATGAAATCAAAATAGTGGTTTGGGGTTTTAGTTAGGATATGATGTTCCACCATGTACGTATGGTGGGCCCGAATATCCGCAAACACTCGTCACCAAGTTTTCGCCAAAAAATATCATTCCCTACAAAATAATCATGGGATCATTAGTCGATGAAGAGTGATCAAAAACTAAATTACTATTATATCACTATAGAATAATAATAACTTTAAAGTACCTGGAAGTTTGGATACTTTTAAGGGAACGCCTTCATCGTCGCTGATGATCAATACGCAATCCTTCACCGTTCCCGTACTAGGAACACGGGAACATCCAGGAAATGATGTTGCATCG
This sequence comes from Chamaecyparis obtusa, assembly GCA_027943335.1. Classification (NCBI taxonomy): domain Eukaryota; kingdom Viridiplantae; phylum Streptophyta; class Pinopsida; order Cupressales; family Cupressaceae; genus Chamaecyparis; species Chamaecyparis obtusa. The sequence continues at coordinate 73,366 of BSBK01005124.1, read as the reverse complement.
GGACTTGTTGCATCTCCTATTGCAAAAAATGAAAACCATTATCAAATGCCTCCAAGAAATAATACTTCAAGGGAAATAAATTGGTGCAGAGCACCCATGGCACAAACATAATCAAGGGATCTACATCGTAAACACATAACACTTAAACACATAACAAAAGAGAGAAAAAGAGGGATTTGTGTACCAGTAGATGGTGCAACAGTTGGTGCATTTAGGCTGTGTGTTGTTGACATGGCAGTCGGCAAGACATTTGTGGCTGTCCTGGATGGAGGCGGCGTTGTCATATCATCATGGAAAGGAGCTGAAGAATAAAATTGTTAGAGCATGCATAAATATAGAACGCGTGGACTAGCATGGACAAGATTGTTAGAGCATTAAAAAAAAAGATTGTTCGAGCATGTATTGTCAATGATTATGATCATTCCTATATATATTCAGTGGAAAACACAAGTGGGGAATGGAACATGTGATCTACCTGAACCACTTGCAATATCGGCCTCATCATGGGAATGGGGTTCAAAATTACGCAAATAACTCTGTAAAGACAATGCATCCATATTTTAATTAATGTCATAAAAGAGCATAACATAAAAACCATTATTGAACTCTTGTAATAATTCAAAATTTCATTAATACTTTAAAGTTTTCAGAAGTGCGCAACAACTCAGCTGCCCTGTCTTTTATTTCCTGAGTCTGAGGATGTATGGATACCAAACGTAGAAGTTCTTTCCCAATTTTCTTTAGCAGCTTTTTAATGGAACCGATCGGGTCATCGGTCTCTGCTAAATCAATAAAAAAAGGGTCCACAAGGGGGGACTCCTGAGGGACTGCAGGTTGCTTTCCCTCTCTCCGACCACCGGCCCTCTGTGACAACAATAGTATTAGTATTATCAAAATTACTCCAAAACAATGAAGAAAATAACATTAAAAAAAATAACATTTTGCTTCTATCTAGTTTGCACAATTACAATGAGTTTTACCTGCTCATGTGTAGATGAGCTAGGAATATCGTCACCATCACCTTCGGGCGGTTGCTCCATATTGTGCCCCTGTGTCAAAGATCAAGTATAAAAATGTTAGCCAAAAATTTAATAACTAAATGGTATGTTGGAGTCATTGATTAGAAGTTGGTTTAATAGTATGTACCACCCCCATGATAGTAGCCTCGTTTGTATCTATGCGGTTCAAATTGTAATCAATAAGCAGCTCTTCCCCTGCACGTATTGATTTTATCGCACAGATGAATACACGATTTCCCTCGCGCGCCTCAAATATGCAATTGGGTTGCTTTATAGTTGACCCAGGTCGTGTACTATTTATAAAACCCGCAATATTCCCTGTTGCTTTTGGCCTTCCATCAATGTATATAGCCACACTTTTACTTTGATTATTGTCTTGCTGTTGTATATAATTTTCCGAGAGTGCATACCTACGCATACTTTTTTTATATTGAACAATATGCATCCAACTTTTGTAATCGTAACATGGTCCAACATACTCCATCAATTCAAAAACTTTGTTGTAAGACACCTTTATGCCATCCATAGAAAATAGGCCCAAACCATGTAATGATGATGGTGCTATGCGATATATCCTCTCATTAACACAAAAATCAGTGTTTATTGGAGGAAGTTCCTTGGGTACCCAATGTTTCTGTAGATGTTGGTACCTCAAGGGCACCTCGATGTCGCCTTTCGTCTCATCATCATAAGAACATGACCCCCCTTGAGCAAGGAAAAATTTCATGTGTTTATTGAATTTCCTTCTAGTCCTTTGACCTCTAGTTAATCTCCCTATTCTAGATAAACTGCATGTCTCACTTTCCTCTTCTATTCCTATATTTCCCTCACTCGAGGAAGACACTTCTGACAAATACCTATTTGCTAGTACCTGCAAATGGGAGAGATCTTAGAAGACATCAATCTTACTATTGATAAGTGTATTAAATAGACTTTCTATAAGGTGTATTGACTTATACCTGTCGATCCATGAGACTGTGCGGGATGCTCTTGAAAGGGGTTCAATTTCCTGCAAATGTAATTCAATTATCGTGAGCATAATCACATCATAATCATAATCACATCCATCATAAGCATCACATAAAAATTAAAAACATTAAAATGTACACATTATAACACTTATAGCTTTTAAATAGATAATGAATAAACTATGTAACCATTTAAGACAAATATATTTCTATCAAGAAATGAATATTAAATACATTAAGGATTGATGGCATACCTTTAAATTTCATCATCATCATCCTCATCATCATCATCATCATCATCATCCTCGTCATCGTCGTCATCATCGTCGTCGTCGTCGTCGTCGTTGTCGTCATTGTCGTCATCATCAACATCATCATCATCAACATCAACATCGTCTTCATCATCATCATCAGTAGCAGCATCATCTTCTTCTTCTTCTTCATGAAAATTTGTCTCAGGAACATCATCCAATAATTGTCGATCGTGATCATCATCTACATCATCTTCTACTTCTTCGGTATCTTCTTCTTCCATCGCATTATACTTTATCGGCCTTCCTCTCGGTTCATGTCTAACAACAAATGACCAACCTGGTTTATGTGAAACCTCTGAGTAAAATACCTGCTCACATTGGCTTGGAAGAACATAGGGCTCATCCCCAACTGACTTAAACGACCTTGTATTAACCATTGTAAATCCATTATCATGTTCAATAACAGTTCTATTAGGATCATTTGGATTAAGTCGTAGCTTGTACCATTTGACAACGAAGAGTACTAATTTGAAGGAACTAAAGTCGCACTCAAGTATATCATCCAAAATGCCATAGTATTGATTTTTAGACTCTTGAGGATCTAAGTCATTTCTAGATGAAATATTAGTCACTTGAAAGACTGCAGTTATTCCAGAATCACAAGTTTTCTTTGTGTCATCCAACACTTTGACGCGAAATTTTTGACCATTACAGAACATACCCTTGTGGTGTTTAACCTGCAATAATATGTGAAACATGTCAAAATTATTATATCGTGAGTTGATAAACATACGGGTGATTAATAATTTTGTACGTACCTGGAAATCTCTTAAACCATATGCTAAATCTATTTCCCTTTGCGTAACATTAGAATCTCCATTACGATGAGCTTCTTTAACCAATGAAGATACACCTTCCCATGTTAATGTGTGACCAGAATGTTGACATCGTTCAATCCATACCGTCATCCAATCAAGATTGTTTGCAATATACAAATGTAGTGCATCCCACTCTCGAGCAACTGTACAAAAAAAAAATAGACGACTTACAACCGATTTATTTTGAAGATTAAGAAATAATTTATTACAATAACATCTTATAATTTATTACCTGTCACTTTCCTCAATCTACCTTTCCCCATCAAGTACTCCCCTTTGAATTTTTTAAAAGGGTCGAGATCCCAAATGCGATCTACATGGATATTTGAAGCAAACTTAGGAAGATATTCAGTAATGTACACCATAGTCTGGTATACCATGTATCCCTCTACCATAGAACCCTCAGGATGTGCTCTTTGTCAAACCAAAGCCTTCAAAGATTTCAAGTGCCTCTCAACCATCCACATTGACCTAGTGTGTGCAGGTCCACACAATTCAATCTCCTCAACTTGGTGTATGAGGTAGTGTTCTTGTGCATTGAAAAAAGTTGGAGGTAGACACTTTTGCATTTCACACAATAAATGAGGAATTCTTCTCTTCCAATAGTTTATATCTTCTTTATGGATTTCTTTAGATGAAAACCACCTACATTAAGAGATTCAAGTCACAAAAAATATATAAATACGAGACTTTACAAAATAATATACAATAGATTACATAGCAAGAAAAACAAATCGCGAATATAATAAATATATACAACAAATTGAACAGATATTACTGCTTACCTCATGTATTTTCCAAGATCATATATCACTTGTTTGATGTTATTGTTGAAGTGCTCTGGGAGAGATAGAGGTAGCACGTACTGCAGTAATTATAAACCAATCATTTCATTATTTTCTAACATAACATAATGAATAGTACACGTAGTTTATGAATATATTGTAAATACAAAAGAACATAACTTACCTTGATGAAAGTATGCCAATCATGCGTTTTGAGCCCTGGCCCAAATTCACTTTTCTTTGATATGAGATTGCTTATGTTCCCAGCAAATCCTGTGGGAAATCGAATTTTTCGTATGACTTCTTTTATGGCATCACTTTGCTGCTCCGTTAATAACCAAGGAAGGGCACTTATATTAATCTGATCTCTATTGCTATTTGAGTGAATGAAATTCTTCAGTGCATGATTGGATTCATGAATGTCATTACAAATTTTGACAATTTTTTCTTTGTCACGCCTTCCATCCAGTATTTTCCACAATGTCTCTGTTATATTCTTTCCAACATGCATAAGATCAAACAAATGCACAATTTGTAGGTCCTCGTAGTAGGGCAACCTACTAAATTGTTTGGGATAGCTTTTTAGTCCCTTTGGAAGGTTGTCAGTAGTGCCTTGACGACCTTCACGATCATCAATTACATAATTAGTAAACAAAAATCACAATAGAAATATATAAATTACAAACATAAACCATTAAGTGGAACGACATTACCTCGACGATTAATTCTATTATATTCCAACTTCCATAGGCGAGGTGTCATTCTTCGTGGCTTTGATGTAGTCTCTTCTTTCCCATTGAAAAGATGTTTTTCCATACTTCGATACTTATGATTCCTGTGGAGGAAGTGTCTGTACTCATCAAACACATGCTTTCCTAAACTTTTTGAATGACGAGATTTCATCTTTGGACCACAAACTGGACATGCAAATTTTCCCTTTGTTTGAAGACCTACAAGATAATGATATAATTGGATTATTAAATATGTTGATTTTTATAATTAGAATTATCATGCGCAACTTGAATTCACTATAACATACCACAAAAATGTGTTAGCCCTGGGGCATCATGTATTGTCCATACAAGTATTGCATGGAATTGAAATTGTCTTTGTCCTATTGGTCTAGACACGTCATACATAGTGACACCGTTCCATAACTCCACCAACTCGTCAATAAGAGGCTCAATATATACATTCATATCTTTAACTTGATATTTACCTACTTGAATGAACAGTAACATTACATAATTATTGTGACCATTTTACTGTAAGATTTGTAAGTACATGTAAATTAATAACTATCAAATGATAAAATACCTGGAACAATCATTGCCAACATAATGTGCTCCCTCTTTATTGACATCCACGGAGGAATGTTATTGTTGATAACAAAAACAGGCCACACCGAGCAAACAGATCTCATCTCTCCAAATGGATTGACACCATCCGCTGCCAATGAAAGCCTGAGATTACGAGGTTCTTCTTTGAAGTGTTGCTACTTTTCCTCTATGTGCATAAATGCCGAACCATCCGTAGGGATTCGAATAATGTCATCTCGACTTCTATTGCGTGCATGGTAATCCATAAATTGTGCCAAGCTAGTACACCTGAATAATTGTCGCATCCATGGAATAATGGGGATGTAACGAAGAACCTTGTGAGGCACCTTTTTTGTTATTCGATCTATTCGATATCTACTCGTATGACATACAGGGCATTGTGTTGCAAATTCATGTTCTTTATAATATATAATATGATCATTGGGACAAGCATGTATTGCTTGATACTCCATTCCAATATCTTTCATAATAGCAGATAATTCTCGATATGAGCGAGGTAGAATATTTGATGGTGGTAACAAAAACTCGCCTATCAATCTACAGCAAAAAATATAAGTTGTTAATATAAACAATATTAGTGGTACATTATTCACCCTTTGTTAACTATAAAGACATATATGACATACCTTAACATACGTGACATTGTTATGTTGGATAAACCATTCATAACCTTCAAGTTCAACAACAACAATACATCAGAGAGAAGAGTTGTTTGGGAGTCTTTGTATAGGGGCTTGTATGCCTTCTCAAGTAGAGGTACATCAAGGCTATCATCATCATCATGATCAGATCCGCTTGGACTAAATGTGTCATGGATCAATGTATTTATACCATCATCTTCAATTGTGTTTTCTAGCGCATGATCGTCATCTTCCATGGGATCATTATCTTCACCTTGGATATTCGCACCCCCATGTTCCTCCATATCATGTACTTCCCTGGGGAGATCAACCTATATAAAATTGATTAACATAAATAAACCATGATCTTCAACTCATCATCAAGTGATTTCATATGTATATAAATTGTTAAAATGATATAATGAACAACTTACCAGTGGATGATAGTCATGCCCCCCTTCAATGTGACCATTCTCCCTACAATGTCTCTTAACTGTTTTGATTAGCAATCTTCTACGGTTTAAGCCCTTACAAATTTTGTAGGGACAATAACATTTTCCATCACCTTTTCTTTTCAAGTTAGACCACAATCTAGCGATTGTCTCCCTATTTTGTTCTTCACTTATATTATCTGACATGATCGTTCTTCGCAGGAAGCAAAAATTGGGCTATGAAAACTTCGGTCTACAACTTTCAGTGACTAAGCAAAATTGTCAAAAGTACACAAATCTTCTTAGACCTAGTTAAATCCTTTAATATTTTAAAAGTCTAGTTAAAATATACATTAGATTAAAAAATATACAATTTTCATGCTTGAGCGCGCGGCTACGACTAGTGCAATGGTCTTCTTGCTTAGCTCTAGAAGCTCTCTAGCAATCAAAACATATAAGCTACAAGGCCTAACAGCAATTTCAAAACATATAAGCTACAAGGCAAGACATATTACATGACATGGCAAAAGGATTAAAATATACATTAGATTAAAATATATACAATTTTCAAACCTGAGCGCGCGGCTATAACTCATGCAATGGTCTTCTTGCTTAGCTCTAGAAGCTCTCCAGCAATCAAAACATATAAGCTATTAGAATTCATTAACTTTCTGTAATTGGAAAACTCTATTTGATATTAGACCGTAAACTACTACTATTCTCTCCATAAGAACTAAGTACAAAATTCTTTCAAGTTCACATCCATGATTCCCTTTAGATTAAAATATACAACAAAAATAAGCTAAAAGTCTAGTTAAAATATACATTAGATTAAAAAATATACAATTTTCAAACTTGAGCGCGCGGCTATAACTCGTGCAATGGTCTTCTTGCTTAGCTTTAGAAGCTCTCTAGCAATCAAAAAATATAAGCTACAAGGCCTAATAGCAATTTCAAAACAAGGGTCATCAAAAGAACCAAAAACAATGTGTGCAAACAATACCTTGTGAAGTGGTATAGACAATTAGAAGATGCTACTATGTGCTAGGGAACTTCTTAGAACTGTTGGTATATTCTTACAACTTGTTACACCTGGGATATTCTTCTCTGTAGATGCTACTGTGTGCCGTGGTCCAAACGGGCCCATAAATGTGGTTGAATAGCAATACATTCAAGTGGCTTACACAAGGGACAGTCACTGTGAGATATCCTCATGTGTGACTGTCCTTGTCACAAATGAGGACATCTCACAGTGACTGTCCCTTGTGTAATTGCCACTTGAATGAGGTCAGTCACTGTAAAGACAACATGATAATGTACACATACAATGAGTGTACATTATCATGTTGTCTTTACAGTGGCTGCCCTCATGTTGTATATTCTTCTCTGTAGATGCTACTACGTGCTAGGGAACTTCTTAGAACTGTTGGTATATTCTTACAACTTGTTACACCTGGGATATTCTTCTCTGTAGATGCTACTATGTGTCGTGGTCCAAACGGGCCCATAAATGTGGTTGAATAGCAATACATTCAAGTGGCAATTACACAAGGGACAGTCACTGTGAGATGTCCTCATGTGTGACTATCCTTGTCACAAATGAGGACATCTCACAGTGACTGTCCCTTGTGTAATTAAGTATTGTGGGGAAGCATTCTAAATAACCAAAGCCGCTAACAATAAATTCAACATAGATATGTCCTCATTTCTGGGTATTTTAGCTCTCTAACAGCTGAATACCAGATTAAATAATAATGACAAAAGAAAAATAAACCCAACGTACTCAGAAATTGTAGCTGTGATTTTGCGGAGGGAATCTCTCTCGGCACTGTTGAAAACACAAATGACAACCCGCTTGATTTCACGGAGGGAATCTCTCTCGGTGCTGTTCAAAACACAAATGACAACCCGCTTTGTTCAAAACACAAATGATAACCCGCTTGATTTCGCGGAGGGAATCTCTCTCGGCGCTGTTGAAAACACAAATGACAACGTTCCTTTTTTTTTTTGCACTTATATCCCGACCAACATAAGGTCCATTTGTAATACAACATGATAATGTACACTTACAGTGAGTGTACATTATCATGTTGTCCTTAGAGTGACTATCCTCATTTGTTGAAGAAGAAAAGCATTAATGTGGCTGAATAGCAATACATTCAAGTGGCAATTACACAAGGGACAGTCACTATGAGATGTCCTCATTTGTGACTGTCCTTACAGTGAGTGTACATTATCATGGTGTCTTTAGAGTGACTGTCCTCATTTGTTGAAGAAGAAAAGCATTAATGTGGTTCAATAGCAATACATTCAAGTGGCAATTACACAAGGGACAATCACTGTGAGATGTCCTCATGTGTGACTGTCCTTGTCACAAATGAGGACATCTCACAATGACTGTCCCTTGTGTAATTCAAGTGGCAATTACACAAGGGACAGTCACTGTGAGATGTCCTCATTTGTGACTGTCCTTACAATGAGTGTACATTATCATGTTGTCTTTAGAGTGACTGTCCTCATTTGTTGAAGAAGAAAAGCATTAATGTGGTTCAATAGCAATACATTCAAGTGGCAATTACACAAGGGACAATGTCATGAGCCGTGACATATTGAACTTAGTATAATAATAAAATGATTAGATGATATATAATAATCTATTATTAATGGTATATAACAATAATATATAATTATTATCAAAAGATAATAATAATATATAGTTAGCATAATAAGTAATATGATAATTAAATAATATTAAAATATTAATAAATAATATAATTATGATTATAATTATAATATAAATTAATAATAAATAATTATTAATAAATTATATATATTATATTATAATAATATATTAAGTAATAATATTAAATCAATTATTGATATAATAATTTTAATATATAAATAATATTAATAAACCTCTCAATATAAAACAATATGTTATCACTATAATAATATTTATTATAATATTATTAATATTACTAACGTCATTAATTATAATATTTAATAATAACAATAACATTAATAATAATAATAATAATAATAATAATAACATTTAAAGCAATATCGAATATCTGTAATCGATATACATCTACATTAAACATCTGCATTATCTATCACGATGAGGAATGAAGAAGTGATACAACAATCACTAGTCATTACACATCGATACCATGAGAGGATGATTAATGAACCAAATACTATGAAGTCAAGATCAACATGATATGAATAAGGGATAGGTCGCTATGTGTTTCAGAAGATGTATTGATAAGCAAGAAGGATAACCATTCATATATTATAAATAATCATTAATTGCACAAGTTTAGACAATGACATATCCGATAAAGCAATATCAAACATGAAGACCCGCTAGCAAATATGCACCATCACTTCCTATGTTATCATGACAATAACATAAACTAGATTGAATTCTACTATCTATATCAATAGACACCACATAGGAGGATATCGACTAAAGGATTGAAAGATTATCGATTGTCTGAGATAAACCACATCTTGTAGAAACACAAAAGCATCAGTGATTATATCACAAGCTATTGATGAATGAGGCATCAGTCATGGATAATAAGTATAATGTATCCTTAAGTATTAACAGGAATGGAAGTCAATTTGAAGATCAAACTCCATTACCAGCAATCAACCAATAAATGGACAATTATCAGAAAATGATATCGACTTATATCAGAGTAGAAAGATTGGATATCATCGTAACAATATGGGATAAGGCAAGAGTTAATATCGATTGACTAAATACTAATGATAGTTAGACCAAACTAATACAAACACAATGGATGTTAACTACTGGTTGGACTACCAATTAGGGAAGATTACCTTCATAAAAAGATTTGATATTGAGTCAATCTGGGAGTTATCTATGATCAGAAAATAATGAAATAATATTATGTGAACTGTCGGATTATGGAAAGGTGTGATTAACAAAGGGACATGGAGGAAGAAACAAGACACGTCTCATTCATAGCATCTCTTCATTTGTTAAAGACAATATAAGAATGCATTCTCGTCAGTCACTCAAGGCATCATTAGAACTTTATTTACTTATCCATATTTGGATATACTCAATAGAGCATCTGCCTTTGGCAGTTTGGTTTCAAGTTTATCATTGCAGATCAGAGACAACACCATGATTGCACAGATAGAAAGGATAGTCAGAAACAGCATCAATATTTGAAGTTGCAAGCATATAATTCAGAATCTGAAATAGCAACATATCACTCATAGCGATATTACACATTTGCATAATTACATCATCATATCAGACACAACAAATACATTGCTATAAGCAATACTTATTGATTGTATATCGATATTGTTTATATCAGACATACCATCATTATACTATCACTATAAGTGATAGGAAACATCATATTCATAGCATATTTCATATCATTATATCCGACAGTGCTATTAAACATATTGGTATCAATATTATCTTGCACACATATTGTGATTGAATCTGAAATAGCGGTTGATATCTTAAGTAACCTCCATTACTTAGTTTAATTGTAAGTATCTGATAGAGTAAGTCTGAGAAGTGGAGTAATTGTTCCTGTTTTCCAAGTTAGCCAAAAAGGGGACATTACAGACAATCACTGTGAGATGTCCTCATGTGTGACTGTCCTTGTCACAAATGAGGACATCTCACAATGACTGTCCCTTGTGTAATTCAAGCGGCAATTACACAAGGGACAGTCACTGTGAGATGTCCTCATTTGTGACTGTCCTTACAGTGAGTGTACATTATCATGTTGTCTTTAGAGTGACTGTCCTCATTTGTTGAAGAAGAAAAGAATTAATGTGGTTCAATAGCAATACATTCAAGTGACAATTACACAAGGGACAATCACTGTGAGATGTCCTCATGTGTGACTATCCTTGTCACAAATGAGGACATCTCACAATGACTGTCCCTTATGTAATTCAAGCGGAAATTACACAAGGGACAGTCACTGTGAGATGTCCTCATTTGTGACTGTCCTTACAGTGAGTGTACATTATCATGTTGTCTTTAGAGTGACTGTCCTCATTTGTTGAAGAAGAAAAGCATTAATGTGGTTCAATAGCAATACATTCAAGTGGCAATTACACAAGGGACAATCACTCTGAGATGTCCTCATGTGTGACTGTCCTTGTCACAAATGAGGACATCTCACAATGACTGTCCCTTGTGTAATTCAAGCAGCAATTACACAAGGGACAGTCACTGTGAGATGTCCTCATTTGTGACTATCCTTACAGTGAGTGTACATTATCATGTTGTCTTTAGAGTGACTGTCCTCATTTGTTGAAGAAGAAAAGCATTAATGTGGTTCAATAGCAATACATTCAAGAGGAAATTACACAAGGGACAGTCACTGTGAGATGTCCTCATTTGTGACTGTCCTTACAGTGAGTGTACATTATCATGTTGTCTTTAGAGTGACTGTCCTCATTTGTTGAAGAAGAAAAGCATTAATGTGGTTCAATAGCAATACATTCAAGTGGAAATTACACAAGGGACAATCGATCACTGTGAGATGTCCTCATGTGTGACCTTTGTGAAGGCAAGTGCCAATTTGTACCCAAGTTACCAATATTGTGGCAAAAGTGGGAATGAAGCATTTAGGGGTCAAATTGGGCAAAGAAGTGTAGAACTGGCCTATGTGAGGTCTAAATAGCCTAACTAAGTCATGGTTAGGGTCTTATGGTGTTTGAACAATAAGTTTTGAACCAAAATCCCAAAGGTTGTAACAAGTTGTCAATGTTGTCATTCACAACATTGACAACATTTGTGCAAGGGAGCATTTTCGAGTAAGATGGTTATGTAACTATATGAAACCATTGAATTAGGCATCAGATCAACTATAAGAGGCCTCCATCGATCTGTGCAAATGGTTGGGGGGAAAAACATTTGGAATTAAGAAGATTTGTAGAGTAACACGGTTTTAGTGAATTCTTGAGTTTTTTTGTTTCTTTGTTTTCAGTTGATTAATGGATTAGATAGCTCGCAGTGTCTATTGGAAAAGTTAGTACAAGTTGTTTTTTTATTTTGTGTTGTGTTTTTTTTGAGTTTTGAAGCATTCCAACTAGTTTGTTAATTCTTTTGTTAAGTACCCTATCATTGGTTTGAACCAGGCAGGTTGAACAAATGGAGTCTTAGCTCATCATTCCATTGTCAATTTTGTACGGGCTCTTGGAATGGGTGAGGAGACTCCATGTACTATATGTTTGGAAGGAGGGGCCCTGGGAAGCTCATTTTCTATGTTTGCAATGATGTCCTAGGTGAGTCAGTTGAGCACAGTTAGGGATGACAAATCATTACAAGAAGATTACAACAAGTTGAATGCATTGGTTGCTTCAACTAAAATCTCATGGAGAGGTAGACACACATCTAAAGAAGCCCCAAGTCAAATTAGAAGATTGGGTGAGTTTCTTTGGCTGCTAAGAAAACAAACTCTTAGTCAGACTGTCCAAGTTGTGTCAAAATACTTGTTTTCAGGCATGGCTGTAGCAGTTGGTGTACAAAAAATCTAGGAGGAGAAGACCTTAGATATCTTGGAGTTCTCAATAAAGGGCATCTGAATCCTAAGCCCTTTAGGTGGCTTAATATAAACAAAAAGGCTTGACAAAGGCCTAATTGCTAGCAGCCTATTTTTGGGTGCAATTGGCATGGTTTGATGAACCGGATTGAAGTACTGATGAAAAGTATAGGTGAAGGAGTAATATTGAAACCAATAGAGGTCCTAGTGGCCAGCCTCTCCATGGAGTAAAGTTCTAGTTGAATGTGTTTCAATTTGTGAAGACAAGACTAGGAGTGTCCTAGTAGCTAGATTGGTATTGAGCAGAGTTCGTTGTATTTCTTGTTGGTGTGCACTAGTTGAAGGAGTGGGATCTTGGGTAGAGATACCTAAAGAGTGTAGGGATAGTTAAGTACCCTATCAAGTCAAAACATTGGCCTAAAGAGACCCTAGTGAAGGATAGGGAGTGAGCAAGACAAAGTGTTACATCAATTAACAAGATCATTTTTTGGTAATTGTGTACATTATCATGTTGTCTTTACAGTGACTGTCCTCATTTGTTGAAGAAGAAAAGCATTAATGTGGTTCAATAGCAATACATTCAAGTGGAAATTACACAAGGGAATATCACTATGAGATGTCCTCATGTGTGACTGTCCTTGTCACAAATGAGGACATCTCACAGTGACTGTCCCTTGTGTAATTGCCACTTGAATGAGGACAGTCACTGTAAAGACAACATGATAATGTACACAAGTACCGTGAAGGTAGTCGCAAGTTAGGGCTGTTTCATTGCATACCCGAAACAATGAAGACATTACAGTCCACAAAACGTTTGTGCTTGAAAGATGAACAAATAAAATTAAACTTCTAAATAACCAAAGCCGCTAACAATAAATTCAACACAGATATGTCCTCATTTCTGGGTATTTTAGCTCTCTAACAGCTGAATACCAGATTACATAATAATGACAAAAGAAAAATAAACCCAACGTACTCAGAAATTGTAGCTGTGATTTCGTGGAGGGAATCTCTCTCGGCGCTGTTGAAAACACAAATGACAACGTTCTTGTTTTTTTTGCCCTTATATCCCGATGTGATTTCGCAGAGGGTTACGGTGCTGTTGAAAACACAAATGACAACGTTCCTTTTTTTTTTTGCCCTTATATCCTGACAACATCGCAATTGCAAGTTAGGGCTGTTTCACTGCATACCCGAAACAATGAAGACGTTACGGTCCACAAAACGTTTGTTCTTGAAAGATGAACAAATAAAATTAAACTTCTAAATAACCAAAGCCGCTAACAATAAATTCAACATAGATATGTCCTCATTTCTGGGTATTTTAGCTCTCTAACAGCTGAATACCAGATTACATAATAATGACAAAAGAAAAATAAACCCAACGTAGTCAGAAATTGTAGCTGTGATTTCGCGGAGGGTTACGGCGCTGTTGAAAACACAAATGACAACGTTCTTGTTTTTTTTGCCCTTATATCCCGATGTGATTTTGCGGAGGGTTACGGTGCTGTTGAAAACACAAATGACAATGTTCTTATTTTTTTTGCCCTTATATCCTGATGTGATTTCGCGGAGGGTTACAGCGCTGTTGAAAACAAACATGACAACGTTCCTTTTTAATTTTGCGCTTATATCCCGACAACGTCGCAATTGCGACAGTGCCAAATGTATTGTCGTCACAAATTGCGACGGTGTCGGGCTATATTTGAAAAAAAAAGGCCAAAACCGCATGACATTTGCCTACCGTCGCAAATTGCCATCACAATTTCACCCCAAATGTATTAGTGTCATATAGCATACACCTTGTGGGGTGACAATACAAACATCACCAATATATTTTGGTATCCAAGTCAGTCAAATAGAGTCGTACGAGCGTGTGTGGCCTACTGAGATGAACCATCAAAACAATCACATAGTCAGGTGAAGATTAGCCACCATACAAGCATTTTTGCTATACGGTCAAGTCCAACACCATATGCCTTGTAAGAATCATTAGGAGGAATCATCGTATAATTCTATCCATCAGTGTACGGACAAGGTGGTGACGTGAGAGAGTGCATATGGAGGTGTCGTATGGTTGAGGGCTGTCAGGACATTATAGTGGTATCAAAGCTGGTGATTCTACCAGCTTGTTGGGTAGTGGATTCAGGTATACACCAGAAGGAGGTACTATTCTACATATAAAATAGGGGAAACACAAGATCCTACCGCTAAAATTATGACACTATTAAGGAAACTAACCAAAAGCCAAGCTTAGCTCAATAAAGCCATGGTCAGAGGGGAACAACAATATCTCATGAAGGAGACATTGTGACAATTGGTAGAAGGTAGAACAAATGGAGATCATAATAGACATGGTGAAAACTCAGTCACTGGAAACACACAACGCTCACATTCTTGACCAATGATGTAGACATTTCCTTAGAGAATAGAAGCACCTCACGGTGAACAAGAGCCCACTTTCCAAGAGTTGCAAGAGCAACTGAGACAAGACTAGAGGGATGCGGATCTTGAGAGATATATATCCTTTGAGGATTATGTATATCTTCAAATGAAATACTCGAGCAATAGGAGTTGTGGCTATTACAATAATGACATCAAACAAAAGATTGGCAAGTTAAATCTATCATCCTTTGATAGGTTTGTGACAATATCAACACGAGCATGTGTATAGAAAGAAGGTACCTACTTCTAGCTCAAACCAATGCTAGAGGATGAGGACATCAAACTTGCAACACTTCATCTGGGAGAAATCTCTTACAAATGGTGGCACCATGGGATGGTCACCCTTGGTCACGACCGAGTAACCTCATGTGGAATTCATAGAGAGACTTATAGATCGCTTTAACAAGAAGGATCCAGAACTCAACTTCAAAGAGTTAGCCCTACTAAAGTAGTCGGGACCAGTGGATAGTTACATCATAGAATTTTAGAGGATGTCGTGTTGGTTACATGAATCTAAGAGAGTAGTCTGGTTGTGTTGTTCATGGATGGGTTGATGGAAATCCTAAAAGGTTGGGTCAAAGGGTTCAACCCCAGAACACTTACCCAAGTGATTAAGAAGGCACATGACATGTCTACCTCATCTACTTCTACCAAGAGTTACATGCATTCCAAACCACCCCTCGCACTGAAGGAGAAAGATGGAAAATCACACCCCAATAAATCATCTTTGGATGAGGAAAAAAAGCAAGAACTCAGAAAGAGAAATCTTTGTTACAGATGTAAGGAGCCATGGGAACCTGGTAATTAGTGCTTAGGAAAAGGAAAGATCTATTACATTGAAGTGGTGTTTGATGGTGAGGAGAAAAATGAAGAGTTTGAGTTGCAGGAGAAAGAGGAAGCTAAAGGAAAAATAAATCATGTAGAGAAAATTACCACATGAGTATGAAGAGTGGGCATCATTGCAGCACTAGCTAGCACTCCAAGGTTTAGTGTGTTTCGGGTTCATGGTACACTCTGGGGACAATGGGTCCTAGTCATGTTGGACAATGGGACTGCTCTCAACCTCATGAACTCATCACTTGTCACTCAGAGGGGTTTGCATACAAAGAAGCATGAGGGGTTTGAATTCAAGGTAGAAGGAGGAAATCTACCACCTGACACTCATTTGGCTCTGCATCTGAGTATTACCATGGGAAACTACGTGGTAAAAAATGATTTCTTTGTGGTAGAGCGTGATGATACAAATGTCATCTTGGGCATTCAATGGATGTAGACCCTCGACCAGTGCACATAGAGTTTCAAAAAGATGGAGTTCTCATTCGAAGTGGATGACAAGAAGGTGGTACCATGACGAATGATGAATGGTGGTCTAAGGGAGATTTTGGAGAAACAGATGGAACCAATATAATTCAGACATGTAATGTCATTTTGGGAGCACAATGTTTAGTCTCAACCAAACCCTTGGGTGGGCCACAAATCTACTACCACAATGATGAGCTTCAGGCAGTATTGGGTAGACACATTTTGGTTTTCTCATATATTCCACTGGTATACCCCCACATAGAGGTTTTGAGCACACCATTGAGATGGAGGAGGGAGCCAAGCCTATTATTACTACACCCTATTTCCATCCCAAGAAGTTCAAAGAAGAGATAGAAAAGATGATCCATGAACTCCTCGACAAAGGATGGATCAGACCCAGGTCCAGTCCCTTTGTATCCTCGGTATTGTTGGTGAAGAAGGATGGGATTCTTAGGATGTGCGTTGACTATCAAAAATTGAACAAGAAGACCATCAAGAATAGACACCCCATTCCTAGGATCGATGAGCTGTTGGATGAACTACATGGACTAATTTACTTCTCCAAGGTTGATCTTCGCTCCAGCTACCACCAGATTCACATGAGGGAAAAATATATCCAAAAGACAACATTTTGTTGCCACTACAAACAATACAAGTTCTTGGTCATGCCATTCGGGTTTACCAATGCTCTGGCGACCTTTAAGTCCTACATGAACCACATCTTCAAAAAGCAACTACATAAGTTTTTGCTGGTATTCTTTGATGACATACTCATTTAAAGTAAGACATGGAAGGAACATATGAGGCATTTGGATGAGGTATTAGGAACCATGGAGTCACACTCATTATTCTCAAAGAGATCCAAATGTGTATTTGAGATGACTAATATTTTTTCCTTAGGCCACATCATTAGTGCTTGAGGGGTTTAGGTGCATCAGGAGAAGATTTAGGCAATGATTGACTATCCCCCACCTAGGAAACTCACAAAGCTACATGGGTTTTTTAGACTGTGCAGTTATTAAAAAAGATTTGTGAAAGGATTTTCACAGCTAGGAGCACCACTGACATACTTGAAAAAGAGGGAATATTTCCATCGGGATGAGCAGGCACAAAAAGCCTTTGATAGGATAAAGGAAGTCATGAGTACATGCACAGTACTGGCACTGCCAGACTTCACATGACCCTTCATCTTAGAGTGCAATGCATTGGAGCAATATTAATGCAAGACCATCACCCAATTGCATTTGAGAGTTAGAAACTTTTGGGAGATGAACAACTGTACTCGATCTATGATAGGAGATGCTCAAAAACATGCACACACTGGCCAAGTTTTAACAATACCTCATTGGAGAAAAATTTGTGGTGCAGATAGACGACAATAGTCTGAGATATTTTTTGGAGAAGAAGAACTTGAATGAGCGGCAACATAAATGGGTGAGAAAAATCCAAGCATATGATTTTGACATTGAGTACATGAAGGGGAAGAATAATGTGGTCGTTGACGCCCTATCAAGAAGACCTTCCATATGTCACTGTCATAAATATTGATAGATTGGAAGGCCCATTTATTGGTTGAGTACTGCAAGAATAATTTTGTGCGACAATTGATGGATGGTCAGATATAGGATGACCGATACAAGGTGGTTGAAGGCATCATCTATTACAAGGACAAAATCTATTTAGTACTCGAATCAAAGATGGAGAGGATTTTGAGGGAAGTTGATGACTCACCTCTGACAAGACACACAAGGTACCTCAAGACCTATAGAC